>OZ025242.1:74957961-75135461 GCA_964019155.1 Osedax fenrisi
TTTCAATATATCGTATATAAATTACGTTATTATACATCTAAATATTATTTTTTTTTAAACAATTGTTATTTTTAAATATCCCAATAGGTATATATATATATATATATATATATATATTACGCTGAATCTTGCCATAATGATAAATTAATGTTAAGTGCAAAATATATTTGTAAATGGCTCTTAAATAATAATTTACTTATAAATAGTAGTAAAACTATGCTATTAAATATTTATCTTCCTAATTTTGTTTTTCCTGATATTATATTTGATAATCTTTTAATTACTCCTTCATCTAAAATTAAATTCATTGGAATATTTGTTTCATGTAATTTATCGCAATCAGTTCATGTATCATATATATATATATATATATATATATATATATATATATATATATATATATATATATATATATACACAAATAAAAATATTATAATAATTAACGTAAATATTTATCAATAAAATCAACTATTCGACTTATTGAAAGTGTGGTTTTATCGAGATTAGATTATGTATTTCCCATGGGAATATTATCTTAATTGGAGTTCCAATATAGAAGAAAATACCCAAATACGGATAGTGCCCGAATACTGACACTCTAGGTATCTCAGAAACTATAAATCCTACAAAAAATGTGTAATGAATAAAATATTCAAAATTATGTAAATAGTCTAAAAAAGTATATATATATATATATTACTATATTAACACTGTATACAAACTTATCCAATATAATGGTATACGATATGTATCTAAACCAAGTACACATAGCATACTGTCGTTATACGTATGTGTTATCTATTACTACTGCTAAGTATACTATATATGTAATGTGTTCATATAGGTAAACATATGACATCATAGGAATCACATCAGTCATTACCCGCAATTCAAATACTCCATAAAAAGATATTATCAGACGAATAAGAATAAGATAACATATTATACATACAATACTAAGCATATATATATATCATGGGTGGATATTAATACTGATAAGAAAATAATATTTCTTATCAGTATACTTTTTTTAACATAATTTTCACTCATACAAACTACAAAATATCAAATTTCCAAGGTTACTATCATCTGAAATATATTTCAATATGTCGTATATATATGAAGTGATTATTTAGCTAAATATTAATTTTTATTAAACGTATTTTTGTTAAATATCCTAATATATAAGGGTATACCTATATGTAATTACCTAATATATTAATATATATGTATATATATATATATATATTTAACATTATTTCTTTGATAATATTTTATAATTTCCACTTTTTCACGTGTTTCTAGACATGATGAAATTCAAGTCTCACTTTCAAAATATATTAATGATTTAATTTAATTATGATGTAATGGTTTATTGAGTTTAATCATATACATGAAACAATATTATATTTGTTATTTGCTATATAGTAAATAAAATATATAAGATTGTTTCATGTATATGAGAAAATCAAGAAACCATTAAATCATTAATATAGTTTGAAATTTAGAGTTGAATATATATATATATATACTATTTAGTAACATAGTTTCTAAAAGTTCGAGAGAAGCTAAGAACTCGAACTATTTTTGTTATTCACCGAATATCAACAACTAGAACATAAGCTAAAAATAGCAATTTATATCTAATATTGTCCATATATGGGCATGATTAATTAAGTATATTTGTTATACGTCTTATTAGTATACTTATATATCTATAGATACATTTATTATATGATTATATGTATATGAATATATATATATATATATATATATATATATATATAAATAAATAGAATTACAGTTACATCTGTATTACATGTAAATGAAGATGTTAACACTGCATACAATATGTATACAAACTTATTCAATATAATGGTATGCGATATGTATCTAGACCAAGCACACATAGCATACTGTCGTTATACGTATGTGTCCTCTATAGGTAATATATTACCATTACTAAGTATACTATCTATTTAATGTATTAAGGGGATAACATAGGTAATAGCATAGGTAATAGTGTGGGTAATAACATAGGAATCAGGAAACCTGATAGCATAGATATCAGATCAATCATTACCCGATATTAAAATACCCCATCAAAAGATATTATCAGAATAATAAGATAATATACTTATATATAAAATACTCACCATATATATATATATATAACATAAGGATAAATAAAACCCTACACGAAATAATATAAATCCAATCAGGATATCTATATTCCTTAAGAAAAAGGTATATATTGAAATACCTCTAGAATAAGAGGGAATGCAATACCTTTAATAATAATATTAATAGATTATATTTACGTTAGCTTACATACCTATATAATAATAACCATATATTAAATTATTGATATATTATAATTGTGTTTTCTTTATTAATGATAAACATACATTCATATTCAAGATGTAAACGAATGTACAGAACATTTAGAGGAGTTATATATGACCTACGGAACATTACGACCAATGTAATGTGAAGGTTGTATGTAGCAACACTGAAGGATCACATCATTATAGATCTATCGAGGGATACGTCAGTAATAGCATAAGTTGTATAGGTTTGCTGATATGTTGATAACACATCATAAGTAACTCATTCGATGTTACTTTTCATACGATCTAATAATTAGTTTCCATATGGATTATTTGTTAATATATATCCAATTAAATTAAAAATCAGTAAACACTCGCCCATATTACGTCCATATTACGCCCATATTACGCCCATATTACGCCCACAATAACGCCCAAATTTTTGTGTAGACATAGACGAATATTGTCGAGGAGATTATAGTTTTATCAAGAACTATAACACCGAGAGAATCTTTCGAGGGATCACTATTAAGGGAAGCATAATGGGGACATATGTCACAATATACCATAATTATATTAGTGTATGTAAAGATAAGTGTTACTATGCAGACGGATAAACATTACAAAGTTAGAGAAATTGTTAGCTAATCCATGTAGTTATATTATAATATAATCTACATATTATCTTCATATTATCAAGATATTAAATTATTCAATTACAATTTAATTAAGTAATTTTATTTTATCGACATTTCTACACATAATATGATCTATTAATACATCAACGATGTGTTTAAGGCATAAATACTAATGGTTTATCTATTGTAGATCATGACGAATGCCTCACCGGAACGGATAACTGCGAAAAAAAGATATTTTATCAGCTAATTAATGAAGTTATTATTGTATTAATACTGGATACATGGGACATATGTCCATATGGAGGTACACTGTACACAATGTCCTCAGTACATGTGAAGGTCAGTTATCTATTTATATACGCGCGGAATTGTATTGCAACTATTTGTTATGTTTACATATACATACAATACAATAGGGAATTATAATATAACATGAATCGATGGGAGATGATATTAGAGAAGAAGATAACCTGAATATGTATTAGATCTTAACTGTTTCACTATTTCAATTACATAAATGGATGGATGTGACTCGGGAACTCTAACTTGTAACAACCAGGCTACTTGTTCAAATACCAAAGGCAGCTTAACTTATATGTAATGAATGATTCACTTGAAGAGGGTTCATAATAGATATAAAGGTTTTCTATTATATAAATTAGAGTATATACCTAATATATGGTTATTATTATATAGGTATGTAAGCTAACGTAAATATAATCTATTAATATAATTATATTAACTATATTAATGATTTAATTTAATTAAGATGTAATGGTTTATTGATTATAAGCATACACATGAAACAATATTATATGTATTATTTACTATATAGTAAATAAAATATATAAGATTGTTTAATATATATGAGAAAATCAAGAAACCATTAAATCATTAATATAGTTTGAAATTGAGAGTTGAATATATATATTATTTAGTAACATAGTTTCTAAAAGTTCGAGATAAGCAAAGAACTCGAACTATTTTTGTTATTCACCGAATATCAACAACTAGAACATAAGCTAAAAATAGCAATTTATATATAATATATCCTTATAAGGGAATGATTAATTAATTATATTTGTTATACGTCTTAGTATTATACTTATACATCTATAGATACATTTATTATATGATTATATGTATATAAATATATAAATATATATATATAAATAAATAGAAATACAGTTACATCTGTATTACATGTAAATGAAGATGTTAACACTGCATACAATATGTATACAAACTTATTCAATGTATACATTACTATTATAATAGTATTGTAAATGAATCTAGACCAAGCACACATAACATACTGTTTTTATACGTATGTGTCCTCTATTACTACTGCTAAGTATATTATATATGTAATGTGTTCATATAGGTAAACACGTGACAGCATAAGTATTATTACATAACATCCTATACGATATTATCATAACAATAAGGTACACTATTGACATAGTTCAAGAGAATCAAAAGGTAACGTTATAATGGTAAGGATAAATACAACACATATATTATAACTACACGTAATGATAATAGGTAGTGTATAACTGCTGAGAGATGCTGAACGGGATATAGCTACTAGTTAGACACGTGATTAATACAAACACGTGATGAGCTAACACGTGACTTACTTCCGGTATGTACTAAATACATTAACGGTGCTTAACTATCTCAGTCTGTCTGCGGTGAAAATCTAAATGAAATATCGACACCTGTTGAAATAGTATAATACATATTGATTATAATAAATAGTATACATATATATATATATATATATATATATATATATATATATATATATAATATATGCATACGGTTTGTAGTATTAGTTTTAGATAAATAAATAGTATAACTATATTTGTATATGTAATAGCACTAACGCTATATATATATCTATATATATATATATATATATATATATATATATATATATATATATATATATTAATAACGAACCAGTAATGTATTAGTATTATAGCTTAATATTATGTTAATCCCATGCCCATATTTCGTGTTATAACTCTTTTCCATAACCGTTAAAATACTATTTGTATATATTTTGTAAACTAACTGTTTTGATATTTTATAATAACAAATTAAATTAAAATATCAAACGAATAAATAAATTTTTATTTAAATTTTAAATTTACTTAATTTTGTAAATATGAATTATAATACACACATATTACTTCCGGGTATATGGATCAGAACTTTCAGTCTCTCATACCGGAAGTCACGTGTTAGAATACAATTGTCTATACTACAGGCAATACTACAGTCAACACTGAATTAGAATCAGGTGGTCGGTTTGTCGCCAAGGAAATGGGCGGTTGTTATTATTATTGAGTGTATTCTTAGATTTACAGAGGTGACATTGGTTACGCCTCTAAATGAATCATCAGCTATGCTATTTATATAAGTATTCGATACACACACACATATATATATATATATATATATATATATATATATATTGATATTTTGGGTTTGGTTTTTCTGTTTGTGTATCTGTATTTAATCCGAAGTGAGCCCACAACAGTTATTATAATCACAAGATGTTATACATATATGCAATTGTTATCTAGTATATATTACTGATCACCAATGCTCTTCCACAAACCTATTACCACTCTCGGTTACATAATGTAGTTATCCGTACGTGGTATGTATCATCCACACACAATCTTATAACGTATGCATGGTATTAATATAGGGGGAATTATCTTAATATGGACTGTGCTCGAATACGGACACTCTCGGTATCTCAGAAACTATAAATCCTACATAAAAATGTTAATGAATAAAACATTCCTAATTATATAAATAGTCTAAATAATTAATTTGTATTATTTATTCATAATAATGCTGATATATCTAATAAACTAATTTTGTATTGCCTTTTTAATTTTATTAAAAAAATGTATCCATATATGATGATACTTGTCCTACCAATACCTCCTATAAACATGTTATAGGAGGTCCTAGTCCTACTATTAATAGTAAACTAAGTGTAGTTAAACAAAATATATAATAAATATTAAATATTATGTACACATTAATGTAACAATATACAATAAATATAATTAAAGTGCATGCCTATATTTATATAATTGTAAGTAAGTAAGTCATTATTTAACTAAACAATTTTATATTTTTCACAAGTGCAAACGAAAAGAAAATAACAGATATGATAAATAGTTAAGTTAAATAAAAATAATAAATATTTATATATATATATATATATATATATGATTATAATCGTAATTTAATTAATTAATTGCGTAAACGAATCTAGAAAGTAATATATATATATATATATATATATATATAATATATATGACTTTTCTTGTTTCTTATGTTTCGTGGTAATCCTATTCTTATGATTCCACAACGTAGGGGAACCCCAACCGAATGATCTTTTCATTATTCTCTTTTTCTTACTCAAACGAACCTCGTAACTATCATTAACGACATGGATTTGTTGTTATTTTCTTGATACATTTATGTCTTGATTATTTGGTTCGCTAGATTTACAAACAGGTGAGATTTAACGGTAGAAAGCAAGTATATATAATGTAACGCTGATTGAAACAACATAATCACTAGTTCCTAATAATAGTTGTCAAACAGTATAGTAGTGATAATAGTAGAGATGATTCAGCGGTGATATTGATGAGTTTGGTTGTGGATGACATCGGGAGTGAGTCATTAGAGATGAGTCATCTTCTTACTCGCTCAACACACTCGCTTACATTCCAGTATTATTGCATATCATCTGCATATATGGCATAGTGGATACTGGAGAACTGCTTGGTAACTAAAGAAATAGGAATAATATATATTCATATATTGTTATTGTTATTGTTATTTTTTATTTGGTGGAGTCCTTTCATTCCATCCAGGAACTTAGATGAAGTTTTCACTTATAACCATATATGGCTATAATGTCCCTTCGAAGCCGCTCTCGTGTTAAGGCATCTATAGTTTTAACGAGAGCCGATCATTTATTTATACACAATTATATAAGATCACTTCTAAATAATATTTTAAGACCCATTTTATAAAATTAATTAATGGTCCAGACTAGGCTCAAACCCGTGTCCTACTGCTTGTCTGTCTGACGCATTAGCCACTGAGCCATACAGGCAGTTTATATATATATATATATACAGTAAAACCTCTCTATAAGAAACTATTTTTTGTGAGTACTTTTTTTCTTATAGAGAGGTTTTCTTATAAAGAGGTTTTTACTTTTCCAATGATTTTAAGAATTAATTTATAATTGAAAATGCATTATATAACCTATAGGTTATATATATATATAGTATATTTATTTATTTATATTTATTTAAAAGTATTAATCAAAAGAATAGTTTAGAAAGGGAGACGATCAAAAAGGACGAGTTGAGGGTTAAAGGTTACATTTGAAATACGAGTTAATATATTAATATTTAGTTAGTATATATACTATAGTATATACATATATTTTGTATAGATATTTGTGGGTTATTTGGTTTAATTGGTTTAGTTTTGTCCTGTTTGTTTTTTTGTAGCTGCATTACATCCCAAAATGAGCCTATACAAATTTATTTCGGATTTAAGATTTAACCATTTCGCCCCAACTCGTCATTTTTGATCGTAACCCGTTTAGAAATATGATTTATTTAAATAGTTTTTAATAATTGTTTGCTTTAAAATAATGTTATCTGTACAATTTATATATTACAATATTATAATAATCTATTATTTAACAATTAATTGTAGAATATAATAAATTGTATCATCAATACATTTAAAGATATACAATAACAATTATTAATTAATTTTAATTCATTTCGAGCTATTTATGTAATATAAAATATTTGTAAGAAAAAAAATATATCTTATATAATAATTAATTTCTATAATTGTTATCAATATACAATACTTCTATTTATATATAATTATTTTGTATACAATAAGTTTCTTATAAAGAGGTTTTAGTTATATTTTTCTTATAAGATTTTCTTATAAAGAGGTTTTTTTAATGTGGAAAAGGTTGAAGTCCAACCAAATGTGTGAACAATTTTCTTATAAAGAGGTTTTTCTTATAAAGAGGTTTCTTATAGAGAGGTTTTACTATATATTTATTTAATATATTTACAATACGACGATAGTTGTCTACTTTCATCGATAACAATAATTTGTGTAGAATTTAATTTAATATCAGTTAAGAAGATCTCTATAATTGTATAAATGTATTATCATTATTAATGTTATCTTATACGAGGTATTCCTGTTATTAATGCGTTAAAGATATTTATGTATCTCGAGATTTCATAAACTGATCTATTATAGTTAATATATATATATATATGTGTGTGTGTATTAATGTATATCTCCTAAGAACTAATTGATATTATATTTACGTGATTTGAATTCGCATGAATGTTGTATTGCATGCATATTACAATAATGTAATGTAGACTCTTCGATTTGTAAATATATTTTAATTAAATTTATTTGTGAACCATACTATATAAATATATAGGTATACTGTATTGTATAGGATATATGAATATATAATATTATATTTATAATGTAATATATTATATATTACATTATCAATATATATTATATAGTATTTTGTATCTATAGTGTTATTCAATACAGTATATTACAGTAGATAGAGTAAATATTTGATATTACCACCATGCATTGTAAAAGTAAAGATGTGATATTGCATTACTGGGTAATTCATTATTTGAATACGTAAAATATGGGTGTTATATCAAACTTATAATAGTATTACGAACACGCGATGCACCGACCTATATAGTTTGTATCTTAATATTTTTTAACATGAATAAATATATTATATGTTGTTTAATAAATAATTAAATATAATATAGGAGAATTTTCTTTCTTACAGAAATTACAAATTTTATAAATAAATGTATTGAAAATATAAATTATATTTTCCATATATGGTATACTTTCTATATATGATATAATTATGATAATGAACATGATTACTATTGTATACGTATAATATTCGTTACGTATTCTATAGTATATATTTATATATTTATATATATATATATATATATATATATGTATATATATATATATATATATATGTATATATATATATATATATATATATGTATATATATATATATATTAGCTACAACAGGTAATACGTGATATATAGTGGGGGAAAGTAAGATAATAGGGACATATATATTAATAAAAAAGTGGTATATTGTTGTTGTTATTATATTTTGGTGGAGTCCTTTCATCCCATCTATGAACTTAGAGTAATATGTAGTCTTCACTTATACTAATATGGCTCTAATGTAACTACGAAGCCGTTCTCATATTAATACATCTATGGTTTGAACAAAATACGATTATATAGAATTAATATATATATATAGAATTAATATTGTATATACTATTTAGAGGAAAGTAACCGAATACGGACACTCCCGGTATCTCACAAACCATAAATCCTACAAAAAATGTTAATGAATAAAATATTCATAATTATATAAATAGTATAATTAAGTATTTTTAATTTTTTTATAAGTATTCAAAAGAGTGCTGATATATCCAATAAACTGATTTTGTTATTACATTTTTAAATTTATGAGAACAAATGTCAACTTAAAACCGTCTCAAGAATAAAAATGTATCGAGATAAAACATAACAATATATTATTAAAAACTAAAGAATTCTAAACATTATCAAATAATTGCTATATTTGTAATCAAATATTAATTAAGTTATAAGAATAAATATATAGTTCATATAGGTCCATAATACGGACACTCTAGGTGTCTCAATACGAACACCATATAACCAATCAGCGCGCAGCGTGTGAACTATATTGATTTTCATAAAAATCGCGTGCGTTATAATATTAATACCACCAATGAAGCTAAATATAACATTGTTATTATTAAGATACTTAAATTGTATTATTAATTGATAAAATAATAATAAAAATTAATAAATTAATTACTAATTAATTATATTAAATTATTCATAAAACTAATTATAAATAATGTAATTGTAATTTATCTGATTGGTTCATCAATAATATATAGTTTATATAGTGGTATATAGGGTGTCCGTATTATAATACAGGGTGTCCGTATTCGGACATGGGACCGAATACGGACACCC
Organism: Osedax fenrisi; assembly: GCA_964019155.1. Lineage (NCBI taxonomy): Eukaryota > Metazoa > Annelida > Polychaeta > Sabellida > Siboglinidae > Osedax > Osedax fenrisi. Next base: position 74,968,113 of record OZ025242.1, read on the forward strand.
CCGTTATCTATGGTATTAAAAGATTAAGTAAAATTTTAAATTCACAATAACATATATATATATATATATATATATATATATATATATATATATTTACTACGTTTACACGATGTACTACTAAAATATACTATCTATAAAAGCATTCATTGCCACTATATATTTGTTATTACATTGTTTCTATATATATACGTAATACTATAGTTCATATATATATATGTGTGTGTGTGTGTATCTGGTGAGCTAACTCGAGAACTGGGGTACGTCGCGAAAATCTGTTATACCCGATCTTAATAAATGTTCACCTGTATGGTCTTGGTCCGGAAATTTTTTTGAATTTGTTACCGGGTACCCGAGAAAAACCCTAAAAATTAACTTTTTGCCATTACAATGATTTTTTTTGTCATGTAAAATCTTCGGCGTCGATTTTATTAAATATTAATATTTTAAGATATAATTATAATATTATAATTATATAATAATTATATAAATATTATAAGATATAAATATTATAATATTTTAAATATTTTTAGATCATTTAAAAAAAATATATTTTGTAATATTTGGAAATATTTGTTGTATACATGCAAAACAGATTCAGGAATAGCTATAATTAATAAATAATAGATAGGCAAACAATCAAAAATAGAACAACGTAGGGTGCGGTTTGGGTTTTCGACATGTTTTAAGTAATATTTTGTAATATTGGAAATGTGTGTTGTATTTTTTTAAATATTTTTAAAATAATTTTGAAATATTTTTCCACTAATTTTTGAGATATTAAAAACGAATATTTGTCTAAATTTGTTTGAATTTTAGCAAAAAATATATGTTATTGTATATGAAAGGCAGAATCATGAATGACCATAATTAATAAATAATAGATCAACTATCAAATAACTAGTAAAGCAGAGTTGGGTACGGCAAGAAATTCCAAATCAGGAATTGTTATAATTAATAAATGATAGATAGGCAAATAATAAAAAACCGAGCAACGCCGATTTGGAACGGTTTGGGTATAGATTTTCAACATATTTTGGAATATTTGAAATATTTTTTGTATTTTTTGAAATATTTTTTCACTAATTTTTAAATATTAAAAAAAATATGTTTCTACATCTGTTTGCATTTTAGATAAACTTTATTTAATTGTATATACTAGAAATATAGAATCAGGAATAGCTCTAATTAATAAATAATAAATAGGTAAACAATCAAAATCCGATAAATGTCGGGTCGGGTTTTTCTGTTTGGGTTTGGGATTAAGTTTGAGTTTTCAACATTTTTTTAAAACATATTTTGTAATATTTTAAATATTTGTTGTATTTTTTAGCAAATATATATTTTAGCATAATCAGGAATAGCTATCATTAATAAAAATAAATAGGCAAACAATCAAAAACCTAGCATAACGGGTCGGGTATGGCTACTAAAATGTTGAAATGTTTTTATATTTAAAAAAATATTTTAGACACTTTTTTAAAATATATTTTATAATATTTTAAATTATTTTTTGTATTTATACAAAATATTTTACGAATAAATCTTAAAAATGAACAACGCCAGGTCTACATCGGATACAGTTAGAATTATTAAATATTAATTAAAAACAAAATTAAAGATTAGCTATGCATAATTATGAATAGCTATAATTAATAATTGATAGGCAAATAATCAAAAACCTAGCAACGCCGGGTCGGGACGGTTTGGGTTTTGGATTTAGACATTTTTTTAATACATTTTTTGTAAACTTTGAAATATTAGTTGTATTTTTAATATATTTGTTGAAATATTTTTCCACTAATTTTTTAAATATTAAAATATGTTTCTACATTTGTTAGTATGTTAGCTAATATTTATTTTATTGTATATTAAATAATAGTTAGGAAAAAATTAAATATAAATAGTTAGCAATGCAAAATTAGGAATAGCTATAATTAATAAATAATAGATTTGCAAACAATCAAAAACCGAGCAACGCCGGGTCGGGTACGGTTTGGGTTTAAGTTTTCGACATCTTTTTAAAACATATTTTGTAATATTCGAAATATTTATTGTATTTTTTATATATATTTTTTGAAATATTTTTCTACTAATTTTTTAAATATTAAAATATTTTTCTACATTTGTTTGTATTTCAGCTAAAATTTATGTTATTGTATATATAACAATGAAGACTCAGGAACAGCTATTATTAATAAATAATAGATAGGAAAATAATCAAAACCGAGCAACGCCGGGTCGGGTACGGCTAGTATATATATATATATATATATATATATATACAGTCAACTCCCTATAAGTCGGACTCGCAAGGGACCAGGAAAATTGTTCGACTTAGCGAGATGTCCGACTTATCCGAGATTAATAATATCAGGCAAATAATACATGCGACGCCCAGCGTGAGTTAAAGGGTTACCAAATTGTGGAATTATGCAAAATTCAATAATATATATGTTATGTATAGTCATATATGTCATATAAGTCATATATATCAAGACATATCATTTTATAAAATGTGCTATTCAATAATATTACTTACTAAAATTATAATATACATTATTCAACCTACACATTTCTGACATTTTATAAAAAGTCCTACTTATCCAGTATAAAAATCATAAATTTGATATAATATGTGTCCGACTTATAGAAAATTCAGACTTATCCAATCAAATTTATCCGACTTATCCGATTAATTTAACATGGATCTAGATACAAATCCAACCAAACCAACTAAACGTGTCAGACTTATCGAGAAGTCCGACTTATCCGTAGTCCGACTTACCAAGAGTTGACTGTATATATATATATAGATACACCTCATGGTTTTTATGTTAATTGTTTAGATAAACTTGTTTCTCAATTACCCTGCAAGTATATATAATATAATAATAATAATAAGTATATACAAATATTAAAATATTGTATTAAATATAAAAATATTGTTTTAATAAAAACATATTGTATTACCTATACAAATATTGTATTAAATTTTGATATAGTGTACTACATTTAAATATGTATTATAATCTATATATATATATATATATATATATATATATATATATATATTATTATTATTTATTTTTTGGAGTCCTTTCATCCCATCCAGAACTTAGATGACGTTTTCACTTATAACCATATGGCTCTAATGTCCCTTCGAATCCGTTCTCATGTTAATGCATCAGTGGTTTTAACGAGAGCCGATCATTTATTTATACACAATTATATAAGATAACTTCTAAATAATATTTTAAGACCCATTTTATAAAATTAATTAATGGATGGAGGAATTAATTATGCGGACGAGGCTCGAACCCGTATCCTACGGTTGTACTATGCATGCTTGCAAGCACATGTGTGTATGTCGCCTTAGCCAACTGAGCCCGTCGCACAATACAAGCAGATTGTATATATATATATATATAAATATGTATAATATAGAGTAACTAATTTACGAAGGTAAAATCAATAAAAATTGATTATATTTATTAGGAAACTGGAACGCTGGAATTACCTAAAGTCCGAAAGACGGTCATCGATAACTCGACATCGCACTATTGGTGATGATGTTCCATTAAAGTTTTATTTGCAAGTTAAGCTGACGGAAGATCCTCGAGGATCATTGGCGATTCGCGACACAATAGTCGATGACAATAAGCTAATATATTGTTTCTCAGAGTACACAATGATTATCACGTGACCGTCTCCGACCAATAAGGAGCATCTATAACTTATCACGTGACCGGTTCTAGCCAATCAGGAGATACTATTCGAAACCTATTCTATAAAAGAAGAAGGAACTAATCACTGCAGTCAGTCTACCTTCCACCGCTCGACGACACCCGCATATTATCGTACACATTCTACCGTAGAATACAGAGCTCCTTTATCTATAATTTGTATATAACTAAGCCTATAGGTTAAATCATTAATACCTTTACCTATATATATATAGCCTATAGGCTATAACGTATACAGAATCGTGTTTTACTACTAAACATCAGATGATCCACAATAACTATTAGGTGTGGATTATCATTCGTTATTATCTTTTATGAACCAAGCTCGTTATTCATTAAATATGCGCAATAGCTAATCGGGTTTTATTCATTATAATAACGAATAACCCACATATATCTCAACGTAAGAACTCGATGCACAAAGTATTATATACTATAGTGCATATATGCTTTGAATACAGTTTTAATAATTGTTTGCATGGTTATTTATTCTTAAATTCAATAGCGTGTGAATATATATGATAAATCATAACTATATATATATATATATATATACTAGGGTGGGTGGCCGGCGTTGCCCGTGAATGAGACTATTTTAGGTGTGGGTGTAATGGGTTAGTTGAGACTATTGGGTCTTTTTTAGATTTTTATATAATGTTTTCTAGTAGTCAGTGGGCCGTTATTTATCTTTTATTTATTTTAATGAAAAAAAAACAATGATAATTTCATAATGTATTTATTAAAACAAAACTTTAACTACTTTGGTCTACTATTACTAATGAGTAAAAGTATTTAACCCAACCTAAACACAACTGTGAAAATATACTTTTATAGATTAACTCGGGAAGTAATGCAGCTAAAAAAAACCTACCATTATTTAAACTTAACTCAAACTAACCACAACTATGAAAATAACAGGCTCACTCGGGAAGTAATGCAGCTAAAAAAAACCTACACAAATTATAACTTAACCCAACCTAACCACAACTGTGAAAATAACAATATAAATAAATATGCTTTTATAGGGCTCACTCTGGAAGTAATGCAGCTAAAAAAAACCTTCAACAATTAAAACTTAACCCAACCTAACCACAACTGTTAAAATAACAATATATATAAATATGCTTTTATAGGCTCATTCGGGAAGTAATGCAGCTAAAAAAATCTACACAAATTAAAACCTAACCCAACCTAACCACAACAGTGAAAATATAATTGTATAGGCTAACTCGAGAAGTAATGCAGCTAAAAAAACCTACACAAATTAAAACTTAACCCAACATAACCACAACTGTGAAAATATCCTTGTATAGGCTAACTCAGGAAGTAATGCATCTAAAAAAAACCTACACAAATTAAAACTTAACCCAACCTAACAACAACTGTGAAAATATCCTTGTATAGGCTCAATCGGGAAGTAATGCAGCTAAAAAAAACCTACCAATATTTAAACTTAACCCAACCTAACCACAACTGTGAAAATAACAATATAAATAAATATGCTTTTATAGGCTCATTCGGGAAGTAGTGCAGTTAAAAAAAATCTACCAATATTAAAAATTAACCCAACCTAAACACAGAAGTGACAATAAATATAACTAAAAATATCAATACATATATATATATATATATATATAAATATATTTATATAGACTCACTCGGTATTTAATGCATATATAATTATAGAATATATTTTAGAAAAAATATTTTTTATAAATCTATATTTTTTCTTTGACCTTTGATATATATGATGACATTTGGCGAAATATTAAAACAGAGATGGAAACCCTATTATTCATATTTTCATGATTTTTCTGATTTTATTACATGTATTTTCGTACTCCTAATCTGATGAATTCATAATTTATACGAAAAATTTACCGGAAGTCGGTCAAATAGACTATTCTAAAATCATGTATTTTTCACTTTTTCGGCCGTAGCTCGAAGAATATTAAACATAAGAAGTCACAATTTTTCAAAGTATATTCTATTTTAATTAACTATTTAATAAAGTTAAAATTATTGAAATCGAATAATTATTGTAGATTTTGATTTTTTACATCACCTATGTTTAATAATTTATGTTTACATGTCGTAGATAGTAAATAATTAATATAAACTCGTAACGTAAACAATATTAACTCGATTTTACTCGTTCGTGAACTTTTTCTCAATAATTGGGGTAAATAAATTCCGATTTACCAATTGTTATTTCGATATTCAAACCGGAAGTACCATTTCGTAAATCTACGTAATGTATTCGAAATTAAAGAAACTCATTTTTACGAAATTATTTACGATAAAATTCTCCACGATAATGTTTGTTATTAAAAATTTGCGTCGAATTTAAATTTTTCGATTACGTAAATCGATTAAAAAATGACACTATTTAACGATTATTGGTATCGCGTGAATACATTTTCAAAAAAGTAAATCATTCATGTTACCCCGCTGCCCCACTTTATCTCCCGACGTTTTCCTTACGTTTTCCTTACGGCGAATTTTAATTATTTGAATTTATATAAAATATTAAATATTAAATTTTAACGATAAAAACCCAAAATACTACCAGAAATTTTGCCCGTAGATGAAAATGAGTGTTCGCATACTATGTATTCCTAAATATATTTCGAGTAGCTAACCTCATATATATATATTGGCAAAAAAAAATTTCAAATCGAACATTATTTGAATTAAAGTATACACTTTATTAAGATTTTTGACGGAAAAAGACTTTTATGGGAAAGAGATTTTAAAAAATTTTGAAAAAAAATCACACCTCAATTTAAAAAAATTATTTTCCTATCCGTTAACGTCGAGGTGGGGACGGCTCGGCCTGCGGCCTCGGCGTACGAGCCCGCCGCGCACCACCTAATTAAAGTATGTTTAGACGAATATATTTATATATAGTTACATGTATACATATATACTCTATAGAGTCACCCCTAGTCCTACAATATATATAGGATACGTGAAGGAATTTTTACCGGTACATATATATATAGTTTAATATTCAATTTTGGTAAAAAATTATACATATAAGAAATGTTTCCATAATAAATAAGTATGTTAAATATTTGTAGAATGAATTATTACATATAAAATATTAGACTAATAATTTAGAAAGAAAAATATCAAACTTTTGATATTTAAAAATAACCTCCTATTATAAAATAATGACTTAATTATATATATTTATAATGAATATTATGTTATAAGTGGCCACACCTTATACACATAGGTTAATCAATTTTTCTAAATAATATATATTACGATTCAAATATGTCGCTACCTATCGGATATATTCTCTAACCTATATGTAGGTATCGTATATGAACAAATATGGAAAAGCTATGTTTTCATTTGAACAGAAAACTACAAAAATATATACTTTATCACCAACATTTAAATACTATATCTTTAAAATTATATTAATATTATTTAAAAATGTAAATCATGTAATAAATAGTATTTATTAAATACTATACTAGTTAATTATGGTCTTTTCTTTTCTGTCATATACTCTCACCTCACATATATATAGGAAATAAAAATAAATATTTTATATATATTTATTATACTATATTATAGAAAGCTTGGAATCATTAATCCAATTGGGTGTAAACACTATTGGGAAAACTAATAAAGATTCATTTAATATCAGAACTATGAACCTTAGTAATATGTATATATATATAATTATATAATTATAATTATATATATAATTATTATTATACTAGTAGTATATAATAGTCCTTTATATTATTTAGTATTGTTGTCCGTGGTATATTGAATGTATATTATTATTAAATTATTATCGTATTATTATTTTATTATTATTTTCTTCCCGCACGAGCAAGGGGTCTACATGACCCTATTTTAGTGCTAATAAACTTAATATCATCATCATACTCTCATATATATATTCAGTGTTAATATTATTTTCTGAACTAATAATAATTTCTAATATAATAGATAAAACATAATATTTTTTTATATAATATTTATATTACATACTTTATTAATAAATGTAATACCTTACATCAACATATTAATGTGTGCACAGTCATTATACAATTTTATATCCAGAAACCGTGGTTTCATTCAATGCATTAAACAATTTCTGTATACGAAAGTAAATAAATAATTATTTAAAAAATTTGAAGAGGAATGGATATAAATTGTAATATTTATATTTATATGATATTAGCAAAGATTTTGCGAAGCAAAGATATAACACTCCCTATGCATGCAACGTAATTTAGTAATATCCCCAACCGCTGCTAGCAGTAGTATCGAATTCACTGAAATAGATTTAGGTTCGGCTCTGTTTGCATACAACAATGTTTTCATTGCTCTATTAAATTACATGCAATGTAAATTAACTTTTACTTACTAAATATATACTTATAGCATTTAAAACATAAATATCATATTTGTTTGTTATATATTAGTAATGAACACTTAGTTTTCATCATATAAATATTAATTTAAAGCATATTATTTAACATTTTAATAGTGTATAGTTAAATACGAATTTACATTATAAACAACATATAGTTCCTAAAAGTAACCCGATATAGGTGGCACCAGGGTATTTTGTATACAAATTCGAATTACACGATTTCGCGTAAGTGTTATATCTTTCCTTCGAAAATCTTTGATATTAGTACATAAGTATTACATTTAAGTAAATAGTTAAAATAAAATGTATAAAGACACACTTATGCAAAAGTTATAACACTTGACGAGAGACCAACAAATTTCAAATATTGAATGTAGTCCTGAAAGGTTACACGCTAGCGCCTTTTCTCTTTGTGATCGTATTAGATTACACCATGCTATAAGCCATTGCAGGTCGAGAAGCAGAATTCGGACTTGAAATAATATAAGACAAGGAAGAAGATATCCAGCAATATAACATCGGACCTCATTTACGCAGATCAAATATATGTCATATTTGCTATAGCAGTAGTATCACAAGAAGTCGAACAAGCTCAGCGACTGCTAACATCTATTAAACAGTTGTTCTTCTAGAAGTCGCCAACATTGGTCTTCAACTGAACGCAAAGAAAACTGAAGTCATGACGTTCAACCACACAATTCCAGTCAACATTAGACTAGAAAACGGCGGCACGCTGATTAATAATGTTACAAATCTTAAATATCTGGGAGCATGGATGGCTAGCTCACAAAAGGATTTTGAAATTCGCAAAGATTTATCATGGTCAACAATACACAAGATGAAAACAATCTGAAACTCCAAAATGAAAAACAGTATGAAAATAAGAACTTTCAAAGCTACAATCGAACCTTTATTATTATATGATAGCGACTGATGAACACTCGACTTCACAATGCATAAGCAAATTAATGGTTGTTATACCAGGCTACTTAGAATGGCCATAAATATATCATGAAAAGATAAGGTCACCAATACACAACTGTACAGGGGAAGGATAAAGATCTCCGAGGTGATAAAACAAAGAAGATTGTAATCAGATCACTGCATAACGCACATCTACGAACAAGCGCACAACCATGAGTGTATTTGTATTCCTTTAATGGTAAATTACGTGGTATATAAAATGATATTCCTTTTTAGCATATATGCTAAAAAGGAATATAATTCCACTATATGGAATCCACGTAATATATCACTAAACAATAATAAATGTATTGAAAAGGGTCAACGATCTTTCGTTATAGTGAATCTTATCGCTATCGCTTATAAGCAACTTTTGTATAGATGTGATTTACCATTTCTATAGAAAATATATGCTTTTAATATACAGATATAGTCATCAGTTAGGGGAAAGTAACCGAATGCGGACAGTGGCCGAATACGGACACTCTCGGTATCTCAGAAACCATAAACCCTACAAAAAAATGTTTAATGAGAAAAATATTCATAATTATATAAATAGTCTAAAAAAGTATTTTTTATTTTTTAATCATTCAAAATATTGCTGATATATCCAATAAACTGATTTTTTTATTAAGTTTATAAATTTATGAAAAAAAATATCTACCTGCTCAAGAATAACAAATGTATCTATATAAAATATACCCTATACTATTAAAAAATAAATCATTCTAAAATTATATATATAATTTCTATATTTTTTATCAAATATTTATTAAGTTATAATCATATATCTAGAGGTCATATAAGTCCCTAATATGGACACTCTAGGTGTATTAATATATACACCCTATAACCAATCAGCACGCACCGTATGAACTATTCTGATTTTCATAAAAATCGCGTGCGTTTTAATAATAATACCACCAATAAAGCTAAATCAAACATTTTTATTATTTAGATACTTAAACTGTATTATTAATTAAAAAATAATAAAAATAAATAAATTATCAACTAATTAAATTAGAATAAATTGTTCATAAAATTAATTATAAATAATGTAATTGTAATTTATTTGATTCATCAAAAATATATAGTTTATCTATAGATTACCACTATAGTGGTATGTAGGGTGTCCGTATTATAACACATGGTGTCCATATTCGGACATGGGTACCGAATACGGACACCCCCGTTATTTATGGAATTAAAAGATTAAATAAAATTTAAAAATCACAATAATATCATATAATATTAATATATTGTAATTTTTGAATAAAGGTAATGAGTCATAACATGTTAAGACCATTTATAGTTAAAGTGTTCGTATTAGGTTACTTTCCCCTATAAGGAGTCTAGATAGAATGTTTATAAGTTTATAGGATTTCTTACATACATTGTTAATACGAGCATTGCATTATTAAAGTCATTACTGCACATTATATCAATATCTTTATAACTAGTGCAACTAGATAGCGTACATTTATCCATAGTATAAGTAAGAGGAGTCGTAGAGTTTCAGTTTGCAAGTATTCATCCATTCCGCTAGGTTATCAAGTCAACAATGTAGATGCGGCTTTTCTGATAAGTAACCGAATGAGTATACTCATATATGTATAGCTAATTCACGTTGCATGCGAAAAGTGAAATTGATAGAGGAGACTTAATTAAACCTGGAAGATCATTAATATAAATGAGGAATAAGATTGGTCTAATAATATATCCCTGTAGGAAATCATATATTGCATATTGATAATTTAATTGACAACCATTAATTATAATTAATATATTATACATTTATTCCTATTTGAGAGACACTATTTAATCCAATATAAAATATTAAACACTTAGGGCAAATGTAGATAATATATATTGGCTATAGCCTATAGGCTTGTAATATATACCACAACTATATCTCTGTAACTACTGTTCAAATCAACAATAATTATATACATGATTTATTCAGTATCATATTTCTATTAATTATGCTTATTTTTTATTTTAATAATAACTTTCATAATTCTAATATTGATCATTATATCAAAAATTAATTTAAAAATGAAAATATATTAAATAATAATGTATTTATCTATCATTTTCATTAATACTGCAAATATTAATTATATATTTTAAAGCAATATTGGAAAAATTAATTAAATACGAAGAATATAAATGTCTAAAATGTACTTTAATTAAATATCAATTGCGCGGGGGGTTAGTTAACAGATGTATTAAATATTTGTAATACTGGCTACTTGATTCCAGATTACTATTTTAGATATAATAGCACTGAAATAAAATTGAATATAAGTGCTGGATATGTCCCCCCCCCCCACTTTAAAATCAAGGGGGACCTCCTATGTATTGGTCCCGCCACCCCAACTTTAAAATATAGTGAGACCTCCTATGTATTGCCCCCCCCCCCCCACTTTTACCACAAAATGTATTTGTATTGGTTGGTCCCCCCTACATATACAATTGTTCCAGCGCCCCTAAGTACTTATATATGTTTAAAATTAGTCATCGTCATTATCATCACTATCACCATCACTGATACCACTATCGCCATCATCATCACCAATACTGACATCGCAGTGGCACGTCGTAAGGGATGTGACGTCATCACGTGACACCTCAATTAACGGAAACACGTGTATCTCTATTACCTCAGTCCGCGAGAGAGGGTGACGCCACACGGTAAATAGATCCTCGCAGACGATATTCTGTGCCTTCGATGATATCGGCTAGACTAGAATCTACGAAATATATGTATTGATATTAGTATAGACATTAGAACTCTATGTCTATGATATACATAGTACCGTAGAAATACGACGACCATTATATGTGTAAATGAACGGAATGTGCGGAATGTGTACGACCACGTGTCATCGTATGTATTTACCGTGCAAACGCGCCTTTAATCGCCAGTCTCTCCATCTAACTGTAATAGCTTCGTAATATCAACATAACAGCATAATTAATAGCCTAAAATGTTTACATTGTGCTATTATACTGATATTATATTGCCTTTAAAAGTCTATTATGTTATTATTATGCTGATATTAATTTAAAAAGTCTATTATGCTGCTATTACGTTGTTATTATTATAATAGCAACATAATAGCAGCATAATAGACTTTTAAAATTAACATTAGCATAATAGACTTTAAATGGCAACATAATAGCAGCACAATAGCACGATGTAAACATTTGAGGCTACTAATTATGCTATTATGTTGCTATTATGAGACTATTAATATTAGCAGGGCTATTGTTCATTATAATCAACTATAGATTATGATTATATAACGTACGCGGCGGTCTAGAGCGCGAACAATCCCGATGATGATATTGCGCAATGTTTACGTAATACTACGCCCTCGCTTGTATGACGTAATACGCGACTAGCCGCCATAAGTAACAGTGATTGCGTCATCTCTAGAAGTGACACGTGCATACATTGCGTAATACTTACGGTAATACCTATAGACGTTTTCGCGTCTATGTTGATATACATGAATCAGATATGAATCAGATAGAGTGTAAAGACTCGGGAAAACACAAAAGCAAAGCTTGACTAGGTATTTTCCCACTAAACTTGATAACAGCATTACAAGAATAACAATAATTAAAAAAATATAAGTAAATTATAAAATGACAATAACTTATTTTAAAATTTCAATTTTGTATATCATTAGAACTATAATTTTGTATATATATATATATATATACTATTGTATTATTAAAGTGATTTGAAAAAATATAAGAAAATTATAAAATGACAATAACTTATTTTAAAATTTTAATTTTGTATATCATTAGAACTATAATGTTGTATATATAAATATATATATACTATTGTATTATTAAAGTGATTTGAAAAAATATAAGAAAATTATAAAATGACAATAACTTATTTTAAAATTTTAATTTTGTATATATGAATTATATATAATTATAAATATAATTATAAATATAATTTTTTATATATATACTATTGTATATATTATTAAAGTTATTTGATTTGTAAATGTTATTCGTGTAAATGAAAAGCGTGCTGAATAAATAAGTAAGTATATACTTGAACATTGTTATCAAGGAGAGGTCATCATTTTCAGTTAAATACAAAATAAAATATAATAAATAATAAAAGTATATATAAATAAAATATATAAATGTATATTAAAAGAAGAAAAATATATAACACAAATGAAATAAATGTATAAAATATGTAAAAATATAAAAATGAAAAAGAGAAAAAGATAAAGAAACTAAACACAATACAAAATATAAAAAGTTAACTAATACGAAGAGGTAATAAATAATTTAATATTTTTTTTAAAGTTTTTTTTATTCATTAATTTGTGAAAAGAAGCTGGTAATGCATTCCATATCTCAGGAGCTTTGTTAGTGAGGCAGAACGATTTTCTATGTGTTCTAATTTTGGGTAAAACCAATTTTTTAGATAAAGGCTTATACATATTTGAATTTTGTGTAAAAAGATATTGTAAAATTATAGGCAAAGATTTAGTCATATATCTATTTATATATTTTAAAATATTAATCTTTATAATATCTTGAAATTTTAAAAGATTGAATTTTTTATAAATTGTATCTATATCTACACTAAAAGAAAAAACAAATTTTTTATTACCCTATTTTGCAATATAATAATTGGTTGAATATTAGACAAAAATGTACTACCCCAAATAGATGAACAATAATGTAGATGACTTTCAAAAATACTATGATATATTTATATACGATTTTTTAAAGGTAGTTTATGTTTTATTTTATTTATAATAGCAATGGATCTACTTAGTTTTGTTCTGATATAATTTATATGATAATTCTAGTTACATCAATTATTAAACCAAGGAACGATAAATGATTCACCTGCTCTATAATTTCATTATAAACTTTTAATTCTAGTTTCTTTTTTGATTTAGAATTTCGAATATTATAGAGCATAACTTTGGTTTTTTTTACATTTAATATTAATTTATTACTAAATAGCCAGTGAGTTAAATTATAAAGGTCATCTTGTATATTAGTTTGCAGAATATCAAAATATTTACTACTGAAAATTAAATTTGTATCATCTGCAAAAATTATAGGTGTAGAATATTTCAATATATTAGCCATATCATTAATATATATTAGAAAAAGTAATGGCCCTAAAACTGAACCTTGCGGAACACCAAATGATATGCGTTCCATATTTGAAATAGCCCCATTTAATTGTACATATTGTGATCTGTTTGATAAATAACTAGATAATAGAACTTTAGGTAAACCTCTGATACCAATATTATCTAATTTATTTATCAATATATTATTATCTAAAGTGTCAAAGGCCTTTTTTAGATCAATAGATAAAACTGCACAATTATTAGTATTTTCTAACTCAGCACATACTGTTTCTGATAGGTGATGTAATGCATCTTCTGTTGAATAATTTTGTTTGAACCCAAATTGATTTTCATTCAAAATTTTATATTTATTAATGAAACAAAGAAGTATTTTTAAAAATAATTTTTCATAAATTTTTGAGAATTGAGGGAGAAGAGATATTGGCCAAAAATTATCTAATATATTTGTATTACCTTTTTTATGTAAAGGTATAACCTTAGCAATTTTAAAACAATCAGGAAACACTCCTTAATTGAATGATGTATTAAATAGAGTACATAATATAGGACTTAATTCTGTATTAAGTTGTTTTATTAAGCTCATATTTATATTATAAATATCTGTACTATTTTTATTGTTCGTATGAATTATTATATTAAATATTTCGAAATTTGTAACTGGTGTAAGATAAAAAGTATTTGTGTTATGAGAAGATAAATAATGTACATGTAAATTTGAATTAAAACCAGAATTAGAATTAAAATCCTTAGCAAGATTTTTTCCAACATTACTAAAATATAGATTAAAATCATCAGCCGATAAAGTTGTATTTAAATAATTTGAAAAAGTACTTCCTTTAATTATATTATTTAAAATAGACCATGTTTTTTTTGAATTATTACAACTATTTGACAGAGCTTTTTTATAAAATAATTTTTCGGCATTTCTTAGTACTGAAATTAAAATATTTCTATATTTTTTATATTTAATATGATTAAAATCATTCTTATTAGCTATAAACAATTTTAATAAAGAATTATTTACCCATGGATTTTTAATTTTATTACGTATTCATATATATATATATATATATATATATATATTCATATGTATATACATTGAGAGCGGTTCGAAAGAACATTATGACAATGTGATAATAAGATAAATGTCATATTATAATATAGTTGCTGGATGGGATGAAAGGACTCCACCGAAATGTTAATAAAGATATATTATTGTGTGTGTGTATGCATGAGCACATATCTATATACATGTATCGCGTAAATATATAAAAGTAATGATCTGATGATTCATTTAGAGGCGTGACTTAACGGCATCCCCTTAATATATACGCTGATATAAGCCTTACTGCTATCGCCGATTATTTAAGAACTCACTAAATATAAAAATAACATCCACCCTATGTGCATGCCGTATTACATACCCCACGTCCACAAAGTAGTTATATATGTTTATATGAATATACTTTAATATATTAAATTGGTTTATTAATTTATTAAATGTCAATAGATGTTTTATAAATATTAAAAATGAATATAACTCCCCTATAAAATAAATAGCGACATAGAATATTTCATTTGTTATCATAATTATAATTTAACAAAAGGTGTAGTATCAATAAACTGTTATTTCGCCAAGTGTTATTCAATTCAAACACTAAATGATCGCTTGTGAGATTACATTTTTTTACTTCACTATGATTATATATATTTACTGATAAATTATAGGATTTACTAATAGATTACATATATTTAGAAAAAGTGAAATATTTTAAATATATCTGCTAAATTAAATACTCGATCAAGATGAATTTAAATTTCTCATTATAACATTTAATGGTATTAAATATGTCATAATAAAATTTATTATAGATTATAATATGATTCTTTTAATGCATACATGATACTTGAATGACATATATATATATATATATATATATATATATATATATATAAATTAGGTGGGAGTCCCCAATGGGTATTTACCAATGGGTATTTACCCCTATATAAATTCCTGAATGATATGAAATACTCCACCAAAATAAAAAAACACACTATAGTGTATACTGTGGAGTTCCCACATGACATTGTCAGGTGACCGTGACATTTTACATTGTTAGATTATTATGTTTATATGTAAGTGTATAGAGATATAAAGTGGTCTGGTATTGTCTACTTCTTTATTTTGTGTATTATTTCATATATATATATATATAAATTATATAACAACACTATATTGAAAAAATATATTTATTATAGTGAGGGGGCGACATATATGTATATATATAGGGGAAAGTAACCTAATACGGACACTTTAACAATAAATGGTTTTAACTTTTTATGACTCATTATTTTTATTCAAAAATTACAATATATGAATATTATATGATTATAGATATTATTGTGATTTTAAAATTGTATTTAATCTTTTAATTCCATAGATAACGGGGGTGTCCGTATTCGGTACCCATTTCCGTATACGGACACACTATATACCTCTAGATAAACTATATATTATTGATGAATCAATCAGACAAATTACAATTACGTTATTTAAAATTAATTTTATAAAAAATATATCATAATTTAATTAGTTAATAATTTATTTATTTTTATTATATTTTAATTAATAATACAATTTAAGTATTTAAATAATAATTTTTTTAGAACTAGCTTTATTGGTGTTATTACTATTATAACGCATGCGATTTTTATGAAAATCAGAATTGTTCATACGCTGCGCGCTGATTGGTTATAGGGTGTCCGTATTAAGACATTTAGAGTGTCCGTATTAGGAACTTATATGACCTCTAGATATATGCATATAACTTAATGAATATTTGATAACAAATATAGAAATTAAAAATACAATTTTTAGAATTATATATTTGTTGATAATAGTGTTATATTTTATATCGATATATTTGTATAATCTTGAGAAGGTTTTAAGTTGACATTTTTATTCATAAATTTAAAATCGTAATAAAAAAATCAGTTTATTGGATATATAAGCAATATTTTGTATAATTCAAAAATAAAAAATCATTTTTTAGACTATTTTTATAATTATGAATATTTTATTCATTAAACATTTTTTTGTGGGATTTATGGTTTCTGAGATATCGAGAGTGTCCGTATTCGGGCACTGTCCATATTCGGTTACTTTTCCCTACTGCCCCTCAATGTTATTAGTGATGTGCCTAATACGACATATCTATAGCGCATCTAAGATGTAATATTTATTGATTTAAACCAGTATGGTTTTCTCGCAGGGAAATCGACTGGCCTGCAATTAATCTCTTTCTACAAGCACATATATAAATCTAGATATGCATCATCGCTATCTGATATTGTTTATAAATATATAGATTTAGCAAATGCATTCGATAAAGTATCACACATTAAATTATTACATACATTATCTCATTATGGGATTTGTGATGACGTAATTATGTGGTTAAAATCCTACTTAAATAATCATAAACAACGAGTAAAAATTAATAATAAGTTTTCTAACTTTTACACAGGTCCTATGGGGTGTTCCACAAGGTTCAGTTATTGGTTCATTGCTATTTCTGATCTATATAAAGTATCTACCTAATATAATTAATAATTCGATTAATAACTCTCTATTTGCAGATGATACTAAATTGTCATTTTCGTTCAAATCCAATAATAGTGGTCTCCTTCTGCAAAATACTATCGATGATATCAGCAAGTGGATGAAAATATGGAAACTCGAATTGGCTCCGAAGAAATGTGTAGTGATGCGAGTTGTAATTATGTTTTCCGCTCACGTATATAATTTAAATGGACACACTTTATCAATTCAATCTAGTTTTAAAGATGTGGGTATTACATTTAGTGATAATATGAGTTTCAATATTCATATTAATAATATTTGCAATAAAGCCTATCTAATCATTAATAGATTATTCAGATTCTTCATTACCAATAATTATATATATATATATATATATATATATATATATATATATCTACTTAAAGCATATATATCGTATGTACGTCCTTTGGTTGAATCTGATTCTTCTGTTTGGAATCCAGATCTATTGTATATCACTAATTCTAATCACATTGAAAATATTCAACAATATTTCACTAAACGATAATTTGTTAGATGTAATATTCCCAAATGTTCTTATAACGATAGACTTATTTTTCTCAATATTAAATCATTATCACTTCGCAGACTGGTACCGGATCTGGTATTAATGTACAAGATACTGAAATTATTTGTGGATGTAGATCCTGATAAGATATTCGACGTATAGGAATACCTACAGTAATAGGTGTAGAGGGCCTGCACAAAATATCAGAAAGATCATATGCATAACTAATGTACACCTTAATTACTCTGGCAATAGAGTTTCTATTGACTGGAATTCACTCCCCATCAATGTTACATCCCGTAAATCAATAGTCGGATTTCGTGACGCATTAAAACGTACATCGTTGATTTCATCTCATTTTTAAAATATACCCATACTATTATTATTCATATATCTTTATTTTTATTTCATGTTTTCTCATAAATAGGGTCATAATCCCCTATTATAATTGTTAGTTTAGCTCTGTCTTTGTGGCATACTTGTGGTAATTAATTTAGATTTTTTTGCGATTTGTGATATGACTCGCTAGTATGGGTGTCAGTATACAATCTACTAGCACTAGAATATTCCCATGACATAGGAATTGGTCGCCAAAACATGTTTAGTTATGAATTAGTATGCATAATAGCTATTATCTAGATGATGTAACTCAGCTGGTTTTTGATCTGCGATGACTCAACTTTCTCGTAAGGGGCGACCAATTCCTATGCATGTACTCTTATGTTAATGTTATGCATATTGTTATATTATTGTACTTATAAACGTGTAAAGCATCATTCTTATTGTAATTAATTATTTATCATTAATTTATTGTTTCATGTCATTTTATGTGTCCTTCCAACACTCAATAGACTATATATATATATATTTATATATATATATATATATATCTAAACAACGTGTTATTATAATGACAAACATCATTTTAAGAACATATACAATTATTGATGTCCTAACGTATCTCTAATATTATTAATATTATTGACTTAGGTGAATCGTGACTATTATCCTCTCAAAACTGGCGGTAGTACCTTATTCTATATATAACTCTTATATAATATTGAATAGTATTTATACTAATCTGTTTAATTAAATAGTTCTATATAATTCAATTTTAATTTTTAATTTATAATATATATTAGTTATTTCCAGAAATACTTCTTCTCTCTATTCTTGATGAATTTCTTAATAAGCTTGATAATAATTCTAATATAAGCTTACTTTATTAGATCTATGTGCGGCATTTGATACTATTAATCATTCTATTTTAATTAAACGTCTTGAAGATATTGGTATTGTAGGTATTCCTCTAGCTTGGATTAAATCGTACTTATCTGAAAGAACATTTTCTATAAAAATGTATAAACATTATTCATCTACTTGTAAAATGTATAATGGGATACACCACAGTTCTGTATTAGGGCTATTACTATTTTCTCTTTATATCCTGCCAATAATATATCTAATTTTCCTCTAAAAAATATCAAATTTTTGTTGATAATATTAAATTATATATTGAGCTTCCAATAATATCCAATTCCTCTAATAATATAGCTCTAATTGGTTGTATTAATGTGGTTAAAAATTGGTTTTTAGAAATTAGCTTAATGTTTAAATTAATATGAATAACACTCAACTTCCAATATATCTAGAACATCATCAGTATTTCCTTATGTTGTCATTTATTCTATCACCAATTTTCCTTGCAATAATTTTAAAAACACCATCCTGATGATATCACCCACATGCAGAGCTGGGCAGTATCGCCGATACAGTATCTATTAAGGCAAAAAATCAGTATCGTAGATACATTTGTATTTGTATTTGTATCTATTATAAAAATTAAAAAAGTATTTGTAATCGTATCTATTAGTCATAAATAGTATCTACGATACGTATCTACTAAGACAATTATTTAAGCAGATACATTTTATTAAATAATATATTCTTTGGTCATTATATTTATTTTATATCAATATTTTATAATATCACTTTATAAATTAATTTTAATATATATATATATACATTATATATATATTTTTTAATTAAATATCTTTTGTAAATTTTGAAATTAATTCATTGCTAAAAATTATGATATATCAATTATAATGATTTATTCTCAAAAACCATTATATAAATTTATTGAAAACAAAGACATTATATTGATAATATATTTTATATAATAATTGATTTATAATTAAAAATTATATATAATATAGAAAGATAAAATCATTTTAATAAATATGATAATTCTAAATAATAATAATTAATAATATATTAATAATTTATTTTTTGTATATTTGATAATTTACTATATTCATGTTTAACATTCGATAAGGTCGCTGATTATTTTTAGTTTAAAAATAGTATATTGTGATAATGTATATTTCTCTATATACAGACTATAGTCTGTAATGGCTCATAGTATAATTTCAGATGAAATAAACGCTGGTACACTAAAATATTCATCGTGGGCATCATTAAATGTCAATAAATATCAACAAATGTATTCTATATCATCTATTGAAGAACACGTTATAAGGTGTACATATTTAATATGTCATTTTAAAAGAGGTATCCCACTAGCAGTATTTCCGGAAATAATGTCCTGAAATATTTTTAGAAAGTTATTTTCTAGCAAGTTAACTACAATTTTAGTGGGTTACCCTCTTACTTTCCGGCAACTTTCCGGAAAAATAGTAACTTTAAAGGGGGTATCCCACTACAAATTGCTAGAAATAACTTTCTATAAAACATTTCCGGACATTATTTCCGTATAAATGGGATATCCCACTACAAGATTTTCCGGCAACTGACCGGAAATATTGTAACTTTAAAACTATTTTCTATCAAGTTGTAATGGGATACCATATAAAGTTATTATATTTCAGGTAAGTTGCCGGAAAGTAAGGGGATTTCCCAGTAAAATTATAGTTAACTTTATAGAAAATAGTTTTAAAGTTAAAATATTGTAGTGGGATACCCCCTTAATGTTCCTTGATATGTACTTTCAAATCTATATCGAAGAATATATATATATATATATATATATATATATATATAAATATAATTTATATCTATATACCAAAGATTTTGCGAAGATTTTGTGAACCTTAGAAAAATCTTTGTATATACTATATACATTGTATATAATTATAATGTATTTGTATCTACTAAGATGTATCTACTAAGAAAATTATGTATTTGTAATTGTATCTACTATGATTTTTTTTAAAGTAATTGTAGTAGTATCTATTATAAGAAAAAAGTGTGTAATTGTAATTGTATCTATTATACATTTTTCGAGTATCGTGCCCAGCTCTGCCCACATGTTACCTATATAAGTATATATATAGGTATATATATATTAGTAATACTCCAATAATATATAAGTGAGAATACTAATCATTATATGCACCTGCAATTACTATACATTTCTGAACATAAAATTGAATTTAATATATGAGTCATAATCACGATAGTTCGCACAATGCCGCGCGCGCTGATTGGCTCAGAGTGTATACGTGTAAAATGTATAGTGATTACCATCATTATAGGTATGCATGCAGGATATATGTATTACAGATATATATTCTATTACAGATATTTACCTCTAGAAATATGCTTATATTTCATAATTTATTTATCAATAATTAATAAATATACAATAAATTACTTATTGTTGATAATGCGTTATTTCTTAAAAATTTATTTTGATATATTTATATAAATTAAGTTTTATATAATTGGGAATGTTTTTAGTTTACGTTCTTTTTCATAAATTAAAAAACGTAATGAAAAAATCGTTTTATTGGATATAATAAACATAAGATTAAATAATAAAAGAATAAAAAATACTTATATAGACTATAGTCTAATATATATATATATATATATATATATATATATATATATATATATATAATTGCCTATGAGGCTGAGTTGGCTAAGGCGTCAGAAACACGATCAGTAGGATACGTGTTAAAACCCCATCCAGACTATTAAAATAGGTATTAAAATGTTATTTTGAAGTTAATTTATATAAGTGTGTATACATAAATGATCGGCCCTAGTTAAAACTATAGATGCATTAATATGATAGCAGCTTCGAAATAACATTAAAGCCATAAGTTATTAGTTATAAGTGAAAACTTCATCTAAGTTACTGGATGGAATGAATGGACTTTCTAGTTGAAATTTGTTTGTATAGAATCAAATGTGTTTATCAATTATTGAAGAATATTAAAAAAGCGAATTACATTATCTGAGTCGACTAAAGTCTAACGAATGCAATAGTGATTTAGTTAGTGAGATTGTTAGCTTATATTTACACCTTGATTATTTTGTAAAGTAAATCATTTTCTGAACGGCTAATGTTATATGTATGTAATGAATAATAATAAGTGCATTACTAATAGTATGACCGAGAGTAATGATGGTGTGCGAAATAGGAAGTGAGAGAAGGAATAGATGAGTGAAAGTAATTAAACCCGAATTTATAGATTTCTTTTTTAAATGTTCACAATAATTATCTACAATTTATATTTACATTCGGAAAGTTTACATTTTATATTCAAATTAGAATAATATAGCATTTACTTTAAAAAAGTTGCTCTTATTTCTTTCACATCTTATTATATATATATAAATAATAAACTTTAAAATTATATATTTGAGTACTAATCTAATATATGTAATAAAATAAGTCAAAACATAATATTTTTTTAAAGTTAAAGTATTCTATTAATGTATACTTTTCCTTGTATACATGTAAATTCGCGAAGGTGAAATATTTTCAAAATATACAAAATATGTATATATAACTTTATGCAAGGACAGCACGTCTAATAATGAAGATATTGTGAAACTACTAGTGTATACAAACAAAATCACTCTAACGTATATATACGCTTGTGTGATTTTATAGTATTGTATCATTGTCTATGAGTGTAAATTTGCTCAAATTAATAATAAATACTATAATTTACTAACTTAATTAGGATACATTTGTTCACATCAACTTATATGAAATAATTATTTGAAATAAAAACAATGCAAAAACACGTTTTAAATAAATGATTTCAAATTAATTATATATAATTCATAATATAATTTAATACACATTACACTGTTAAAAATTAGGGTACAGCGAGTGCCTTTTTTAGGGTGTAAGTAGTGTCCCCATAGCCGTACCCTAATTAGTGTACAATTTTAATAAATACGTTCAGTACCCTAAAAATTATCAAACTGTATACAGTATACGGTATACCCTAAATAATGTTAGCTTGTTGTACCCTAATGCAATTGTATGATATGTACCATAATTGAATTGCATGCTATGTAAATATAATAATCACGTACCCTAATATTTAATATATATGTACCCTAATAAATATATAGAGTGTACCCTAGTGCATTTAACAATCATGCACCCTAATATTTAACATATATTTACCCTACAAATATATATATATTGTACCCTATGAGTTTAAAAGTCGGGTATACCCTATTTAGGATACATGGTAAATTGTTGTGATATTTTAACGATCTGTACCCTATAAATTGAATTCGCTGTACCCTAATTTGTAACAGTGTATATTATTTCGATATAAATAATATCAAAATATCATTTAATTCAAACTTATTTTATAAATAAATTCGTATTTTTAATAAAATATTGATATAAAAGTTCAATTTAAAAATATGAATACATTTGTATTTGAATCATAAATAAATATCTTCGATATTATTGATTCAAAGAATTAAAAATTGAAATATAATTAAATATACCACTGAAAATTATCTATCTCGGAGTACAAACAGTAACCATTGCAGAGATAGCGAGCGGTGTCCTGTTATAATAAATAAATTAACTGTTATTGAAAAAATCAAATTTAGATAAACTTTATAATTAAAGATTACATTAAAGACCTATATCGCTATAGCCTTTACTGAGTAAGATACTTGAGAAGATTATTAGTTGACAAATCATAGGTCGCTTACTTTCCTACTCTTTTTGATTAATACTAACATATATATATATATATATATATATATATATATATATTAAACTGCCTGTGTGGCTCAGTGGCTAAGGCGTCAGACACACAAGCAGTAGGACACGGGTTCGAGCCTCGTCCGGACCATTAATTAATTTTATAAAATGGGTCTTAAAATATTATTTAGAAGTGATCTTATATAATAGTGTATAAATAAATTATCGGCTCTCGTTAAAACCATGGATGCCTTACCATGAGAGCGGCTTCAAAGGGACATTAGAGCCATATATGGTTATAAGTGAAAACTTCATCTAAGTTCCTGGATGGGATGAAAGGACTCCACCAAATAAAAATAACAATAACAATAACAATAACAATAACAATAACAATAACAATAACAATATATATATATATATATATATATATATATATATATAGATATATATATATATATATATATATATATATATATATATATATATATATATATATATATATATATATATATATATATATATATATATATAGTGTAGGCCATAGTACTGACGATATCAGACGATATAATAAAATATTTAAATAATTCATAACATGTACAATTAGTACTTCATAATCTTTACTCTAAATTCGATAGTTTAGACCACTGTATTATAATTGGCTGCATTACATCTATTGGATTTACTCAGTGCCTTTTTTAAGGATTTAAAAGTGGAGAAAATTCCAAAAATAATTATTTGGTTTTCAATTATTTATGTCAAATACATCAAATTATTTATAATAAATAAATATGATTTATTTGTGGGCAAACTTAGAAGTAGGTGAATACCAAGTTTTAATGACAACTCCCCCTTTAAAAATGCACTGAGTTACTGGTTAATGTTTAGACTGGGTTATTTATTATTTATCTAATAGAACTTATTCCATAAGCGTAAAATGATTATATTCAACTATAGGAAAGTTATTGTATGGAGTACCATATATGAACAGAGCCTTATAAGGCTTTTATTCCTTATAACCCCTTTATTATCTATATATATATATTGTTCCTCTTTCTTTAACTATATAGTAGATATACAACCTTGATTCAGTCTGTAACATAGGCATCATTATGGACAGTTATTTATCTTTTGGTCCTCATATTATTTATCAACTCTGCAAACTTCCAATGATGTAGTATCAGTCATATACTGAAAATATTACTATACGCGTATCACTAAACAACTTTCTAATTCTCTAGTACATTCTAGAATAGATTATGATCTAATCCTACTGATCTTTACTCGTTAGTGACATCAATAGCAGCACTGCTGTAAACGAAGTAGACATGACTAAACGCGATTCTATCTGCTTTATAAGGAAGTCAATTGTCGTGCACCTAATGCATACAACTATATACCAACAACATCTTAAGTGACCTTCATTTAGAGGGCATGCGATCACCGTTTATTATGTTTAGCTAAATAAATAGTTACACGCTTAACTCGACAATATTCCGAGATATCGAGTTATACACGGACAACTTAGAACATCGGATGCAACTCTTCTAGGTGGAGGTACTATTAGAAAGGTATTCAATACTAGTGAATGTTAACCCAATATACATCATATATGTAACACCTTACCGTTTGACTAACACAATATCCAATTATCGTATTGTTTCCAATTAAATTTAAAAAACTATTTAAAATATTTATTAAAAAAAAAATTGTATATGATTTATTTATATCTTATCTTTATTAACTATAGTGGTATACCATTTTAACTACGTTAACTACAAGTTTTATTTTCTGTTCATTTATTTAATTAATGTACTCCATTGGGGCTGCTATATGTGGTGACAATATAAAATAATTCATAATGTAATAGGTATTTATGTTGTACATTAGACCGGTTCGTTCGATTCAATTTTTAATCCTTCATATAAAATATAATACATATCTATGTTTTAGTATAATATGTATTAACAATTTTTATAAAAAAATAGTTACCTTTGGTCACGAAGCATTTAAAGTTTGAAATATAAATTATTATTTTAAGATAAAATGTATAATATTCCATGTATAATAGTAATGACGCCATCTTATTATCTTTGATGTTTACAAATATTTAAATTAATATTTAAAATTAATTATGTATTTGTATTATATTTAATGAATTAATATAATATATACCATTATTTATATTTATTATTAATATAATATCTATATTTCATTTTTATATCTACAAATTACCAATATTAATGTCTCCTAAAACTCGAGAAAATACACCATTTTACAAAGTATTTATTTCAAAATAATTCAAAAAAATAATTAATTTTTAAAAATTAATATATATAATTATACTTTACATACATTTGAGTGATCATATTGTATTGAATTGTGGATATGAGTTAGATATAAATGTCCTTTATACAAATAAAATGAAAAAAATAAAAAAATATGTAAATATATTTGTATTTCATATTTCAAATAAAAATCCAAAAAAAATTAAAAATGATGTTAATTTTTTTTCTAAAAATAATTTTTAATTTTTTAATAATTAATTTGAATTGTATTATTATTATCTATAAATTATATATTTTAATTTTTTAAATTAAATTGTAATAATTTATTTATATTAAATTATACGATTTTTAGATATTTTTTTTGACTAAAATTATTTTATAAAATTTGGGCATCTAGATTGTTATGAAAAATATGTTGTACTGTTAATACTACTTGTTATATATGTTTTTAGGATATATCCATAGTTGACTTAAAAAAAATCATCCAATTTTATTAAAATTGAATAAAACTTATTTCTATATCTCCCCATGTTAACTTTTGTATGTATTCAATGTTAAAATAAAAAGGTCTCGTGACATAACAATATTTAAGATATAGGTCTAAAATTTTAAACACTTATTCATCATAGTATACATAATTGTCACAGATGTGAAGGTTTATAAAATTGCGAAAAAAATGTTAGTACGAACCGGTCTATTGTACATTATAAGTACATTATAATGTAAATTATAGGTACATAATGTAATAGGTACCTAATTTTAGTATATTAGATTATATGATGTATAATATATATATTTTTAATTAAGTAATTAAATAATGTATGTATACATTCGTTATAGTTTTAAATCTCACTTGCAAATGTTGATAATATATACTAATATATGATAATATATAATACAAAAAAATAAATATATAAATATATAAATTAATAAAATTTGCAACAAAAAAAGTCGTAACTTCTTCTTGCATTTATGATGACTCCTAATATGCGGCGTAATGTATTGGGGAGAGAATTCCACAAGGTGGGAGAGAATTCCATAAGGTAGGAGCTGCCCAACTGAACTATCTTTTCCCAATTATTATCAGATGTATATCTTCGGTACTGAAATCAAATTAGAATGTTGCGTTATATAGTGTTCCTAATTAATTCTTCAATTAGAAGTTTATATATATATTTAGGCGTTAAAGACTTTATTATAATTCTCATAATTCGCATAGTTTTATGCGTTATGCTTAGTATTTTAAATTTACACATATTGTCCGAAAGAAACCAATTTAATTCGCCTAATTTTAGAATTACTTGTTTGATAACATCTCTAAAATAAAAAAGTAATCTTATAGATGATTTAAATAACCCTATTTAATCCATAATACAATTTAAGTTTGGAATCAATGAGTAAAATATTGCAATCCTATTGTAATCTGGATAACAATAGAGATGTCACTAAAGTAACTGTTGATGCAGTACTCGAGTACTTTCTAATTTTTCTAGTATATATATTTAATATATTAAATAGATTAAATTAGAATATTTACATCGCGAAGTGACTAATTTTGTAAATACTAATGTAATATTATCCAAGATATTTAGCTCATCTCTTGGAGTTATAGCAATGGAATCAATACTAATAGTACAACAAATAAAAGGATTAAGGGTAATATTAAGTATTTTAGTTTTAGAAGAGTTAGGAAAAAGGTTATTGAAATAGGCAGTTTCTCATATTGTTTGCACACAAGGTTAACTCATTAGGCGGCCTAATGTAGGCCTATTAATACTACAAGTAGGAACTTTCCATTATAACTGAATATCATCAGCATATATGTTATACATGATATATATATGACATAGTTTATATTAGGAAATTGTTTAATAACTTTAGAGATAGTAAGAATATAAATCTTAAATAATAACGGACATAATACAGATCCTTACGGAACACCATATATGGTATATATATTTATAATAATAATAATATCAGAATTTAGGCATCACCAAGGTAATCGAAGAAGCGCAATTCTAATCTAGTCGTTTACCCGAAACATATTCCAAATTAACAATTATGGGGAGAAACAAAAATAAAAGTAAATTTATAAATTATATAAGTTAAATATGTAATTTTATAAATCTTATAAGAATCATAGGAATATAAAATTATAAATAAATTTAAAAATAATAATAAAAATAAATATATTATAAAAAAAAATTAATAGTATAAAAATTAAAAGTATAATTTAAATATATATATATATATATATATATATATATATATATATATTATATATATATATATATATGTATATATATATATTAGTTTTGAATGATGTAGTTATAGTTTAATTATAATTTAGATCCAGAGTTGCCAATATTATGTTGAAGTTAATGATGGTATATGATATATCATCTTCGAGGATATGGGTACACCAGTTCCAATCCTTAGAAATCTTAATACCGTCAATAATAATAACACTGGCCATACTTGCCACCACAAGTATATCCCTTCCCCCGACACGTATCATAATCATATCAACTCCAAATATATTAGCCGATCACGGAAAAAATATAATGAAAAAAAAATATTAATACTAATATATATATATTCCAATAAGTGTTAAAATCCTCATAATATCATTCATCATATAGTCATAAAAATGTAAAGAAGATATATGAATATAATAAACTAGGATAATAGATATAAAATAATATAAAATAATTATAAAATTAAAAATGAAAAGACAAAACCTATTGAATAAAACAATTAAAAATAACTAAAAATAACTAAAAAATAAAATAAAATAAATAAATAGCTATATTATTATATATAAAAAGTTAAAAAGAAAATTAGGTAAATTTATAGTAAGTCAAACAATGTAAACACATTTTTTTTAAATATTATAATAAGTCAAGAAAAAAAGTTTGTAATTTTATATTATGTCAAAATTATATAAACAATAAAAAAAAATTAAAAAAATAAAAATAAAAATTGAAAGTTAAAATTATAAAAATAATCAAAAATGTTTGTTAAATTTATATTATGTCAGAAATAAAAATTAAAATAAAACAATAACTATATTTAAAATAATTTTGTTTTTCCTTTTTAAATCATTTTTACTAATTCTAGAATATATTTCTTAACCTGTCTTCCAAACGATTTAATACACCTAATTGTTGTCAGTTGAATTGTAAGTACGTTCCGCTGTATAGAGGACACATTTCTCACTCGAAATTGATCTCTACTAGTTCTTGACTTACATGTAAGAAATTTTTCCCTATTTTTATTAATCAAAAAAAGTTTGTGAATATTACTCGGCAAGTTATGATAATATTCTCTGTGAGCAACTTTAATCAAACATAATTTGACAATATCATAAAACTTCAAAATTTTATTTTCTCTCAAAAATACATTATACGATGAACCTGCGATTAATTTTAGTATTCGCTTTTATAATCTATTTAATCAGTTAATGAAGATAAAGTATTACCCAATATATGGGCGCAGTAGTATAAGTGAGGAACAAATAAAGCATTATATATAGATAGTAAAGTATAGTTATTTGCCACTGGTCTAACTTTCCGTATAATTCCAGTTATCTTATAAGATATCTCTATAGATAACTTTTTGGAAATATAATTATACATTTCTTTCCAGTCTAGTTTGTCATCAATGAAGACTCCAAGAAGTTTATAATTGTTAACCTTTTCGATCTTGATACTATTTATGTTGATATCAAATATAGAGTTAGTATGTATATTTTTGACATTGAAAAGAAGAAAATTAGATTTTGTCAGGTTTAAAGTTAACTTGTTTGCGTAAATCCATTTATTCTATTTTTCAAGTTCCTTATTAATTTTAACATTTAACTTACCTAGTGAATCACTATTAAAAATAACATTAGTGTCATCTGCAAATAAAATTGCTTTGAAATCATTAGAAATATTCTGTAAATCATTAATATATATTAAAAATAAAATTGGCCAAATAACCGATCCCTGTGGAACACCATATTTCATAATCTCAGTAGTTGAGTATTCATCCTTATAGTGAAAAAATTGTATTCTATTATTTAGGTAACTTTTAATTAATGAAAGTGGTAACCCCGTATGCCATAATGCTCTAGTTTAAAAAATAATATGTCATGCTGTATTGTATAGAACGCCTTTTTTAGGTCAATTGATATAACTGCACATCTTTCCAATCGTTCAAGGCTTTCAGATATAGATTCAATTATATCCATTAATGCATCCGAAGATGAAAAACCTTCTCTGAATCCTGATCGTGAGTCACTCAATATATCATTTTTAGTTAAAAATATATTTAGTCTTATTTTTATTATCTTTTCAAATAATTTTGAAATTTGTGATAACATTGATATTGGTCTATAATTGGATAACTCATTTTTAGCACCAGATTTATATATAGGAATAATTTTAGAAATTTTTAAAACGACTGGAAATATACCAACCTGTAAACATATGTTAAAATGTATTAAATGAATTGGACTTACCTCATCCTTTATTAGTTGAATTATATGCATATTAAAACATAAAGTATCAATCCTGTACTTATTATCACAATTTTCGATAATATTTTTAATTTCATTAACACTAGTATGAAATAAAAATATTAAATTTTTGTTTTATTAGTTAATGTTTTATAGATTGGCTGTAAACTATTATCACAAAATTCTTTAGCTAAGTTTGGACCTACATTTATGAAATGATCATAAAACTTATTTGCAATTTCACTATTAGATTTGTCATTAATAAAAGTAGTATACTAAGATATATCCTTAGATTTACTAGTGTTTCCAATTAGCTGTTTTATCGTTTTCCATATTTGTTTGGGGTTTTTACTATAAGATTTAAATTTGTCATTACAATATTTATTTTCTACATACCTAAGAATTGTAGTTAAAATATTTGTATAACTGGTATAGCTCAATTTGTTAAGAACAGTTTTATTTTTTATATATCTTTTAAAAAGTTTATTTTTTTTAAATATACATTTTCTAATTGTATTCCATATCCACGGTTTGTTTAGAAAACTTTTTCTGGGTAGTTTATTTGTTATTAATGGACAATTTTTATTATATAAAATAGAAAGGTCTTTAAAAAATGTGTTAAAGTATCATTTATACACATTTCATTGTCATAATTTAATAAATTCCAATTAAAATTAGTTATTGCGAGTTTGAATTTATAAATGTTATTGTCTTTGAGCATACGTGAATTTTTATAAGTATATTATCTCGTTTAAATGATATTTTAAAATTTATAAAAATTGGTAAGTACTTATGTCTGAATAGACTACCAGATATTAAAGTATCTTGAAAGTTTGTAAAAAAAAAAAAAGTATCTATGACTGTTTGTGCTTGAAATTCTTGTTGGTTTAGTTATTGTTGGGTATAAATTAAGTGAATATATACTATCGTAGAAATATGTAATATTAATTGCATCTTTATAATTAAGAAAATTTATATTTATATCACCACCAATACATATTACATAATCTGATACAGTCAACTCTCGGTAAGTCGGACTACGGATAAGTCGGACACATTTAGTTTGTTTGGTTGGATTTGTATCTAGTTCCATGTTAAATTAATCGTATAAGTCGGATAAGTTGGATTTGATAAGTCGGACTTTTCTATAAGTCGGACACATATTATAGTCATTTTTATGATTTTTATACTGGATAAGTCGGACTTTTTATAAATTGTCAGAAATGTTTACTTTAAATAATGAATATTATAATTTTAGTAAGTAATATAATTGAATACAACATTTTATGTTGCTGATTGTTGTATAATTCCATATTTCAGTAACCATTTAACTCGCGCTGAGAATGTCATGTCTTATTTGCATGATATTCTTAATCTCGGATAAGTCGGACACTTTTCCCGGTCCCTTACGAGTCCGACTTATCGGGAGTTGACTGTATATAATTTTCAAATTTATTTGTAAACATATCAGTGAAATCAATAATGTTACTATTAGGTGGTCTATATATACCACTAATTAAATATTTTATGTTTGAGTTTTTAATTTAAACTTAATTGTACACATATCACATATTTCTTTATTAGTATAACACAAATCATCTATACTTTCAAAGTCAATAAATTTACTAACATATAATATAACACCATCCCCTCTACATGTAGATCTATTTATACCTGTTAAGTTATAATCTGATAAATTATATAGTTTATTATTGGAATCATTCAAACATATGTTTCTGTGATTATAATAATAGAGAATTGTTTATGAATAGAATCTATGAAATATAATATTATTATAATGTGCACTAATACTGCGGGCATTTATGTAGTATAGACAAATCATTTAGATTACTTGTATCACAATTTAATACATTTTTTATATTTGTATAATCATAATACTTGCAATCAATACTATTAGAATTATCAATTGATTTGTCAACATCAGAAATAAATGTATTCATAGTGAATTAATTAAAATAAAAAAGTATCAGAAATAAAAGATGAACTTATATATTTGAATTAACTTTAGTATAATAAGTTAATTGTGTTGTATCTGTAATTACTATTCTACTTTTTTTGTCAGTACTGATATAAACTTTATTATTAAAAACCCAGGTATTAATAATTTTCTTTGTTTTAACTAACTGTCTGGTTTTGTAGAATATATTATTAATATTATTTGGATGTTTTTTGTTCAAATAATAGTTTGTATTTTTTAACAATAGTTTATTAAACTCAGTATTAATCAAGTTAATTAGATTATTGTTATCTGTCTTAAGCTCTTGAATTAATTTAGTTTGATAAGTTACAATATCTGACAATTTATCTACTTTAGAGGTTAATTCGTTTGTATATTTTAATATTTTAACATTTGATATTGGTGACATTATCTAGGTTAATTAATAGTATAATAAACGCATACTTTGTATTATTAGTTATATATTATATTAGATTATAATATATTATATATATATATATTAGAGATTCATTTGGTGAATAAATACCTTTAATATATATATAGAGTATGTTCTATCAGATAGATACGAAATTAACCACTTTAGTGCAGCACCATTAAAACCTATTGATATTAATCTAGAAATAAGAATATTATGATGTAAACTATCGACATCAGAAGACAGACCAATACGAATTATCTGTGCATGTTCAATATCATCTAAGTAACCTATTATCATATCATTAGTTAACTTTATATACATACACAAAACAATTGTAGAAGATCTAACCATACGTACATATTTCACTTGTGTGTCGGCTTCTGATAGAGTTATACCTCTATCCTGAGTATATACCTGTATACACCTGTATATACTGTATACAGCATATTTATTTAATAAAATAACATTTATTAAGTTAAAACAATGACATGACGATTGAGGTTCACATTCGCATGTTATAATACCCGCGTCATGAGTCACATGACACTTATTCTCTAACAATGTAAGTATACTTCCTATAGGACAAACCCAGGTGACAAACTATTATATAATGATTCATTAAACCTAATGAATATGCGGATTTAGACCTACGTTAGTAGGAGCCACTAAACCACGTCAAGGTACCGCATTTTTAGTGGGGTTTTGTCTCACTTTCAAAGTGAGAACTGGAATTCCAACCGACTAATATATACCTACACTACTAGAATAATCATAACAATAAAATATGTGAAGTATTCAAAGTATATTTGAGATGTCTAAATATGATCTTAATTATATATATATATGTGTAGTAATTTATATAATATGTATAGAAAATATATTATAATATAATTAAGATCATATTTAGACATCTCACATGTACTTTGAATACTTCAGATAATTCATTGAAAAATTATAATAGTAGTGTAAGTATATATTTATATATATATACATATATATATATATATATATATATATATATATATATATATATATATATATATATACATATATATTGATATACTTTTATGGATACATCCTAGATAGATATATTACCTTGCCTCTCCACAACCACACGATAGTTAGTTCAGCTGATGTTTCGGAGTCAGGAAATGATAACTCCGCCAGTATACGACGAAGACATGTGTCTGCATAATCTGTTCACACAGAAAGATAGGAACTTTATCCAAGGAGTTGCAGAACACACAAAATGACGAAGATTCAATATACGAAGTGAGGTCAAGAAAACTGATGCTCGGAACACTATTGGTAGGAATACTGATTCGCTTCG
Organism: Osedax fenrisi; assembly: GCA_964019155.1. Classification (NCBI taxonomy): domain Eukaryota; kingdom Metazoa; phylum Annelida; class Polychaeta; order Sabellida; family Siboglinidae; genus Osedax; species Osedax fenrisi. The sequence continues at coordinate 75,003,014 of OZ025242.1, forward strand.
GAATAGCTGGCTATATATAGAATAATGAATATATATATATATATATATATATATATACATATATATATATATATATATATATATACATATACATACATAAACCTCCAAATAAATATAATAATACTTTACTGTATATACATACACACACACAAATATATATATATATATATATATATATAATGTGTGTGTATGTATGAATATATTCTTAGACCACGGACCATGGTTTCCCCTGGATATATCAAACTTAATCTGGATGCATCCCATACCTGTCACTCATAACGAACAAAACCCAGTATCCATGGTAACAAGTAATAGTTATACAGTGACCTTCAGGCGCAACAAATAACCCAATACACACTTATTGCAAACATTTATGTTATGCATTATACATGTGAAGATATCCTATAATATTCTTATAATATATAACATATTTCTGTAATATATATATATAAATATATTATTATACAAATAATATATTATTAATAAAATATAACATATATATATATACACATATATATATATATATATATATATATATATATATATATATATACACATATATATATATATATCAGTCGTGTTTTATTTTATTAATAAAATGTGGTTGGGTTTAGCTATACATTCGTAGGCCCCTATAGGGAGCCCCCATATAGTAGGCCCCTACTTCGTAGTAGAGGAACATACACCTGCTGATAGTAGACAGTCCCCGCAGAGAACAACCCAGTCGCCAACTTATTAGTGAGGATGAGGAAGATAGCATCGATAACGGATCAAACGAATATATATATATATATATATATATATAGCTTGTAATTTAATAATTTGATTATATATATAATCAAATTATTAAATTACAAGCTATAGCTCGTATATATACTATAAGGAATATGTCATTTTAATAGTAAACGAATAACAAGTATGACTAAAACTGGAATACCATTTATATTATATTATTTTATATTATAATATAAAATATATACCAAAAACAAATGTATATGTATTACATATAATGTAATATATAGTACATATATATATTACATATATATATATATATATATATATATATATCTCTTTTATTAAGCTCCGTGATTATTTATTTATTATTATGAATTACTAATATGTAATATTAGATGGATTAACATAGGGATTATATTTCTGATTGTTTGAAACGCTAAATAAATCACTGAGTATTACACTCCTGGGTGTGGGCTACCCATATGCGATTTGGGCAACCCCGAAGCTTCCTTCACTTATATATTCCTTTTGATTATCCTTCTATACACATACATGTTTGAATGTATAATATGTAATTGCATTATTATTTACTCTGGCCAAACACCTCGAAAGTCAATTTGACTATTTTGTTTAGCCATTTATTGTTAACAATTTTTTTGCAATAATAAATTATCCTTATCCTTATTTATCCTTATATATATATATATATAATTACTCGTATATATTCCCCTTGAGTAACCTTGGGTGACATAACCCGTGACCTCTAAACCGTGCAGAATCCGTCACTTTTCTATACAACGCCACCTAGTTTACAGAACGTCTACGAAGGACATGAAACGTGTGTACATGCTATAGCAGATTCTCAAAGTGCGAATATTTGAGGAGATTGACTGAATCTCTCGGTCTAATTCGATATATATATTGTTACACTATATATAGTTACACTGTAGTGTATATCTTCTAATATATGTTGAAGTTACTATATCACGGGCCCACTCTATATACTATAGTGTATATATATATATATATATATATATATATATATATATATATATATATATATATAGAGTACTATGGTGTATACATATATATATATATATATATATATATATATATATATATATATATCTATAAAATAATATCTACAATATTATAAACAATATACACATATATGTATACACGTGTATGTGTATATTGTGTGTAATGTTGTAGATATTATTTTTAGGAGATAGCAAACATGGAAATTATAAATTTTGCAAAATTATATTGAGTTATAAAAAGTAAAATTATATATATATATATCATGTATATACTATCATTTTTATTGAGAAATATGTATGTACAATCAAGTATATATATATATATATATATATATATATATACATATATATACGAATAGTAGTAAATATATTTATTACATGTAATAAATATATTTATAATGCATTATATCAATATAGTAAAATTATATATATATCATGTATATACTTTTTTATATTATTTATACATTTTTATTGAGAAATATTTATGTACTATCAAGTATATATATATATATATATATATATATATATATATATATATATATATATATATATATACGAATAGTAATAAATATATTTATTACATGTAATAAATATATTTATAATGCATTATATCAAAAAATATTAGTTGAAATAACATCATTTCTTAAATATATAATATGTATTAATATTTATACTATAGTATAATAATATATTATAATATATGGAACTATACTTATAGATAAATGATATCGTATGTATACATAATGTATAGATAAATCTAATATTATATATATAATATATTTAATATAATATTTACAATTACTTATTATATTAATAATATTATAGAATATATAACATTAGTATAAATAACTATTTAATAATTATTTAATGAATATATAACATGTATATAAAGGAGTACTCTATAGAACGTATAACAAATAGGTCAAAATATTCTAACAAAAATAACAACATATTATTGATTTTAATTCTTTAAAATAATAGTTGTCATAATAAAATCGATATCATAATAAATAGAGAATAGTACAATTGATTTATAAAATTAAAAATTGTTTACGTACACAGTATATTATATACTGAGTATATATGTTGTGTAATATATATATATATATATATATATATATATATATATATTATATTTTATATATAAGCTATAATATAATATTCTACTTTTATAGAGTATTAGTTAACAATTATCATAACAAACATATGATATGCCGTACGATATGTTTAGCTATCCTACATATAAAGTGGAACCGAACACAAACATTACTAAGTAACGTTGCGCGATATAACTAGTAATATACAGAAGTGTTGATGTGTCATCAATAAACCTTAATTGTGTAAACAATTCTCGAAAGCAATAATGAACTGTATCAGACAAAAAACTGGAAGCAAGTGATGAAGCAACTCACGACGCTATCCTCGAAGATGATGAACAGTTGTAACGTTCTGATTGGCCGCTCTAATTGGCGAATCAGATTTCGAGACGAACTACTTATCGGCTGCGTATTGATATCGACGATAACGTTCTTCCAAAGATACTGCGATTTGCATCCTTCGTATAATCTTTGGTCCTTCGTAGATTTCTACGATTACCGTTATCATAGTAATTTGTTAATTGGAATCTATCTGTCTTTAAAATAGGTCATGTAAAGTATTGTTATATATGTATATTGTATACAATATACATATATATTATATGTTATACATTTATTAATTTAGCGATTGTATTATAACGTACTTTCGCACACATACACACACATATATATATATATATATATATATATATATTGTTGTTATTGTTGTTATTTTATTTGGTGGAGTCCTTTCATCCCATCCAGGAACTTAGATGAAGTTTTCACTTATAACCATATATGGCTCTAATGTCCCTTCGAAGCCGCTCTCATGTTAAGGCATCCATGGTTTTAACGAGAGCCGATCATTTATTTATACACAATTATATAAGATCACTTCTAAATAATATTTTAAGACCCATTTTATAAAATTAATTAATGGTCCGGACGAGGGTCGAACCTGTGTCCTACTGCTTGTGTGTCTGACGCCTTAGCCACTGAGCCACACAGGCAGTTTTTTTATATAAGTATACATATATATTAAATATTATAAACGCTCTTTCAGTTATATTCCATTGAATTCAATAAGGCGGTTGCCTCTATTAGATAAATCCATTCACACCCTTCCTTTATCACACACGTTAAGGCATATAGGCATGTGGTGTATACATATCATCAACGTACTATATTCACTTATGTTAATAGTACATCATTACTATTTTTTTTTAATTTTTATATTTTGTCGTTTTGTTTATTAGTGAAAATATGCCTTATTATCATCATAATATATATATATATAAATATATATATATATATATATATATATATATATATATATATGTATATATATATTATATATATATATATATATAAGTATATATTACTACCTACTATATATTATATTGTCATTTCTTCATATTAATTTACCATATACAATGTTGTCAAATAACGAAATGTGTATTTTAAAGTTGACCCCCATAAATCAAAACAAAGAGGGTGGGGCATATTAGATACAGACCTTTTATTTCATACAGTTTACTATTTGAATTAACATTGTAAATTATGTAACGAATTAAAATATATATTAACTATATATGTGTGTGTGTATGTGTGTATGTGTATGTGTGTGTAGGCGCGTCGGAATGATTTCAGAATAGAGGAGGGCATGATTTTGTTCTAGATATTTTTTTTTGCACCATCAATTACTATTGAATTACATTATAAATCCTCTTTATTGGAATACTCTCGGTGAGATTTGTATATGCATATGGTTGATATAAATAAGTAAAATAAAAATGCTATAATATTTATTAAATTATAATCTGACATACATTCAAAAAAAGTTATGGGAAAGTCTCCGATTACCGACCCCCTCCTAATACCGACCCCCTCTCGTATCTCAGTAACTATAAGTGATACAAAAAAATTATATATACATGAACTGTTAGAAATGTAATGATAAATATGAATAAGTATATTGTTTTACATAATATTCAATCCTACAATTTTGATTTGATAAAATGTAATATTCTGTTTTTACTTTTTTTAAATCATTTTAAATACTTTATTAAAAGAAAATGTAATACTAAGCATAATATTGTAGATCAATAAAATGTTTATAACTATTATACAAATAATTCAATTTGAATAACTATTAACCAAAATATCTTAATTATAGCAACCCATGTGATTTTCCTAATACCGACCCCCTAAATTACCCTAATACCGACCCCATGTGATTTATAATATCCAATCAAAATAGATCAGTATTTTAATTTAAAATATGTCATAAGTTGTTAGTGTATCATATATATATATATATTAAGGATACATGATTCCATTATATTATATATATACTGATTAATAACTAAATATTAAATAATAATACACACTATTTTAATATAATTACTATAAAGTTTAAATTTAAATTTATATTACTATTAAAACATAAATTCAATAAAAAAATAATTGCGTGCATGTTATAATTATTTATATCTATGGATATCTACTATGTTGATTGGATATTATAATAATACAATTATTTATACCACGATTATTTTAGGGGGTGGTAATAGGAGAAGGGGGTCTGTATTAGGAACAGGTATCCGATTAAGGACCCCCCTGTTTATTCTTGTAAATATAATTATATCAAAAATTTAAAATAGCCACATTATTCATTGCCATAATATTACCCTATTTACAAAATTTCAAATAAATATATTTAATATTGAATAAGTTATTACAAATAATCATTTAGGGGTCGGTAATCGGAGACTTTCTCCTACATAGGTTTACTTAATAAATGTTATCATATCAATGTTATATATATAAAATTTATTGATGATACAATATTTTATATTATAAAATTAGTTGTTAAATATATAATAGATTAGTATACTATTAATTATATTATAATCATCATTGATGAGTCATAATTTATATTTTCTATGTAAATCTAATGAAATGTCACATGTATTAACATGTCGAAGCGTAAATAATATAGTTTACATTTTATATAAAGTGTTTAACAATTCATCACAATATTATGACTTTATTAATCTATTATTTAAACACTGTACATCTAAAATTATTTTAACACAAATAATTATTAAAAATATTTTTAATAAATCATATTTCTATTCTATTATTTTGATTACTACTTTTAAATAAATACATATACTATATATATATAACCTAAAGGTTATATAATGTATTTTCAATTATAAATTAATTCTTAAAATCATGAGAAAAGTAAAAACCTCTTTATAAGAAAACCTCTCTATAAGAAATTAGTTATTGAAAAAAAAAAATTATTATATAAATGTTTCACTGTATATATTTATATATATATAAATTTAATTTAATTAAGGAACACATATTAATTGTAATATTATTATATTATATTAATTAAATATCTAATATGTGTGAATATAATTTCCAACCTTTCAGAAATATTATCATTTTCTTTATTGGTATTATTTAAAAATGATCTAATATCATTTTATATAAGTAACTTTTAATAATGTTATAGAAAATGAATTGTTTACAAGAATGTAATGCAATGTAATAAGGGTTACAAGTTATAAACTGTGTTATAATACATATGGTACACTCCATGTACTGTTACCAGAAACAATTATTGTATTACTTTATAATAAAGTAATAAAATCATTGTTTTTTGTATAGTGAATTTAATAACTATACAATGTAAATATATAAAATGTATGTATATATATATATATATATATATATATATATATATAGATGTGGATATATTAATATATACATATAAGTAAAAATAGGGGGGGGGCAGTATATATATATATATTGCCCCCTATATTATTTCAGGGGGGGCAAAATATATACTGCCCCCCCCTATATTTGTTCAGGGGAGGCCGCCCCCCCTTGCCCCCCCCCCTATTCAGACGCCCCTATGTGTGTGTATGCGTGTGTGTATTAATATAAGTAATGGAGTACAGTATTATAAAATCATTAAAATTAATTTATAATAATTTGTTTCTACTTCATCTAAATGATTGTAATACTGTATACAGTATTATGGCCATATATGGTCTACTACATATATGTAATAGCCTATCCTCCAATCCTCGTGCTGTATTTACTTTATCTAGAAAACATATTGCTCCAGATCCCCCTTTACACATACCAAATATTCCTAAAAAAACTCTGTAATGAATTTTCTAACTTTTTCTCGGATAAAATAGTATCTACTTGCTCAATCCTTACTTCCCTTAATCAAAAATACAGCATACCTTGTATATTAGTAAGTAAACCAATTGATAATTATCTATCTACTGACATTTATTATCTCATTTTAATATCGATATGGATCTACTTCCTCCTATCCATCTGACCATATTAATATTTTCAAAAAACTCACTAGTACTCTATCCCCCTATAGGGGATATATATTTGCATACGATACTCTCATCTTCTCTCTCCAATGGAGTTTTACTCCCTAATTCACTTGTAATGTATCGTATTGATAATTATGTTTAATGGGGCAATGGAGGAAGCAGGAAGGCTATATAATAAAAAAGAACAATTATAATTGTTCCTGCTTCCTCCATTGCCCCATTAAACATAATTATCAGATCATCCATACGATCCATTTTCAATATTAAACTATCTGACCATTCCTCTACTGACTCCTTTCGACTTCTACAAAACTGGTTCCCTTATAAAAAAACGATCCCCAATTCTACTCATTTCTATTACCCATAAATCTATAGATTTGTATATATATATATATATTCATCCACTCCTTCATATATATTTGAATTACTCTTAATTCGCTCCATTACCCAGGATATACGTTCCACATCTCGTTATCCTCCGTTAGCCATCCTCCCTTAAATTCCAGAAACGCTCATTCTCCTACATTATCACATCTATCTTAAAAGCACTCACTTCATCTATAAGATGCATTCAATCTCCCACATCCTTCAATACCATCTCAAGTCATAGCTATCCTCTATATAATATCTGTATATTATTATTATCTTTTATATTTCGATCTTATTACTTAGTTTTTGTGTGTTTGTTTTATTTTATTTTTATGACTTATTTTAAGTACACTTACGAGGATTGTTATCACTTTGTAACGGTGCTTAATACAATTTTATTTACTTTAAGTTTATTTACTTTAAGTATATTTACTTTAAGTTTATTTACTTTAAGTTTATTTACTTTAAATTTATTTACTTTAAGTTTATTTACTTTTATTTACTTTAAGTTTATTTTAAACATAATAAAATAATTACTCGAGAATGGAATTTTTTTATTTTGTATTCATTTTATTATTGTGTTTATAATGAACACATTTGAAAGATTTCAGCTTTTACTATTTAATTTTTTACTATTTAATAGAAATATTCCTATTGGCATTTATTTTCTTTATAATATATTATTTTTACATTTAATTATTTTTATTAATATTTGTTCAAAATATTCATCTATTTATTTTATCAAGTAATATCTATTTATTTATATGAATTTCATATAACTTATATATTAAATAGTGACATATTAAATTTTTAAATATATATATATATATTATGAAAATAATATATTGGCATGAAAAATTGTTGTTATGTTGAAATCATCGATATAAAGAAAGTTTATTTGTCTTTCTTTATATCGATGGTTGAAATACTCATTCATCTATTTAAATAATATTTGTCAAATGTGGTTGAATCTTTTTAGTTATTTGTTAGCTTTGCAAAAGGTAATACAATTGCCTATTATTTATTATCATATATATTGGTATCAATAGTTTACATTATTTAGTAATTAACAGAGCATACCTATAGGTATAGTATAGAACTATAGTTCTATAGAACTATATAAACTTAACTTTTTTTTCTACCCAGTAGTTCGCCACACCTTTTGAGTTATATATATATATATATATATATTATTATTATTATTATCAGATTTAGGTACAAGTACCTGGGTAATTGTAGAAGCATTGCTGCTTGTCGAGACAATTACCCATATATATATATATATATATATATATATATATATATGTGTGTGTGTGTGTGTGTGTGTGTGTGTGCATATATCTATATACGTGTATCGTGTAAATATAAAAATAGAATCGGATAATTCATATAGTGGTGTGGCTAAATCTATATGCTGATATAGGCCATATGAGTATATCTATAAATCGCATCAATATAAAAATAATAAACTCCCATGTTCTTTCCCGTCGAACATATCCCCTTAACACAAAGTAATTTATATATATTTATATAATCATTATTTAATATGTTTATTTTGTTTATTAAATGTTAAATATTAATAAATATCTTATAGATATTAAACATTAATATAACACCCCTATAAAATAAATATTTTCTTGGAATATTTCAATTTTTGATTATGAATTAATATAAAAAAGGTGTAATATCAATAACACTATTTCTTCGCTAAGTTTTATTCGATGTAAACATTAAATAATCACTCGCGAGACTACATATTTTATAATAGATTATTTATATTTAAAAAAGTGAAATATTTTAATTATAACTGCGAAATTAAATACTGTATAAACATAGGTGAGAATTTCTAAACAAAACATTGAATTATTTTACATATTTCATAATAAAACTTATTGTAGATTATCATATGATACTTTGTATGCACATATATATATATATATATATATATATATTATCAGATTTAGGCAATACCATGGTACTTATAGAAGCAGTGTTGCCTATCGAGAAAATTACCCTATATATATATAGGGGAGAGTGCTCTAATATCGACACTCTATAGATCTCCTAAAATAAAATTCCAATCAAAAAATAACTAATTTATGAAATGCTAACCAATATAATTATACTTCATATAAGTATAATTTTTTTTTAATATTTATATTATTTAATTATAAATAAAAAACTGATTTTTTCATTATACTGTATACAACTAAAACAACTGAATTTATGAAATTTTTGAAAGTACAATATCGATTCTTAATCATTTAAAAATGTAGGTATTTTAAATATTAAAGAAAATCTTAATAGATATAATTATATTTTACAATGTGCTGAAAATATTTTTTATTTTTCATAATTTGTTACAAAGTTATAAACTGTTACTTAAGTAACATACAATTTCATACATGTTCACCCTAATTGTACATAATATTAACACACATGTTATCTCAGAGTTAAACAAACTACATTATAATTTAAAATAGCTATATATACATATACATATATATATATATATATATATATATATATATATATATAGAAATAATTCCAACTACACAATACCTAATTATGAAATAATATATTCACAAATAATATTAAAATATCTGAAATATGATCGATACCAGGTATATATACCAATATTACAAATGATTCTATAGAAGCAGGAAAAATGTATTCAGATATTAGTGATCATTATCCAATTTGTTAATGTTTTAATTTATATTATAATAATAAGCATACTAAATGAAATCACATAGGCCTAATAAACAATGAAAGTACACTTAATCAATGACATTGTAAATAATGATTGGATTTATATTGATAATAAAAATCCATACTTAAATAATGTAGGTAATATAATTGTAAACGATCTTTCTGATATTTACAATAAGAAGTGTCCAATAGTTAAACGAAAATATACCCAATACAACAATTAATAAAACCTTGGTTATGGGATTCTATGATTAAGTCAATTAGAGTTAAAAATAAGTTGTATAAGAGATACAAAAACAATTATACAAAATGTAATAAGTTAATATATAAGAAGTATCAACATATATTAACTAAATTATTAAGATTTACATAAAAGCAATATTTACATTATAAGTTTGAAGATAACAAACGCAAAAGGAGTTTGCAATATTATTAATAACTTGATTAATAAAAACAATAAAACAATAATAATGTAGGTAATACCAGGGTAATTATAGAAAGAATATTTGGCGGCTGCCCGTTTAAAAAAGAATAAAAATGTCACCATTGTATAAATCTGGTTAAAAAAATAATAGGCTTAATTTTTGGCCAATCTCTCTATTGCCTCAAATAACAAAGTTATATAATAAAGCTATGAAATATCGTTTAAGGGGAATAACTTTCTGGTGAAATATAACATACTCAATAATTCTCAATATGGTTATATTAGGCATAATCATATCGACAAATGATGCATTAGCTGATGTAACATAATTTATTAATGAAAATCCGAACAATTCTAAAACAATTGTTGTAGTATCGATTCATCTCGAAAATGCTTTTAATACAATTGATCATTATATTTTATATCAGAAATTTGAACATTATGTATTCGTTGTTCAGATTTGAATCTATTTTAAAGTTATCAAATAGAAGTAGGTAAACCTAAATGTATTGAATATGATAACTGTTTATCGGATTGCATTAACGTTAGGACTAACTGTGGAATACCCCAGGGTTCGGTTTGGGACCTAGGACTTATTTTGTTTTTAATAAATGACTTACAAAATATATCGACAAATTGCATGACTATATTTAGGCTAAATTGACCCTCAATATAAATTAATATAATTGTATGGTTTATAATATACATTCTGGCAATAGAAATCCTACATTCAATATTGAAATTAATAGTAGGTTATCTCTAATAGTGCTGTTGAGCAAGTAAATTCCATAACATTTCTAGAAATATTTATTGATAGTAAAATGGATTGGAAACGACAACTTTATTTTATTTCCAGTAAACTATCACGATTAATCTGTATTTAAAAAAAATCGCAAAATATAAAAATATCGATAGGTTTACCTACTATAGTTTTAATTTTAAATAGTTTTTTGTATGCCACATTTAAAGTATTGTTCCCATATTTAGAGTATACTCTATACCTATACCTCTATACCGTATTAGGACCTATAGGTCCTACGTTTAATTCCAATAAGATATATAATAAAATGATAAAATGGAGCAATAAAATATATATCTTATGAGAATAGTACACTGTGTAGGTGTACACAGTCATCTTCTGAGTTCATGTTCAACAAAATGAGTTAGTCATTTGAAACTTTAATAATATTTTATTCATTACAATAGGAAATATAGAGAATATAATAATTTATTACCCCTTAATATTCAATATAAGTTGAAAAAATACTTATGATCCAGCTACATTTATTGGTGGTTTTTCTAGAACATTACGTAACCTATTTCGAATAAGTAATAGTATTGAAAGTCATTGGAATTGTTTTCCTAGTAATATACTTAATTCACCAAATTTAAAAGTATTTACCAGATTATATAAACGTCTCGTTTCAATCCATAAACGTCGGGTTTTAATTAATATTTACATTTTATTATACATATTTTAATTTTATTATATTTATCTAGTTTTTATCTATTACTTTTTATCATTTTACAAATATATTTTATTATAGTATTTATTATATTAAACATGATGAGTTATGGCTAAAATTTCATTTTATATTTGAATATTATAATATTTTCATTCAATAATAATATTTATTTTGTATTTAAAAAAATCAATCGTATTAAAAGTATTAAAAAAAAGCTTTACTTTAATTATATATTATTATTATTTAAAATAAATTAAATTAAAAAAATATAAAACATATTATAATTAAAAGTCTTTCTATGATAATATTATATTATTATAATTATTATTTAAATAAAAAGTTTATATTCTTGATATATATATATATATATATATATATATATATATATTAATTTAATTAAATATATAGGTATATTATTATATATATATCTATATTATTATATGATTTGTGGTCAAATAACTATATTATAAATATGTAAAATGCATAATTACAATCTACACTATATAAATGTGTACACGACAACATTAGTAACCGCTTTATTAGACTTATATACCGATTACAGAAAATCTATTATACATCTATCATTACTGACTTATGTAATTAACTTAACTGGTTCAACACTGGATACTCCTTCAATTATAAAATACTTACAATACTTCAAGAATATTACTATAACTTACCCTATAACTTACGTAATAATATACAACTTAAAAATACATTATATTTTTACGAAAAACCTATTTCATTAAATTATTCTAGCCAATTACTGAGACGTCCTATAACCTCAGACGTTATAGGAGGTCTTGCAATTACCCATTGCATCCAATACAAGAGAAAAAATGTAGTGTACGTCGTACAGTGTAATAATAACAAGGACTAATTATTGATGTACGACGTACAGTGTACGTTAGACCGGTTCGTTCGATTCAATTTTTAATCCTTCATATAAAATATAATACATATCTATATTTTAGTATAATATGTATTAACAATTTTTATAAAAAAATAGTTACCTTTTGTCACGAAGCATTTAAAGTTTGAAATATAAATTATTATTTTAAGATAAAATGTACAATATTCCATGTATAATAGTAATGACGCCATCTTATTATCTTTTATGTTTACAAATTTTTAAATTAATATTTAAAATTAATGATGTATTTGTATTATATTTAATGAATTAATATAATATATACCATTATTTATATTTATTATTACTATAATATCTATATTTCATTTTTATATCTACAAATTACCAATATTAATGTCTCCTAAAACTCGAGAAAATACACCATTTTACAAAGTATTTATTTCAAAATAATTCAAAAAAATAATTAATTTTTTAAAATTAATATATATAATTATACTTTACATGAATTTGAGTGATCAGATTGTATTGAATTGTGGATATAAGTTAGATATAAATGTCCTTTATACAAATAAAATTAAAAAAATTAAAAAATATGTAAAATTATTTTGTATTTCATATTTCAAATAAAAATCCAAAAAATTTTACAAATGATGTTAATTTTTTTTCTAAAAATAATTTTTAATTTTTTAATAATTAATTTGAATTGTATTATTATTATCTATAAATTATATATTTTAATTTTTTATATTAAATTTTAATAATTTATTTATATTAAATTATACGATTTTTAGACATTTTTTTTTACTAAAATTATTTTATAAAATTTGGGCATCTAGATTGTTATGAAAAATATGTTGTATTGTTTATACTACTTGTAATATATGTTTCTAGGATATATCCATAGTTGGCTTAAAAAAAATCATACAATTTTATAAAAATTGAATAAAACTTATTTCTATATCTCCCCCATGTTAAATTTTATATGTATTCAATGTTAAAATTAAAAGGTCTCGTGACATAACAATATTTAAGATATAGGTCTAAAATTTTAAACACTTATTTATCATAGCATACATAATTGTCACAGATGTGAAGGTTTATAAAATTACGAAAAAAAATTGAGTACGAACCGGTCTACTGTACGTCGTACAGTGTACAGTAGACCGGTTCGTTCGATTCAATTTTTAATCCTTCATATAAAATATAATACATATCTATATTTTAGTATAATATGTATTAACAATTTTTATAAAAAAATAGTTACCTTTGGTCACGAAGCATTTATAGTTTGAAATATAAATTATTATTTTAAAATAAAATGTATAATATTCCATGTATAATAGTAATGACACCATCTTATTATCTTTGATGTTTACAAATATTTAAATTAATATTTAAAATTAATTATGTATTTGTATTATATTTAATGAATTAATATAATATATACCATTATTTTTATTTATTATTAATATAATATCTATATTTCATTTTTATATCTACAATTACCAATATTAATGTCTCCTAAAACTAGAGAAAATACACCATTTTACAAAGTATTTATTTCAAAATAATTCAAAAAAATAATACATTTTTTTTAATTAATATATATAATTATACTTTACATACATTTGAATGATCATATTGTATTGAATTGTGGATATAAGTTAGATATAAATGTCCTTTATACAAATACAATTTAAAAAATTAAAAAATACTTAAACTTATTTTGTATTTTATATTTCAAATAAAAATCCAAAAAAATTTACAAATGATGTTAATTTTTTTTCTAAAAATAATTTTTAATTTTTTAATAATTAATTTGAATTTTATTATTATTATCTATAAATTATATATTTTAATTTATTATATTAAATTGTAATAATTTATTTATATTAAATTATACGATTTTTAGATATTTTTTTTTACTAAAATTATTTTATAAAATGTGGGCATCTAGATTGTTATGAAAAATATGTTGTATTGTTAATACTACTTGTAATATATGTTTCTAGGATATATCCATAGTTGGCTTTAAAAAAATCATTCAATTTTATAAAAATTGAATAAAATATATTTCTATATCTCCCCCATGTAAAATTTTATATGTATTCAATGTTAAAATAAAAAGGTCTCTTGACATAAAACTATTTAAGATATAGGTCTAAAATTGTAAACACTTATTCATCATAGCATACATAATTGTCATAGATGTGAAGGTTTATAAAATTACGAAAACAAATGTAGTACGAACCGGTCTAGTGTACAGTCTGTACGACAGTGTACGACGTACACTGTACGTCGTACAGTAAGGTGGATTTATCTCAATAACAGCAATAGAAGTAGTATGTATTTTATGTACATTTTAATTCTAAGAAACTTGGTATACTTTATTTTTTATTTTGATGACGCATTACTTGGCGATTTCGATTTTAAAAATACGAATTTATAAATTCTAATTTATGAATTCTAAAAATACCAATTTATCCTATGTTTTTATGCGAATGACATAGCATTTATTTATTTCAAATATTTAAAATTTACCCAGTTATTTTATTTTATTTTATCTATATAATGAAATTACGTAATAATTCCATCTTTAAAAAAACATACGGTGTAGCTAACATGCCTATTGGTAAATTACCAACATATATCGATGTCGGGAGACAATATTTGTTCATAGATAAATCTTTAAATATATCTAAAAATGAAACCTTAAATAAACTTATTGATATTTGGTTTAGATCATCTATTCCTATTATACATATCAACACTATTAAAAAAAAGTTTGATAATTATATATTAAAACTTAATTTATTAAGAAAATCTTCAGGAAAATCTACCTTTAAAGATATGGTCAATAAGCATATCATTAAATATACTACTTTATTTGATATATCTGCATGTAAATGCACAGTTATTTCCAATTGCCGATGTCAATCATCATCAAGAATACCGATAGCAGAGATTGCATTCTTAACTGATCAACGCCTAGATAGGTTAATGTCTATTGATTATAGCTTCAAAAAAATTACCACTATACAGAGTAGATCTGTAATAAATGTAGGAGCTTCAACAAGCACGTTAGTGATTAATTTATGTAATTATAAACTTAGTTTAAACTATATTTAATATATATATATATATATATATATATAAAATAGTAATATAATATTACTATTTTAAATATAATATCTTAATGTAACTAT
The DNA here is from genome assembly GCA_964019155.1 of Osedax fenrisi. Lineage (NCBI taxonomy): Eukaryota > Metazoa > Annelida > Polychaeta > Sabellida > Siboglinidae > Osedax > Osedax fenrisi. Next base: position 75,019,289 of record OZ025242.1, read on the forward strand.
AGTCAATATTGTAATATTAAACTTAATATTTAATAATATAATTAATGATTATTATAAAATAAATATATCTATTTCAATATTAAACTATTGATACAGGTAATAGTTACATTACGATAATATATTTATAGAATAATAATTATTATTATAATAGAATAAAATATACTATATTTAATGAATATTTGAAATGTAAAATTATATTATGAAATATAGATATATTATTTATATTTAGTGCTACTGAAGACATCTATGACTATCAGACGCCAAGAGGGATGATGGAGATATCAGACTCTGAGGAAGACGTACCGAACGTAGAGCAAACTGAACAAGATCCAGATTATCCAGAACCTCAGGGCAGCTATGATAGGTAAATATAAGCTTACATTGAAATATACTAATAATATCTCTATTAATAAGTCATACAGTACATAACTTTAAAAATAAGACTATTATTTCATAATTTAACATTAATGGTTATATACCCAGTAAACGGTGGTAAAAAAATAGTCGCATTAACGTGTATCCTTTAATATGTATTGATGACAAATTTATCAAATCGTTATAGGTGGCGCTATGAATTTAAAAATAAATATAAAGTATTATTTTTAATTTATATTTATCTATGATTTAAATTTATTATTTCGTTACTAATTATTATTCATTTGTTATTCGAGATAAATGGGTCCTATCCAATACAAGGTATGGATTTGTTCATAAATGTGTATACTATTTGTGTAATCTAATAACATAATAGCAGTATTAACATGATTCTTAATATAAATAAATTTGAAAAAATTAATTATTATAATTATTATATATTATATTATATTATATATTATATACATTTAATTCCATAGTTAAATATGATATATTATATATTTTGATCTACAATTTTTAACATTAGCATATTCATTATATATTTAAATAATTTCTATTACAAATTTCGAAAGAATGTAATTTTTAAATTTATTTTTTTAATTGTTAATTATTAACTTAATACAGGTGACGGGTCAAAACTAACGCGCAACAATTACAAAAATAAACGCGTGAGGCGGGAGTTGAATCATTGAATTGAATTTAAGTTGATAATAAAATTCGAATTTGAATTAGGTAATCAAATGTACATATTATATAAAGGACATATGTCCTTTATTGGATATATATATATTCATTTCTGTATATAGACTCCCGCCTACCGCCTCTCGATGTTTACTTTTTAACTATCGCACGTTAGTTTTGACCCCGATTCCTTAATACATATTGAATTATTCAATTATTCGGCGAATATGATATTCAATATGATTATCATATTGTCATATCATTATATCATATCATATCATAATGATATTGAATATGTATATGATATTCTATTATAATAATTATTATAATAATATATATATATAATATATGATATAACATATTTATCACAGTGTTACCAAAGATTTTGCTAAGGAAAGATTTACACTCACGCGAAATTGTGTAATTCTATTTTGTATACAAAAACCATAAGCGCCACCTATATAGGGTCAATTTTCGGTCTGAATACTGACATCGGCCCCCAATAAGTCACGTGTCAAACAAAAGTTAAAATAAACATTTCGTGGCTGACGTTATATTTCTTAGTAAATTATTCACCGAGTAGTTAATTCGTGTTTTATATATACATACATATCATAATACCGTATGTTTATATATTAATATGATATTATATAAGCTCTACACGCATTGTTTACTTTAACTCTCGGTTAGTCTAATTTATATTGCATGTAATTTAATAGAGAAATTAAAGTATGTAATATGCAAATCGCAACAAACCTGAATGATTTCGATACTGCTGTTAGCAGCGGTATGTATGAATACTAATCACGTTGCATAGATAGGGAGTGTTACATCTTTGCTTCGTAAAATCTGAATGTACAACTTATTATGTTAGATTTTTGTTATATCAATATCAATATCATATTTGCGGATACACTCCATCTTGGCCGCCGAGTTCAAGTTGGGCGTGACTAAATATATATATATATATTAGCGTTGTCATTCATTATACTGTATCAGTCCGGTATCAATGACTTAAAGTCCGAAGTCCGGGTCCGAATTACAACGCTAATATATTACTAATAACACCGCTAATATAATTTTTATGATATATCGGACTAATTACTTAATATTTAACTCGGACTATTTCGGACTTTAAATATTAGATTCGGACTATTTCGGACTTTAAATATTAGATTCGTATTATTTCGGATTTTTATTATTGGATTCGTATTATTTCGGATTTTTATTATTGGATATCTAAAATACATTCCAATGTTTACCTTTGGGATTATATTTATTCGCGCCATTTTCAACCAACATAGCGGTTCTGTGTATGTATCCGCGACACTATTACCAAAGCCCAAAGGGCTTTGCTATTACTCAGCTTAGCGTCCCTTTGTGTGAATAGGAGTCATTGTCAATCAAACTAATCCCCCCCCCCCTTTGTATGTATCCGTGACACTGTTACTAAATATAGCGTCCCTTTGTGTGAATAGGCGCCAATGTCAATCAAACTACCCCGCCATTCGTATGTATCCGCGACACTTTTAATCCACATTGCATTATTTTAAAATTATCCATGAAACCATCAACATCATTATTTTAAATTTTCGATACTGATACTGATACTGATACAGCTGTCAAACGATACTGATACAATACTGATACAGCTGTCGAATGATACTGATACGATACTGATACAGTTTTGAACGATATTGATACGATACTGATACAGCTGTTGAATGATACTGATACGATACTGAGACTTACTTTTTAGAAAATTTGACAACACTAATATATATATATATATATGCTTTTATAGAATTACTCGGGATGTTATGCTGCTAAAAATACCTGCAAATATTAAAACTAAACCAAACTAAACCACGCCAGTGAAAATAGTTATTTTAACTAACATCCAAAATATTAATAAGCACGCCCAACTTGAACTATGAAATATATCGGCGGACAAGATGAGCATATTGAGGCAATAATGACGAATATCATATTGTTTACAAATTGTAGCCTACAATAGATTTTTGTTATATCCCAAGAAATCAAAGTAGGTGTATTATGTTGCGATTGATTGTAATTGGTAGTAAAAATAGGTGTAATATAGTGTATTTATACCATTTATTTGTGTATAGGTAGTACGTTGTTATTACACCAACAAAAACAAATTATAATTTAAAATGCGTTGTAAAAATAGATGTAACATAGAGTAAATATACCATTTATTACTTTATTTACTTTGTAATACTATTAATTTTTAAATTTAAACTGTAAAAATTAAATAAATAAATAATATTTATTTATTTAAATTTATATTAATTATTATAATATTATACTTTTTCTTTATTTTAATATATTTATTAAATTAGTATTAATACAAATTAATTATAAATTATTATTTTAATTCTATATTTAAGTTAATATTCTGAATTTAATAAATTAGTTATTATTTTAAAATTTATATTTCATTAAATAATTATTATGATTTAGACTGACATCGGCCCCCAATATATCACGTGACTAACCTAGTGTTCAAGTAAACAATGCATATAGGGCTTATATACTATCATATTAATATATAAACATAAGGTATTATAATGTGTATGTAGTATATATAAAACACGAATTCACTACTCGGTGAATAATTTACTGAGAAATATAACGCCAGTCGCGTAATGTTTATTTTAACTTTCAGTTTGACACGTGACTTATTGGGGGCCGATGTCAGTATTCAACATTATGATAATATTTTTCAAAATCACAATTATCTTATATAAGTTTCACCTTGAACAACAATTATAATCATAATTATATTGATAATTAAGAAAATACAAATGGTTGATATATATGCACTATTTTTTATTGTGGGTATACATTAAAAAAGTTGTAATTATAGGCATGGATGGGGTCAAATACGTATTTCTATTTAAATACGCTTATTTTGTGTATTTGTATTTGTATTTGAATAATTATTCAGTGATGTATCTGTATTTGGTGTACATGATATACATATATATTTAATTGTATCAAATACAGTTTCAAATATAATTTACAAAATATTTTAATTTAATAATTTAATAGAATGTAGAATTTAAACAATTACTTTTGAATGTAAAAAAATTAACAAAACATTTACCATTTATATTAAATAATACTTTTATTAAATAATAAAAATTATATAATAGAACAATAATTGTCAAAGAATTTTATGAATACTATATACTAGGGATGTAAATGATGCCGAGCCGAGACTTTCATTTTCGGAAAAAAAAAACGAGCCCGAACCTAGACTCTAGCCAAACGAGCCCGAGCCGAGTTGAGACTTTTACAAAACATTACCGAGTCGAAATGGTGCTTTTTTGAAATTACATTTTAATACTCATTTTTATTTATTTCACATTTACATCAATATAAAAAAAATAATCTGCGCCAACTTCGCGATTCAGTGAATAATAATGTAGATTTCATCTAGTGGTGTAAATAATACCGAGCTTTTTTATGCCGAGCCGAGACTTTCATTATCGGAAAAAAAAACGAGCCCGAGCCGAGACTCTAGCCAAGCGAGCCCGAGCCAAGACTCTAACAAAACGAGCCGAGTTGAGACTTTAGGTAACTGAGAATGAGACTGCATCATGCTTTAGATTTGAGCATCATTTATATCACTACTATATACCCTATATACATAAATTTATTAATTTATATTCTATATAGAAAATGTATAGGTGTTATAAATTATAATTTATAATATCCCAAACAACCAGTCTATTATTTACAGTTTTTTATTTTATTGATTTTTTTTAGGTAATAAATATAAATAGATTTCAATTAATTATTATGCAGTCTGGTATAGGGATAAGGATTATTATTTTATATAAAATATGATCATATGATTTAATATTTAATGTGTTAATATTTGTAATTTATATTTGGATTTGTATTTGATAATGTGTATTTGACCCCAACCCTGATTATAGGTGGAGATTGGTGTATATGCACTATTTTTTATTTTGGGTTGGGCTCGGGCTCGTTTTGTTAGAGTCTCGGCTCGGGTTCGTTTTTTTTTCTGAAAATGAAAGTCGGCTCGGCATCAAAAGCTCGGCATCATTTACATCACTAGTAGCAACACACATAACGTATACCCCTCACAAGTAGCTATACACATCGATGCATCAACAGTATCCACTACCACCTCCTACATTACATATGTATAACCCACTCCATGACCCCTCCATGACCCCTAGTCACTTGATATCACCTCCTACACTAGGTTAGAGAGGAGAGGGCTGCACATCGAGGGTATAGGCAGAACCCACGGTGACATCGTGACACAATAACAGCGCAACATCTAGCTAAACACTTAAAGAGGTTAACTCGGTTGTGACTACGGAATTATCAAACACGTTGTTAAATATATCTTTAATATTACTATTTTAGGCTTACTTATATTATATAAGTTATATATATATATATATACCAAAGAACATATCTATAAATATATATACTATACTAAGTGAAATAGGCATATAGTAGTGATATCACCATGACCTAGGTTTGTAAGCTACCCCCCCACCCCTTATAGATCATATCATCATTATTCTCTTAATATTCTCTTAATATTAACTACTCTTCTCCTCCTATTCTCCTACAACGATTACGTCTATTTCTCTACAGTTAGTGGTATGTTCTAATAGAGTGAAGATTAAACTAGAGATACTAGGACTCTTCAAGAACGTGGTCGAAATATTGATTGACACTTTGAAAGCTTACACAATGACCTTGACGGTCAAGGCTTGACCTAATTAACAACAGTATTACACATCCATCCCATTAGTAGTCATACTAGCCTAGGTTTCATTTGACCTCGACCCATAGGTGACAAGTCTAGCAGGGAAGCGTACGACGTAACCTTCAAGGTCAAATAGATGAGCAATTTTGGAGGCGGAATATCTATTCTCATCGGAAATAACTACGGAAGTATGATATATTTATGCATATATAATATATGTATATATGTATATGGTATGTGTTACTTTTCAACTAGGATGTTGATAATGTTCTATTTATAGATCTATTATTCGTAAAACACGACCTCATTACAATGATTATTGTTTCCATATTTATTTATTTATTATAAAGTTGATTTGTCCTTAATAATGTATGATTGGTCGTGACTAGTGATGTAAATGATGCTCAAATCTAAAGCATGAAGCAGTCTCAGTCTCAGTTACCTAAAGTCTCAACTCGAGATCGTGTTATTTGAGTCTCGGCTCGGGCTCGGAATTTTTTTTTTCGGATAATGAAAATTTCGGCTCGGCATCAAAAATCGCGGTATTATTTACATCACTAGATGAAATTTACATTATTATTCACTGAATCACAAAGTTGACGCAGATAATTTGTTTTAAATTGATGTATATATGAAATATATAAAAATTAGTATTAAAATTTAACTTCAAAAAAGCATCATTTCGATTCTGTTATGTTTTGTAAAAGTCTCTACTCGGCTCAAGCTTTTTTTCCGAAAATGAAATTCTCGGCATGGCATCAATAAACAAAAGTCTCGACTCGGCATCAAAAAGCTCGGTATCATTTACATCACTAGTCGTAACCAATAATAATAGAAACGTGTTATAACAATAGATAACAACACACTTTATACACATTTCCATATCTTAAAGCCTTCTTCTCCTACATTTAATTTTTCTTAGTAAATTTGTTTATTAATTCTATAACGTTTTATTTTTTTGTCATTTGTATGCACTTACATATGTTTTATATTCACTTTGTTTTAAGCTCAATTAACCTAATTCATCATCATCATCATCGTCATCTCTAAATGATATCTTGTGCGCAGGTAATAACTGTAAAGCTGCCGAGCTACACGCTAGGTCGCGGAGAGGTCGTTAACGCTTAGGTCAAGGTCAATAAGAAAGAGAGCGTCGCGTGTTCTCTAAGCCATCGTTGTTAATGCAGACACCAGGTTTGTCCACCGCTCCTATGTTATTAAGTGTGCACGCCTGTAGTTACCTATCTATAGCATTCACTGAGGTCTATAGCGAGTGTAAGCTATACCGTATACCTATTCCGCAGCCCTATGTGATACGGATACACCTACCACGTATAGCTAGACACTCTCTAGACTAGATAGATGCGGTGTACACGAATAGCCTAAGGATGCGGCGGCTATTGAAGCAGGACAGACGGACATGCTACTGTTATACTGGCTACGTAATGTATCCACCTGTCTGTGGTTGTGGCCTATCTAGCTAGCTATAGGCCAGTTACTCTGACTCATACCAGATAATAACAATATATCTATGACGTCACCATTAGTCATGGTTAAATATACACATACATTACCACCATCATGTATTCACTATAAAATATTGTAGAGAATGTTAACCAAAGTATTAATTTGAGAATATCTAATCGTGTATAAATATAGATGCACATAGATACATAAGTGTACAGTCCATGTTACTAACATCACACCTAGTTAACTGTTCGTCTGTGTTGTTACCGAAACCTTAGCCTATATCTACTACCACAAAGACACTACTAAATAACCACTTAACCACGTAGATTTCAAGATGGTGGTTTCATCGGTAACACAGAGTTACAGTGGACTAATAATACGTGTTTACAGTGAAGATTTACATCTCATATACTGGTTAGTATATTCTCTAGTTCTCCCTAAATAAAGATGTATTGTCTTATACACTAGTTAGTTTAAACTCTAGATATTCCCATATAAGATTATAGTTTCTGGTTCTCCCCATATAAGTATTATTATTCATAACAATTAAAGTTCATCATTCACTTTATATCTTTGTAAATTTTCACATTTTCCTTCATTCCTCATATTACTGCCATCAATAAATCTGCAAATTATCATCTATTTAGAATTAGAAAAATACGAAAATCAATTACTGTATCTCTTACTAAAACTCTAGTTAATTCCCTTGTCCTCTCATGCATAAATGACTGTTCCTCAATCCTTATCAATCTTCCATTATCCTCTATCTCTCCCCTAAATCGAGTTATTCGTTCATCAATCTGTATAACATATAACCTACGTATTCGAGATCATTCCTCTACTTCCTCATACCAACACTTACTTCCATGGTTCCCATTTAACAAACGCTCTGCTTATCACATACTATATATTGTTCATTCCTCAATATACTCTTCGAATTGCCCCTCCTATATTTCTGCTTCTCTAGTACAAAGATCTTCCCTTCCATCACTTAGAAACCATGCATCTCATATTCCATTTACTCCTATTCCCCATCCCTCTAAAATGAATACTCGGGCACTGAGTTATATTGGTCCTAATCTATGGAATTCACTCCCGCCCTATATTAGATCCATAAAATCGCATAAAACATTCATGAAATATGTACAACAATTGATATCAGGTTGCAACCTGTAATACTAATATTGTTTGTAATTATTATTTTATTGATTAATTTCCGTACGGTTTATTCTATTTTATTTTATTATTATTAATGGTATTTATTGTTTTACCTAATCTATTATTTGTATTCTATATATACTCTTTTGAGAAATCATTTATGATTTATATAAGTTTTTAAATAAACTTTCAATCAAAAAAATCAATCACATTAATAAGTGATATTATTACGTAGAAAATATTGCTATATATATCCAACACTTGTAGAAAAATGGTTTATCTTGAATGATATGATATGCTAATACAGTGATGTATATAAAACAATAGTTAATATGATAAATATGTACAGATAATACATTATAATTAATAATAACACATCTATCATTATATATAGCATCATTATTTTTATTATTTTTACTGAAGACAAATTATCATGAATAAATTCAATACAAATGTCATTAATTAATTATTCAATATAATATATGGATTCTTTTCCGATTGTACATATATTATATAATCGCTATATAACCACACCTATTTACATAATAACAAGTACTATGTATAAGTATTATATCAAGCACTATGTATAAGTATTATATCAAGTACTATGTATAAGTATTATTAAGTATACTATCAAGTATTAAGTATAATTAATGATACAAGTATTATACTAAACACACATATATTACACAGTTATCATACCAGGTGTATATATAATCACTGTATTGGGTACCACTTCCCCCTCTCCTTTATCTCGCGTGACCTCTACCACTGCGTGACCTCTAGTATTACGTTAAATAGGCCAATGTACGCGCATAATGAGTCACCCAGCGCTATAGTTACCCAGCCCAATATATGTTGTGATCACGTAATATTCTTCACTCCTCTCCAGTGTTGCCCAATAGAACTATCATCCAGTCACCCTGATGTACACTTCACATAAATTATCCAACATGGGATATACTATTTTTAATATTATCTAAGCTGTAACATTAGATTTGTTAGATTACCTATAATTAAACTTAATTAAAATTACTTAAATTAACTCTTTATTGTTATATATTAAGGGCAGGCGTAACCTTCGTTTTATTTTTTAAGGACATTTTTGTTATATTGAAATATTAAAATGTAATTCATTATCTTTAATATGATTTATTATATATCACATACAATTAAACATAAGTGCCTCAAATATGAAGTTTAATCATACACCTATTCAATATGGTGGGATTTAATAATTAGAAAACATGCAAGTAAAACTTTAGATGCCAATATCTCTGGTGTTTTTGTTGTTGATTTTTTTTTTTAAGTGTCTATATCTTTTGAAATCTTATATGAATCTTTATACAATTTTCTTATTATATAGGTTGGTAAGCTTATGTAAATATAATCAATTAATATAATTAATTGAAAAATAATAAAAAAAATCTGTAATAAATTTATTTTAAAATAATTTTAATATTATAATTAACTTTTATTTAATTAATAATACTTTTATTATTTTATGAAATACCTATATAACAAGAGATGAATGTTATCTAGATAATAAAAAAAAATTAGATAAAAATACTAATAAATAGAAAAGATATAGCCTGTTAAAAATAGCTTTTTTTCCCTATCTTTTATATGTAAACGCCGGCAAGGTTACGCCGGCCCATAATCACTAATATTATTAATTAAGAAATATACATATTATATACAATTCTGTATACTTATATATATATATATATATACTAATATTTATAAATTAATTAATATTAACAAAGATTTTTCTAAGGAAAGATATAACACGCGAAATTGTAAAATTCAATTTTGTGCAAAAACATGTACATCGCCATAATAAAATAGAATGTTATTTTGGGAAAATGTGTATTTTTATTTCGTATCAAACAATACACTTTTAATATGTACAAAATTGGTTTAAATAATTATTCATACGATGAAAGCTAATAAGTTATTACTAATATATAACAAAGCAATATGATATTTTAGTTTTAAATGCTATAAATATCTACTGGTGATTAAAAACCAATTTATATTGCATGTAATTTAATAGAACATCGTCTGAGGTTCTGCAGTGATTGCTGAGTCAGCAGAAGTGAAGTAGCAAGCGCCCCTAAAGAACCCCCTCTACATGGAGACACTCTCAGATGAGGGCTCCCTATGTAGACATTCGTACATCTACTAAGACACACACGATGTGTACGAGTGAAGAACAGCGATGAGTCATAGAGAGGAATGCAGGTCACACTCTTGTTAAGAACTGACTAGATAGATCCACCCGGTGAGGTTAGGTAAGGTTAGTACTTTAATAGAACAATGATAACACTGTTAAACCTAAATCTAATTCAGTGATGAAGCTACTGCTAGCGTTGGCAAGGGTTCACTATTACTTACCTCGCTTAGATAGGGAATTTTATATATTTAATTCGCAGCATCTTTGATAAATTTATTTATCAATGTAAAATTTTGTTATTCAATATGTGTTTTGTATATGAGGAACACTTTAAAATTGAATAGTAATATTTAAATCTTTTATAGATTTATTTATTTATTTCAAGTTACTCAATGAAATATACATGCGCACACATATACACAGCTACATATACGCGAGCGCACAACTATTTTTATCTGACCTATAACCTTTAACCCCTACAGTACACCTACATCAACGACTATAGACTGTCATATTCTACTTAACAGAGGTCTCCTATTCGAGAAGTCTTGGGTTAGTGGCTCATATATCTAGAACCTAAATAGCAATCTCTGAAACATCATCATCATCATCATCATCATCATCATCATAATAATGCTAGTGTGGTATCCGTTTGAGATAATTCAATGTTTTCAATTACATTTTCTTTTACTAGTTCATCATTTGATATATAATATATATACATAAAGATCAGTTATATATTAGATCTTTATATAATATATACATAAAGATCGAAATTATAATACTATTTTTATTACAATTTTATAAAAAAATATTATTAGAATGAAATATGTATATTATATATTATATTGGTTATTTTTAAAATTTAAATGCGATTTAAAAAATGTATTTCAAATATGTTTAAATCATATTTTTTATCATATTAGAATTACAGTTTTTTTTAAAGTTATATATATATACAGTGCGCTCTCGATATACCGGCACCATCGGGAATGAGGAATTGTGCCGGTATATCGATCTAGCAGAAAATAAAGAATATATGAAGAAGAATATTTAATATTATGTTTATTATAATGGTATAAAATAGGTATAAACACGTATAAAATGGTATACAATATTATTATAAAGGTATGAAACGAATGCAAAATAAAATAAAATGAACTACTTTTAATTATTATAATGGTATAAAATAGGTATAAACTCGTATAAGATGGTATAAAATATTATTATAATGGTATGAAACGAATGCTAAATAAAATAAACTATTTTGAATTATTTACAAAAGATAAAGTAGTTTGCTTTTTATTATTAATACATAATATATCCAAACGTTTAGATAATAAATTTAATAAATTCAATTACTCGCAATTAAGTATGAATCATAGTGAGAAATGTTGGGAAATATGTATATATATGCCGGTATATCGATTACAATTCGACTTTTGTGCCTAGATATTAGGCGCCAGAGCCGGTATACGAGTGCCGGTGCATCGAAAATTATTATCATTGAAGAGATAGTAAAGATATCGGTCATTCAGAGATGTGCCGGTATAACGCGTTTGCCGGTGTATCGAGAGCCGGTATATCGAGAGCGCACTGTATATATTAATATTTATTATTAGTTTTATTTATTATCAGTTATATTTATTGATTCATTTTTTATTAGAGCTAATATATAGTTGAAATTATAAGATTGCAATATTTTCCAATGATAAGATACATTATTGAATTTATTTTTGAACTTACATTTTTTTTATTTAATAAACAAAAATAATACGAAATTAAAAAAATTCTGATATGTTTTCAGTTAATATAAACGAAAAATAATGAAAAATATAAAATATAATATAAATACAATGGATTAAAATACATTGTTTATTAATTTAGAGTATAAAAATATTCAAAAGTTTGTTCGCTGATTTAAATAAATTTTATACTTCTTAATTTTGTAATCAGAAAGAGAATTACATTATTAATTATATATTTAATATTTAAATTATCAATTTTAAATATATATTACAAACAAAACATGTAAATTAAGCAATAATAATATAAAATAAATAATGATGTAATAATTATTAATGATTATAATTATTAATAATTATTAAGATGAAACAGAAACTGATTTATTATTTTATTATCTAATGAATTCCATGTATTAAATAATATATTATTAATTATATTTTTAGTTATCATAATAATTTCTTACATTTAATGGATTACAATTACCTTTAGTTTATTATTATTCAAAGTGTTAAGGATATTAGATATAATTATATATGTATAATATTTGTAATTGAAAAATTATCGTTAATTCTATTATTAATCTGAGTATAAATGATTCTAATTTAACCTTATATTCCAATCCCACTTTATAGGATTTGTATTTAATATGTATTGAATTTGTATATTCTACATACCTTATAATTAATGTTCTAGTAAATAATCTATGCACTCTTTCAATGTGGTCTATGAGACTGTGAATTTACTAACTTGAAAAATGTGACTAAATTATTGATAAATATTTTAAAATTGGTCTACGAAAAACTTTTTTATTTATCAATATAATCAATATATTTATTAAAAAAAAAGTTATTTATAATAATTATTCCTAAATCTATATAAAAAGTATCGTTTTGAATTTTAATATTATTTATAACAGACTTAGATGGAATAACTGTATCTAATAACATAACTGTGTATTTTTATGATATATTTAATTACCATTTATTTAAACATTGTAAAAATATATTTAAAATATATCTTTCATTATCAGATGTATAAGAAAAGTTTATTTTAGCAAATCTGAAAATAAATTAATATGAATTTTTGAAGAGAATATTCTTGGAATATAATTTATATTTATTATTATCATCATATTATCGTTTTAGTACTCAATAATAAAGATACATTAAAAATAATATAGACTTACATTATTAGATACTAATTTAATAGAATATGTCATATCATCAAATCCAAAAGTATCAGTGGTTTGGAGTCTTTCAATATATTTTAATTAATTCAGGATTCAAATCAATATCAAATTTATATTTTAATTACATACTGTTCATTAGTCATAGGTTCATTTGGTATCATATCGATGGTTGGTATCATCTCAATACGACACCGGCGTAACATTGCCGGCGTAACCTTACCGGCGTTTACATGTAAAAGATATGGAAAAATAGCTATTTTTAAACAGGTAATAACTTTTTATGTATGAATATTTTTTTCTAATTTTTATTTAATTATCTAGATAACATTCATCTCTAGTTATATAGATACATCATAAGATAAGTATTATTAAATAAAGAAAAATGAATTATAATATTAAAATTATTTAAAAATAAATTTATTATCAATTTTTGTTTATTATTTGTCAAATAATTATATTAATGGATTATATTTACGTTAGTTTACATACCTATTTAATAATAACCATATATTAAGTATATACTCATAATATTTTTATAAAGATTCATAAAAGAGTTAATAAGTTATTATCATTTAAAAAAAAATCAACAAAAAAAACAGCAGAGATATAGGCATCTAAAGTTTTACTTGCATTTTTATGGTAATAAATAAAAAATATTTTATTATATATATATTAAATAATTCATGTGTTTTAATTAACTTATTAACACAGTTATTTACGCATTATATTTTAGTATATTATAAACTAACATTATGATATGATTTAGTGATTCTCATCATTCAGCTACGTTTACTAGAAAGAGGCATCATAAAAATAAATTATATAAAATTGACATATTTCAATAAATTATGTTATTTATGATATATCTGAGGTCATAGGAATTACCTATTGTATTATATAGATATTAATGATTTTTTAGTTTTTATTAATTTGACTACAAGGTATAACATATTATCTTTCTAGTGAAGTGGGATATCGTCATGCTTAAATATTTATTTTTTTATATTTTATAATATATTTTTATAACATATTCATGTTTTTTGGTATGATATTTGTAGTGTAGCCAAATTTCAACAACACAATATTCATTATAAATATTATTTATTGTTTTTTATTAGTTATTGTATATACCTACACATATCCATATATATAAATATATATTACTAATAATTTAAATATAAATATAATACTATTAACTATTGCTCATATTTACCATGAATATACATTTATACTTGAACATTTTCTTATCGCCCAGTTACATATCTGCTTATCACAGATATTGTTTACAACATTAACTTTCTTAATGCAATGTCATTATATTGAATAAGGCTGAGCTTTAATTACAATTAATTCATAATAGAAAATGTAATGATTTAGTATTAGCATATATTATAATGTAGTGAATGCTGACTAATTGATTTATTGTTAATCTTATTTAAATTATATGTTCCTATATTTAAAATGTTGACAAAGT
Organism: Osedax fenrisi; assembly: GCA_964019155.1. Taxonomy (NCBI): domain Eukaryota; kingdom Metazoa; phylum Annelida; class Polychaeta; order Sabellida; family Siboglinidae; genus Osedax; species Osedax fenrisi. Next base: position 75,034,338 of record OZ025242.1, read on the forward strand.
AAAGCAAACCACCTTTTATAATCTTACTATTATATAGTGGCCATATCATATCATATAATGATTTAAAGTTATTTATTTATTAATAGAGATATTCAAATTAATACATTGATGGCAAACTATATAATTATTTTATTTTAACATTATCACCTACTAATGTAATGTGTTTATATTTAATAGCAAATGTTATATATTATTTAATTTTATACAAGTATATATATATTAGTTTATATCATAATATTAAAACTTTAATATTCAAATAATGTATGTTAAATTACTTCATATGTTATATATACATATATATTAATATTTATAAATTCTTTAATATTAACATAAAAGTTTTTCTAAGGAAAGATACAATCCCACACAAAATCATGTAATTCGATTTTGTATACAAAAAATAAATGATGCCAATTTAATATTTAGAAAGGATCTTATATAATTGTGTATAACAACTGATTGTCTCTCGTTAAAATGTATTGTCTATACATACTCTCGTCTCTACTGTATACCTTAACATGATAGTTGCTCTGAAGGAAAATTAGAGACATTTGTTTAAAGTCATAAATAAAAACTTAATCTATAGATAAATTCTTGAAAGGACAATATTAACAATAATTTACACTTTCTACTATATATTTCAACTATATATTTGCTTTAATAAAAAATCAATAATAACAATATATATATATATAGAGATATATGCATGATTATTAGATTCATTAGACAACTCTTATACTACTCTAATTATATTTATTTGACTCATCATTTAGTAATTCATACCATTCAATGATTGCTCAGGTCCTAGAAGGTTACATGAAGTTCTTGATGATGATTCCGGGAGCTCCTATGTTGATGTTTGTACATACACACTCGCGTATATTCAATAACGTAATCTAAGGTTAACTACTTTAAAAGCAAGACAAGTGTTACAGATAAATTAGTATAATTATAAATGGTTTTCAAGATATCAATTCGTAAGTTTTCATGTCTACTATACAATTATGCATGACAACAATAATATAAATAGTTTTAATATTAAAGTTAATTACGAATTAAATTCTATTAATTCAGATAACCGCGCGTAGAATCTTATACTGAACCCCCCCTTACCCCCCGCAGGTCTACCCCTAGAGCACTACATGACACCGTTACCGTTAGGTCTAGCCCTGCCTTCACCCATGATGATGCCCCCACCGCCGCCCCAACTTATGATATCGTTGTCAAACTTTATGCCCCGCCCCCCTGCCTTAGTACAGCATTCATCAGATGACAGCTCAGATTGATAGACACGCCCCATTCTTCAATAATAAAAAAGACTGTTAGTATCTCATATATATAAATGTGTAAACTGGTATCATACCTTTAGAACTTTCACTTTTAATAAGAGTAGATAGTTTTTATTTAAAGCAAATATCAAAAACTGATATACATGTATATATATATATATATATAATGTATTGATTGATAGTAAATCAAATACTTCTATGGATATAATCTAGGTATTTATATGATTATAACTGCAATATTTAGCTGTAATGCTTAATGTTAAAGCCTTACTATAAAGTTATAAGCACATAATAGGATTTACCTATATTATTCCTCACTAGCTCTACCTTCAATAGTAATTACAATGTTTAAGAACGCAAAACTAGAATATCTAAATAATGCTTACATCCTCAATTCTCAACAATCCTAAATATGTATTATGACTCATAATTTATGAGTCATAATATTTACTGAAAATTCTTCTGTAACACATGCACATATATTGTTTAATTTTTTAACTTCTAGATTCCAAATATTAAATAATTCAATTTAAAATTGCGATTTGTTTCTGTCATGATATACTTTTTACAAAGTTAGAATATTAAGTTTCAGATGTTAATCATTATGACTATTACAGATATATTTAACTCATATAAAGCAATATATAAACTAGGTGATAGTATATCTAGTATTAATATATTAGTACTAGAAAGCTCTATTTTAGAACTGTTGCTATTTGTATTATATAATAATAATAATAATAATAATAATAATAATATTTATTTGTATCTGTTAGTTTTCTAGTTTATGGTTATAATGTGTCCTCCTAAAGTACTTTATCTAATATAATTGAGATCAATACATTTATAGAAGTATCTGATATAAAACCTGATTCTTTTTTTTTGTGATACTTCACTAGGTATTAGACAATATAATAATCTAGATTTAACTATTCAATCTAATATTAATGAAATATATTTGTTGACATTGGATTCAAATATAAATATTATATAAAGATATATTATTAAGTTCTAATATTTGTATTAACTTTTTAGATGCTATATATTCGATATTAATTAAATATAATTTAATTTAAACATAATTTTATTAATCACCTCTTTATAAATTACCAAAATATTATTAATGTCGCATTTGGGAATTAATAAATTATAAATGTTTAAAAAAGTGTAATATATGTATAACATTATTTATATCTTTAACTAAAAGTCTACTAAAAATATATCATACATTTTATATATAAGTTTATATTAAATAGTTTATATTAATATTTTATATAATTTGTCATTCATACAAGTAATTTATTTAATTTTTCAATGCTAATGTTATAAAATAAATTATACATTATAATATAAACAATATGATAGTTAGACAATTTATACTTTACATTATGAATATAAACACATTATTAACTATTGTATTATGAAATGTATTATAATATATATATATATAAAAATATCAAATCTAAATAACTACATAAAATTTATATAAATATATTGACCTAAATACATAATGTTTATTTTAACTATTAAAAATTCACTATAATAATAACATAAATACATAGAAACATAGATGTAGTGAATGTATATAAACCACCTTTACATCAATTATCTTTTGATCTATGTATAATAGATAGTTTAACAGCAATATTGAATATCCTACTGCTATTACCCATGTCTATTAGGACTATAGTAAATACAACTATCATTGTGGCATGCATGTAATGAATTGTTACCCTAAACTAAACCTAAACCCCTACTAATATTTTAATGTTTGCTATTGAATTGTTAGAAGGTATATATAATTTATTTAAAAATAGTTATCATTTAATTTAAATATAATCTAATATATGTTATCAATATATTATATTAGTATCCATAAATAAAATATTAATACCACAAGAAATATATAAAATTATTGAAATAATCAATATAAGATTATATTTATGTGATCCAAAATAGCTATTTTCTTTAGAAATATTGATTAGGGTGAAATAAATCCTCATTGAAATATGGGGTACATGTAAAGATATAGCGGGTTGTGGGGCTTGTCACTAAACATTTATTCTAATATCATCTGAAATAGTCAATTATCAATATTGGTAATAATATCAATATTATATAAACCTATAGGTGTATATCAATAATAAAATACAAATATATTAAGATCACATATTAATGTTTATATTTACGCAGAATCTTGACCTATGATCCCTGCGAAACCTCTGTTGACCTCAGCTGTTGACCTCTGGGGGTGGACACATCACAAAGTTCATACCGACCTGACTACGCGTCAAGAGAATCATCAGAGACAGCCACGGAAGGCAGATTAAACCTTAACCTGCAAGTATGTATCTTTATTTCAATGATCTCCCTTTCCCTCCTCTTTCTTTCCATCCCTCTTTAACCCTCCCACTCCCTCTCCATCTCATTCTCCCCATCTACCTCTCCTTATTATTATCTTTGATAAATATTTTAAACATCTATCGAAATATAACTACTTGCATGCACGACCTTGCATTATCGATAACGCTCAACTTGACCTCTTGTGACCTCTAGTTGATATCGCGATGTACACGAAGCTCAAGGAACCTATGCTAACTACGAAGACTAAAGAGTACGAGAACTTCACTAAGGAGATGGAGAACTCGATGTGAACGTGGGCCATACATAGACGTCTATACACGTGTCTGTATACGCGTCTGTAGCATGCCGCTATACTCATCGGGTGTTGTTCTCAGTGAATATACGCACCTCACCGACCTTGAATGCATATTCGACCTTCGCTGTATACCCGTGTATTAAGGATATCAACATCCCAGTTGCTGCAAGTTTTATATAGGTAAACTAATGCTACTTTATCTAAATAGACGATAAACATTACGATATATATAACACATAATGAATGTGTTATTTTATTTATCAGTAATATTCTTTAAATAATAATATTTCTCAGTAATAGAATGTGTATATATTTGTGAATAAAGTACAATGTGTAATTATAAGGAATGATTTAAAGGGAAAGTTTTTAAGTCCTTCGGAATTATTATTTTCGAAACAAAATATTTTAATTATTATGTTAGAAATAAAATACCCAAATATTTATCTATCATTTGGTCTATAAAGTATACATGAAATAGTCATCTAAATATAAAAAGAACATTTTATTGGAGGTACTAATTTAAATTAATTTAAATGGTTACCAGTGACTATAGCCGGCGAATTCACAAGGGGTGGGACTATAGGCGTGGCTATATCAAAAATACTATAAACGCTAATTCGATTATATAATATTGTAGATAGTTTTTTTAAAGATTTAGTTTATTAAACCCACACCTTGTAATTTCGCTGGCTACACTGCATATCACCCAATTTAAATTACCAATAATAATTACAACATTTTCGGTTAAATAAATTCTGTATGACTTTGTGATTTATGTATCAATTTTAAAAATCTAAATACATTTATAAACATTAAATAGTCTTTGTTTGTTTATATTTTATTTTATAATATAGCAGTAATAACTACTATGATATAAGTTTTTCCAATTGAATGCAAGCATTTTAGATCACAAGAAATTGAATATAATAATTTCATAATATAATATTCATATATTTTATATAATAAGTATACTATGATGTATATACTTCTACTTATTTTTGTGTATTATAATTTATTTATTATACATATATATTATTCATATAATATACACTAATACATATAATCTTACTTGATATATATAAATATTATTTTTCATATCATATATTTTATTTATTCTATATTACGCAAGTACATATATGGGGAGACGATCAAAAAGGACGAGTTGAGGGTTAGTGGTTACATTTGCTAGTATTTTTTTAGCTGCATTGTATCCCAAAATGAGCCTATATAAATTTATTTCACATTTAAAATTTAACCTTTTCTACTCAACTCGAGTTGGACGATCGTCCTCTTTATCATAATCCCATATATGTATGTAATATTATTTTCTAAATGGTAATTAAAAATGTTAATGTTATACTTTTTTTTTTACTATAAATTATTCATTTTAATTTTTCTTTGTTTATTAATGATAAATAAAACATATATAATACATATTTTAATGATTGGATATATAATAAAAAACTATTTTATAATAGAATGATGTGATTACCTATTATTAAATATGTGTAATTGAATTTACTTTAAGCATAGATTTATAGTTTACCTAGATTGTTAGTCATGTGATATTTCTTCAACATACATGGTGCCTCGATTTAGGTATCTTAAGATGGCCAAACATCGCATATAAAGTATTATTTAATAAAATTAAATGTTGCAATTATATTTCAGTATAAATATGTAATATAAATAAATATAAATGATTATTTTGATATAATTGAAAAGCATTTTATAAGCGTATATAGAAAAAAAATCAATTTATTTAAAAATCATTATTATTTATATTAATATTTGTTATTAAATGCATGAGTCATGTAATGGACTGCCATCTTAAGATACCTAATTCAGGCACCATTTCCGTTGAAGAATTGTACATTAGCGAGCTATGGCAATACCGATCTAGGTAAAATATAAATCTATGATTGTAAGGAATAAATGCCTATCTATTTACATTGTACGCGTGAAGGATGTACCTCAAAGGACATGACCTCCCCTCAATGGGCTTACCTTCAGAAATGTCATTACAAAATATAATAACAATTACTTATAGAATCATTTATCTATCATTTCAGTTAATAATGGTATCGCTATACTATATAATTGGTAAAAATGATCTTTCATAACATCCATTATTCAAAATAATAGTAAATTATACATAATATATGATAATATTATGTGATATATATATATATTATTAGTTTTTTTAATAATTAATTACTATTAAAATATTTAACAAAACTTTAAGCCTATTCTCTTAGTATTTTGATTTCGCCTAAGATTATCTTACTAAAAATAGCATAACTATATTACTATTACTGATTTCTTGTTAACATATTCATCCCTGATTTCCCAGAATTCAACATCATTACACTGCCGATACTGATTGAGTAGCGACATAATCTGAATCAGAAAACCTATCAGCATGTACACTACAGATCAGCAGGAAACAGCCCAAGAGCTACAGTAGACCATCGTAAGGGAACCGAGGACACAAAATGAAATAACTAAACGGTTTATATACGTACCCATATCAATACTTGTATCAGCAAGCTTACGTATAACACACTAATTCACATGGAGATACTTAAATCTCAGATATATTACGCTCTCTGGGAAGCTTTAATAACGAGCACACGACAATGTACAGTGTACGTTTAATTCAGATTATGCTAATGGTTTTCATAGATATACCAATTTTATAAAATTAATATCCCACATTACTATCTGTATTAATTATATGTAAATCCTAATAGTACATTGGCATTACATTTGTCACATACCATACCTAGTACCAACGTACCATAGTACCATAGTACCAATGTTCCATAGTACCAAAGTCCCAATTATATGCAAATAAGTCATATTTATTAAAGATCATAAGAAATGATTGATTTATAAAAAGCAGTGGTTTATAAAAAAAATTAATAACAAACATACAGATATTACAAAGATTTAAAACATAAATCAGTAACATTTAGAATAATATATACCATTATTCAAGTTGTTAAATGGGACAATGGTACGTTACAAAAAACGCTTGCTAATATGGTAGTATGGGACATTGGTACTATGGTATGATACAAAAAACGAACCCTAAATTACTTTATAAAAAGAAGTGTAGAGAAATTACAAGTCTTGCTTGATGAAATATCAATACAAAGATTAAGTTTAATTTAAGAAGTAAGTGTATGGGACGATTGTCTGAAACATATTATTGGCTATGTCGACATTGGTATAGCCAAAAGTTACCGATATATTAATAGTATATTAGAATAGAGTTATTAATTTAATTGTTTATACATGTATATTTATAAATTAGTGTTTTAAATAATATACGATAATGATTAAAAGTTTTGAAATCTTATGTTATCTTTATAGCCCTGGAAAGTATCGATAAGAAACCTGCTACAGAATGCTTCGTTTTAATGGTAGTGAGTCATAGATCTTCATGGAAATTATCCATTGCTAATTATATGATTGCAGGTTAATATTTAGAACTCTCACGAAATAGGCCGCCAATAATTATTTCATATTATTGTAGAGTTCAAAGTTGGCATGACTTATATAATTCACAATAATGAATCTGTTGCATATAAACATTGCATACTTTAAACTATTGTGTAATTTATATGAATGAATGAATGAATGAATTTATTTTTACCGAATATTGGCTATAATAATCGGAGGGATACCCATAAGCTATGTTTAGCTTATACTAAGGATACCCTTAATAAAATAATAATAATAATGATAATAATAGTAGTAGTAATAGTATAATGGTAATAGTCGAGATATGATAATATATCTTATATCGATAATTAAGTCACATAACGTAACATAATATTTAATGTGATATAGATATATGCTCGCAGCTGTGTAAGTAATGAACCTTGAGGAATAACGATATAAACTTGATATTTAAAGATACACATATATATATATATATATATAGTTTTATGAGTATTATGAACTAATATAATATTTTATATATACTTGTGTCACACACGGTGTGTTTGTGTGTGTGTGTGTGTGCGTGCATGCGTGTGAAATTATGCAAATAGGCATGGGAATTCATCAAGGTATATAAAATGATATTTAATATTTAAATATGTAATCAATAGATATCAATTCAATATTGAATATCATTTTATATACCTTAATGAATTCCCATGCCTATTTGCATAAGCTCAGACACATACACACATATATATATATATATATAAAATAGATTATATTAGTCCATATAGAATACTTAAACTATATTCATGTATATATTTGAAGTATCATGTTTAATGATGTATATTAGTATATTTACAAGTATGGGTAGTATGGCCAATAAGGTGTTCGCACGAGTATAGTTTCAATAGTTTTATTAGCAATTCGCAAACAAAAGACCTGCATAAGTATTATCGTAGTTATACGATTATACAATTTAAACATTATTGTTACCTTAGCCAAACTAGTGCAAGTGTCAATTATTAGTAATATATCACGTACACTCCTTATCCATCAACTTATTATCTAGAAGTGCCTATTATTAATCAGTTACATTTAAATGCGTATGTTGTGCCCTCTAAATTCTATATCATATTTCCACTCTACTACATATGTATATTATTATATTCAGATATGTGTTATTCGATCAAAATATTTAAAATTGTGCAAATGTGCGTAACAGATTTATTTGAGTGACATATATAAGTACCGGCCACCTTGAACTTTGAACTAATATGAAATAATCATCTGCGGCCTATAGGCCTACGTATATAGGCCAAAGTATACTTTGAGGTTCACGAATGTAAAATATTCAAATATATTAAATTTAATTGATTGTTACGATTATTGTGATGAACTAGCCCAGTTGATGATATGTTACAGTTCCCTATAATCAAACCTAAAAACATAGGTGTCTTAATATATCCTTCAGTGAATGTCTTCAACATGTACATATGTTGAATGACTAATAAGACAATATAACAATAACACTAATAAACTACTTGTGCTGTCAAATTTAAAATCTCAAATCTTTTTTTAAATTCGGTTCAAATCTTTAATTTTCGTGTTATTGGAAAGATTTTATGGTCTCAAATATTTATTTTAATTTGGTTTCGATGCGGGTATCATTTCGGGTAATTATTTTGGTAACGATCTATGAACATAATTATAAAAACATTTTCTTTCTAAGTTTTTAACTATTTTAAAATTTCTATTAAAATGTATACTATTAATTTGATTAACAGTTATGCCACCTATATGATAACATATTTAAAATAGGTATAAATAATGTAATCATTTTGTCAAGGATATTGTGTCCTTGATTTATTATTCATTAATAACAATATTTAAAAATGAATATGTCTATTCTGAATATTCCTAATTTAATATCATTAGATAAAGTTTAAATGATTTATACTCTGTACTAATATATAAAAATGTTGATTCCTAAGCCATTTAAAACTATATTTGTTTAAAAATACATTTTAAATATATATTTATTTTGTTACACTTATGAAACAATCATAATAATTAATTTATTTTAATATATAATTAATTATTTATTCAAATTAATTAATTATATATATGCTAAGTATAGTAATATAGTAAAAATATTACTAATATTAATAATTATAGTATATATATATATATATATATATATATATATATATATATATATATATATATATATATATATATATATTCTATATTATTGTAACATATATGTTATAATGTATATATGAATACATAGAATTATTAGACAACTAAAGTATTATTTACATTTACAGATGTATGGAGTGGCGACGGCATCTGCTATATCAGCCATTGAAAGCAAACTATGACACAAAACCAAAACCAACATTCATGCCGCATCGCTCGTGTCGCGGACAAACAAGGAGCGCGTCCCGCAATTCCATCTCAGGTTGCAGTCGTAAAATTAACTACTGAGAAAATCAATAAACTCTTAAAGACAAATCAGATATTAACTATCGGAACTATGAATGTACAAACGCTTCAAAAACAAGGACAAATCTATGAACTCATCACCTCAGCTATGACTACAAAACAGGACATTATATGCATCCAAGAACACAGATATATCCATGATGATATACCCATAAGAGAACAAAGGTTTGAAAACTGGATACTGTTGATATGTTCTTTGTGGAGAAACTCAATAAATGCTTCAAATGGAGGAATCGGAATGTTAGTAAATCAGTGTACATATAATACAATATCTAGTGTTGAGATGATAACTCCGCGAATTATGGTAACAAGCTTTCAAGGAAACCCTCAAACGACAGTAATATCCTGTTACAGCCCGACAATGGTAAGCAATGAAACTGATGCCCAAAGATTCTATTCAGACTTATCATCACTGATTAGACAAGTACCGAAACATAACATCCTGATAATTGGGGGCGATTTCAATGCCCATCTAGGACAAAATGATAGTTTTAAATTATCCTATCATCAAAACAGTAATAGAAACGGAGAAATGTTTAAAAATCTTCTTCTCGAAAATAAACTATTATGCCTAAATACACATTTCCAAAAAAGACAAGGTCAGACTTGGACATATTAAACACCAAACTCTAGCACATCACAAATCGACTATGTTATCATTAACAAAAAGTGGAAAAATAGTGCAAAGAATTGTAGAGCATATAATTCTTTTATAAGTGTCGCCTCTGACCACCGAATTGTTTCAGCTCAAATAAGACTAACACTCAGAGCAAATAAGAAGACAAATAAAAATAACAAACCTTATGACTGGAGCAACCTAAAGAATAACCCTGAAATACGAAAATCATTCATTATATAAGTAAAAAACAGGTTCGAAGTATTCCAGAGCAATTCATATACACTAACTGCTGATACATCATACAAATATTTCAGTGAAAAAAAGGATGATACTATGGCACAAACATTTTCAAGATTTATTGTGTAAATGCCCAAAAATAACAGAAAATGAAGAAATATCAAGAATTGTACACTGTGAATTAGACATAAATAAGGGACCTTTCACTTCTGATGAAATCGATAAGTCTGTGAGATTATTTCTACACTAACTGCTGATACATCATACAAATATTTCAGTGAAAAAAAAGGATGATACTATGGCACAAACATTTTCAAGATTTATTGTGTAAATGCCCAAAAATAACAGAAAATGAAGAAATATCAAGAATTGTACACTGTGAATTAGACATAAATAAGGGAGCATTCACTTCTGATGAAATCGATAAGTCTGTGAGATTATTTCTACACTAACTGCTGATACATCATACAAACATTTCAGTGAAAAAAAAAGGATGATACTATGGCACAAACATTTTCAAGATTTATTGGGTAAATGCTCAAGAATAACAGAAAATGAAGCAATATCAAGAATTATACACTGTGAATTAGACATAAATAAGGGACCTTTCACTTCTGATGAAATCGATAAGGCTGTGAGAAGCATTACAAATGGTAAAGCTTAGGCCTAGATGAAATATCAGCGGAAGTCTGGAAGCTAGAAGCATTTAAAGACATACTATTACATTTCTCAAACAGTGTATATAATCAGGATCCTATACAGAGATGGAACGAAGGATATTTACCGTTTCCAAAAAAAGGAAACCTAGCCAATACTGAAAACTACAGAGGGATAACACTTACACCAATTGCCGCGAAGATCTATAATGTATTGATATTAAATAGAATAAGACCGAAACTTGATCCAATTCTTAGAAAAAACCAAAATGGTTTCAGAACTAACAGATCCACAAACGGTCAAATATTAACTGTACGGTGTTTAATCGAATGAGTAAAAGCCAAGAACCTACCAGCCATATTACTTTTTATTGACTTTTCTAAAGCGTTCGATTCAATCGACAGAAATAAAATGAGAGACATACTTCTCGCTTATAGAATACCAAAAGAAGCTGTCAACGCGATAATGATATTATATATTAACACACGTGCTATGGTCAGATCACCTGATGGAGACACCCCTTTCTTTAAGATTACAACCGGCGTTCGGCAAGGTGATACCATCGCTCCATTTTTGTTTATTATCTGCCCTGATTACGTACTTAGAAAATCCATTGATTGTAATACAGAACTAGGATTCAAAATTACTGAAAGAAAGAGCTCAAGATACCCTGCAGTCAACATAACAAACGCAGATTATGCAGATGATATTGCCATCACTACAAATAAACTCAGAGAAGCAAATTTACTATTACATAGCATAGAAAAGTCGGCTAAAAAAATTGGACTCCACATTAATGTCGATAAAACTGAGTACATGACATTCAATCAACATAATACTATACGAGATGTAATGAGTAGCCAGAATGGTGAAAGGATTAAACAAGTTAACGATTTTAAATACATTGGATGCTATATCGCATCTACAGAACACGATATAAATGTCAGAATTGGAAAAGCTTGGTCTGCATTAAACCAGTTAACTAATATATGGATATCTAGACTCTCAAAAAACTTGAAGAGAATCTTCTTCAGAGTAACAGTTGAGTCAGTACTAGTATATGGAGCAATTACATGGACATTAACATCATCACTGGAGAAGAAGTTCGATGGTGCCTACACACGCATGCTACGAGCCGCCCTGAACGTGTTTTGGAGAGAGCATATATCAAACAAAGAGCTTTATAACAATATTCCAAGAATAACAAGTTAAATTCGTGAACAAAGAATGCGATTTGCCGGACACTACTGGAGAAGCAAAAATGAGCTAGTTTGTGATTTGCTACTATGGACTCCCAAACATGATCAACGCTCATGTGGAAGACCGGCTAAGACATTCGTAGTTCAAATGGTAGAAGATACTGAATGTGAAGTGGAAGAGCTGATCAATTTGATGGAAAATAGAAATGAATGGAAGAAACGTGTCTTAGAATGCCGAGCAAGCTCGACCTGGTAAGATAGGTAAGGTAAAGTATTACATAAGTAAATAATAAGTATTAATTATTAATTATTCAATTCTAATTTATTAATTATTAATCATTTATAAATTAATTATTATTAATTAATAATAATTATTTATTATTAATAATAATTAATTAATTTATACCTATTTTTTTCTTTGTTAAATTATTTAAAATATTATTAAAAATGTGAAGTTCTCGAGTACAACAATTTTAAGATTTGAAGTTCTCGAGAACAACCAAATATTAACAGCACAAGTACCTACTATTAGTAAAATAAAAGTCCAAATCACTAGGAGCTTCTCATACTGCATTTATTAATATCATTAATCATTTTTATATATCTGATGAGTCTAGTATAAATCATCAAATAATTTTAATTCAAAATATTATAGATGTTTATAAGAAGGATGCACCAAGTGGCTACAGAATTTAAAGAGAAAAGTCTGACAAATGTATAAGAAAAAACTATACTAAATTAATATTATTTAAAAATGAATAAGTATATAAGTATGTTTCTTATTATCTTTATTATCATATTTTTTATTATTAATACTTTTATATATTCACTTCCTTATGATATTCGTTGTATTACATCAATTTTATTGTTTAAACATAAACTGTATGTCCATTTTAAGTCATTGTAATTTGTTCTATTTTATTATTCGTTTTCTATTTATTTTTGTTTTTTATTATCTAATGACACCTATAACCACCATGTGTTTTTGTAGTCAATTAACTATATATAAATAAATAAATATTATTTATTTTAAAATGAATAAGTATGTTTCTTATTATCTTTATTATCATATTGTTTTATTGTTAATACTTTTATATATTATTTATTTAATATATTATTTTACACACAAAATATTTGAAAATATTTATTTACTTATAATCAAAGTTTAAGAATATAATAATTTATACAATTTTATAAATTTTAATGTTTTTGGATTTAGTTATATATGTAAAATATATTAAATTATGTATATCATATAAATATGTTTCTTTATTTAAAATTAATATTTATCATTTATTTAATATATTATTATAATTACAAATATTATATATGAATAATTTTTTAATAGTATAATCCTATTTTATAAAATATATGAAAAATATATCAATTGTTTTATTAAATTATTTAATATTAATAAATATATATTAATTGTATATATGGTAACAGTTTAGTTGCTTATATGTAATATATTATTTTTAAATAGATAGTATATTTAATTTATATTAAATAGATATTTAATATAACACTTATTAATATACAGTATAATTTATTTAAAGTAAGCTAATTTTTCATATATCACTAATTAATATTAATATAATATTGGAACAGTAATTTGTATTTATTTAATATATTATATTTATTATTAGATGAATCTTTACATTTTAATAAAATTTTAAAAACATTAGGAAAATTTCACTTTATTTGAGTTTATCCGAATTTGTGAATAATATATGTATATTAATTTAATTTGTATTAATAGCAACGATTTGTTAATAAATATATCTGTAATATGATACATAATTATACTTGGTATTAACTTATAAATGTAATATAAATATTGTACATGTTTAAAAAAGATAGAATTACAAGATGGTGATAACTCTCTACATATTGGTATAACTAATTGGTGGAGCGAATGCACTATCTATTAGACATTGTCGGTGGTATATGTATATGACATAGAATTAGGTAGACTACTATTGGAGATAAAGTTTGTTCACCAATTTTAATGACAATCCACCATTGTGTTGGTCAATTTTGTCATTTACATCATATTTTCAATAAAAAGTCAAATAACCTACATTACTATAATGACTTGCAATTGCATTAATAAGTTTGCTATATCTTTTAAAATAAGCCAAATGATTACAATTATACAAATAAGTACACCTATCATATAAAATAATTGTACCAAACCTAGTAAAAAATTATGTTATATAATATTTATTTTTAAATATTTAAAAATAATATTTTCATAATATGACTAAATTTCAATTTACTAAATTAGATTAAATTATATAAAATGGAGATTACAATTTACTAAATTAGATTAAATTATATAAAATGGAGATTACAGAATTTTAGATTAATATAAAAGTAATTTAATATTTAATATTAATTTTAATATTTGAAAAATTCCAATTAAATGTATATTATAATTAGATATTTACAACTACTATTTACATATCATGCATATTAATCATAGCAGGGGCGGATACAGGAATTTTTCAAGGGGGGGGGCTGACATTCAAATAAAAGTATATTTTTAAAATAAGACATATTTACTATGATAATATTCAATTGATATATAAATTAAATACTATATTAAATTAAATAGAATAATATTTTATATTTTATTGAATAAAAACTATTAATCCAATATATTAATCAATTGCATTATTCTTGGATTACGTATTTCAAATTTGGAAATAATATAATCACAATCGATCTCTATGTCTTTATGTATATATATAAAGAAATTCTTTTTATTGGTCTTCACTAATAATCGAAGGTAAATATGTATTTATTATTCTTAATCGGTTAAATGAACGTTCACATTCACACAAGGTAACTGGAGTAGTAGCCATCAATAAAAGCATTTCATAGATATTAGAAAAAAATGTATATAATAATATATATAAATTATAAATTATTTAATAATTTCAATTTACCTTGCCATGTTATCGAGTACTTGAGTACTGGTCGTAACAATTGTTATTGTATTAGGTATACCTATATCTATAGATATTTATTTTCTGTCCATTTAACTTCCCAACAAATCAATTCGGTGTGTATTAAATGTATCTTTGGTAAATCATCTTTTACTAATTCATAAAACTTTAATATATTTTCTTTTCATGAATCCTTGTTTTCATTCATTACTTTTGGAATTAATAATGCTCCAAGAGATATATACAATATGTATATATTGGATCCTTCTTTCATCTCCATTATCAAATGATCCAAGAATGGAATATATATTACTTTTTTTTAAATACTCTTCAGATGATGAAGAATGTGTCTTTATTTAACCTTGGTAAAGAAATTCCTTCATTTGAATATGATAATAAATGTGACGCTTCTTCATTCCATTCTAATTGTACTTCATCAATATTATCTCTACAAATTTGTATCCCTTTAATTACACTTTGAATATCATGATTTGCCTTATATGCGTCTATTGACCTACCCTGGAGAGCATTTGTTAAATTTTCTATGAAATTAATTGAATTATTACATACAATTAATGACATACTAAATTGAGTATTAATCATAGAATTGTAAAGACCGTTAGCTTTTGTTATACTTTCTGAATTCCATGTTTTATCTTCATATATTTCTAACATTTTTCAAGTATTGCTTGATACAGTTTGATAAATACTCGCAAAGCATCATGTCTGGCAACCGATCTCGTTTTACTTTAACTAATTTCTTTTTAGAAGATTCAACACAAATTTGTGTACAATTTTCTTCTAATAAACCTTGCCTCTTAGCAGAATATTTAAAAAATATGCAGATTTCTAACAATATGCTTACCATATTTTGAATTAACGACATTTTGCATTCATCTACTATTGATATATTTAATACATGTGATCTATAGTATACGTGTGTAGAGTTAGTGTTCTTATTCAGAATTATAGTTTACGCTCCTTTTATTTTTCCAGATATATTTCCTGCTCCATAGTATCATTATACTCTTAAATGTTCAATATTTAATTCAGATTTAGTTAGTGTATCCATAATCAAGTTATCTTTACTTTCTCCACTAAGATGTTCACATTCTATGAAAGAATTCAACTTTTCAGTGATACACTTACCATTATAATATCTAATTTCTAAAGCCATTTGTTCAGTATTATATACATCTATGGTTTCATCAGCTAAAATATGTAGCTTTTTTTATACCATCAATTATAATTAAAGAATAATTATTCTGTCTTTAATATATTCACCACATTCAAATATCAATTCATTCTGTGTTTTTTTTGAAGTGTATTTAGCATTTTTACTACACATTAATAAGTGTTCTTTTAATATATCATTTCCAGAGTTTATACATAGTTTTAGAAGTGCATTGAAATTTCCTAGATTAAAATGTGGATCAGTATACTAATCTATAGATTCTAGAGAATACTCATTATGACCATGTAATGAAATATTTTATCTTCTATAAAGAATGATTATATCTAAAGGGGGTATCCCACTACAAATATTTCCGGCAAGTTGCCGGAAATATTTTAACTTTAAAAACATTTTGTATCAAGTTAACTACAATTTTAGTGGGAAACCCCTTTACTTTCCGGCAACTTGCCTGAAATATAATAACTTTATAGGAGTATTCCATTACAACTTGATATAATAATTTTTTAAAGTTACAATATTTCAAGTAAGTTGCCGGAAAATCTTATATACAAGTATAGTGGGATACCCCTTTAATATTGATTTAAATTTTTCTCTGTTACATTAAATTTACTTAGATATGTTATTGTTGACTTGCATTATAGCTGATTGCAGCATGCTTCTTATTTTCTATCACTGCAATAAAACGAGAATTTTCTTCCAAAGAGTTATTGTGGTAAATATATCAACTATAGGTTATATGATAGTTAATAATTATTAATAAATTCTTTCAATAAAAATTGATAATTGTGATATACAACGTGTGTAAATAAATTGATGATTAACACATTAACAGCTGCATAAATATGAATTCCTATAATTCCATATGAATTCCTATGAATTCCATAAATATAAATCACTTAAAATATTTTCTAAAATAAACAACAAAATCGTACTCAATATTTTCCCTTAATAGCCCTGATATATATAATACATATTTAATATATATATATATATATATATATATATATATATATTATATATAATATATATATATAAATATTTAAATATATATATATGTATATGTATATAATATATTTAAATTCGTGTTTAGGCCATCGATATAAAATAACTAATTATTTATTTAAATTAATTAATTATATATATATGCTAAGTATAGTATTATAGTATTTATATACTATGTTATTGTTGTTTTTATTGTTATTGTTATTTTTATTTGGTGGAGTCCTTTCATACCATCCAGGAACTTAGATGAAGTTTTCACTTATAACCATATATGGCTCTAATGTCCCTTCGAAGCCGCTCTCATGTTAAGGCATCCATGGTTTTAACGAGAGCCGATCATTTATTTATACACAATTATATTATATATAATAAGCATATGCTAATTATTATGTTATATACTAATATATAGGATTATTATACAACTAAACTATTAAATAAGTAAATCATAATTATTAATTATTCATTATTTAATTCTAATTTATTAATTATTAATTATAATTAATAATAATAATAATTAATTTATAAAAATTATTTATAAATTAATTATTATTATTAATTAATAATAATTAATTAATTTATATCTATTTTTTTCTTCATTACATTATTTTTAAATATTATTAAAATTTGAAGTTCTCGAGATCAACCAAATATTAACAGCACTATAGTACCTACTTTTAGTAAAATAAAAGTCAAATCACTATAAGCTTCACATACTGCATTTATTAATATCATTAATCATGATTCATCACCTAATGAATCTGGTATAAATCATCCAATAATGTTAATTCTAAATATTATAGATGTTTTTAAGAAGGATGCACCAAGTGGTTAAAGAGAATAGTCGGAAAAATGTAGGAATATAATAAAATACTGTCCTAAATTAATATTATTTAAAAATGAATAAGTATATAAGTATACTTATATATGGTTCTTATTATATTATTATCTTTATTATCATATTGTTTCATTGTTATACTTCTGCTTAATTAATGCTTTTATATATTTAGATACTTAATAGAATTCAGCAAATTATAGATCCCCTTCTCCGGCATAACCAAAATGGTTTCCGTCCCAGAAGATCAACTACTACCCATATACTAGCACTGCGAAGATTAATAGAAGGTATCAAAGAAAAGAATCTAAAAGCAATCATTACTTTTGTTGACTTTAAGAAAGCTTTCGATACTATAAATAGAAATAATATGTTCAAAATACTCTTGGCTTACGGAATTCCCACTATTATCGTAGAAGCAATAGAAACATTATACAAAGGAACCAAAGCGAAAGTACTAACACCTGATGGAGAAACCAAATCGTTTAATATAACTACTGGAGTTCTACAAGATGATACGCTGGCCCCCTTTCTGTTTATAATAGTGCTTGACTATGCAATGCGAATGGCTGTGAAAGGAAAACAGTTACATCTTGGTTTTGAACTAACTAGGAAACAGAGTCGTAGGGTACCAGCAAAAGTGATTACAGATCTAAGCTATGCAGATGATATTGCTTTAATATCACAAGATATTGAGCAGGCTCAAGAATTACTATCAAATGTAGAAACCCAAGCTTTAAAATTAGGTTTAAAAATAAACTCAAGAAAAACTGAAATAATGGCTTTTTCTCAAAGTGAACCAATAAATATCCACTCATTACTAAATGAAGATATTAAAGTAGTAAATAACTTTAAATACTTGGGTGCATGGATGAGTAGCTCATCAAAAGACTTTGAGATCCGAAAGGCACTAGCTTGGCAGGCATGTCACAAATTGAAAAAACTCTGGAATTCCAAGTTAAAAAGAAAACTAAAGATTAGGACTTTTCAAGCCACTATTGAAAGTATCCTACTATATGGCAGTGAGACTTGGACGATCGACAAATCACTTGAACGGAGAATAAATGGATGCTATACAAGGTTATTAAGAATGATTCTGAATGTATCATGACCATATAACAAATGTTGAACTCTATAAAGAACTACCAAAAATTACCGATGTTATAACTACTCGTCGTCTGCGAATAGCAGGTCACTGCATCCGTCACGACGATGAAGTAGCTAATGATCTGATTTTATGGCAACCAACGTCTGGAAAAAGCAACAGAGGAAGAAAAGCTGTGACGTACATTGATAATTTAAAAAAGGATACTGGACTAGATGATGTGAATGACATACGTAATGTTATGATGATTCGTGATGATTGGAAGAAAATTGTAAAGAAAGGTCGAACGGGAGTTCGACATAAGTAAGTAAGTAAGTATATATTATTTATTTAATATATTATTTTACATAATATTACACAACAAATATTTGAAAATGTTTATTTAATTATAATCCGAGTTTATGAATATAATAATGTATACAATTTTATAAATTTTAATATTTTAGATTTAGTTATTTATATAAAATATATTTAATTATTTAACTCATGTAAATATGTTTCATTATTTAAAATTAATATTTATAATTTATTTAATATATTATTATAATTACAATTATTGTAAATGAATACTTTTGTAATAGTATAATCCTATTTTATGAACAATATATCAATTATTTTATCAAATTATTAAATATTAATAAATACATGTATATATATATATATATTAATTGTATATATGGTAACAGTTTAGTTTTTTATATATAATATACTATTTTAAATATTCAGTATTTTATTTATTTTAAAGAGATATTTATCTATATAGGGGAAGTCTCCGATTACCGACCCCTAAATGATTAGTTGTAATAACGTATTCAATATTAAATATATATATTTGAAATTTTATAATTTGAGTAATATTATGATAATAATAATGTGGCTATTTTAAATGTTTGATATGATTATATTTACAAGAATAAACAGGGGGGTCGGTAATCGGATACATGTCCCTAATACCGACCCCATTCCCCTATTACCGACCTCCTAAAATAATCGTGGTATAAATAATTGTAGTATTATAATATCCAATAAAAATAGTAGATATACATAATTATAATTAATTATAATATAACGTAATATATTTTTTATTGAATTTATGTTTTAATAGTAATATTAAATTTAAAATTAAACTTTATAGTAATTATATTAAAATAGTGTATATTATTATTTAATATTTATTTATTTATTAATATGTATATAAATAACTGTAATCATGAATCCTAAATATATGTCGATGATACACAAACAAGTTATAACCATCGATGTAAATAAAAGATTTACATCGATGGTTATAACATAATTTAAAGTAAAATACGTATCTATTTTGATTGGATATTATAAATCACATGGGGTCGGTATTAGGGTAATTTAGGGGGTCGGTAATAGGAAAATAATATGAGTTAATATGAATAATTACATATACATATACATATAACATATTTTAAATATCTATAATAAATTATTAATTGGATAGGGGCCAATATATAATGTTATAAGTAAATTACCACATATATATGTAAGTATATATATATGTATATATATTTATTTATTTATTTATTTATTTATTTATTTAAATCAGACATGAAATACAGAGGTCCATAGAATATAAATGAAAATTAAAAAGAATAAACTAAAAAAAAACAATTAATCTATGAAACGAAATTTAGAATACTATACAAACAATGAGTTATACCACATGGTAAACAGTGGCGATGGGAACACAATATTATATTCATATAATTGAACAATTAGTGAATTACACGATAATTTTATTCGTTTATATAGCGAATAATATGACTTGCGTAATTTAACAGTTAAATTATTAACATAATCGTTAAAAAACATTAAAGAGGCACTATTTCTACGTATGTAGTTCATAACAATACGATAAGCATTATTATAAGCTATATTAAGTTTAGCCATGCAATATCTATTTGGTATCCATATGCTACTATATATATATATATATATATATATATATATATATATTAAATATAATACAGTTTATTTTAACAAATATATTTAAATTAAATTAGAGAAAAAAATCAATAAATAATTTAAGTTAGCTGAGAAAAACAGTACTGTAAGGAGAATAATTCGAGAGTATATTCATATATTAAGATATTAGTAAAACTATAGTTTTACTATATATATAAAAGTAAATATACATTTTTAATACATAAACTTGAAATCTGACATTTACTGATCATTTACTGCTGTACAACAGTTTTCGGCGTTTTCTTATCAATCTATTATATTGTCTTTTCAGCTCTACCTTATAGTCCATGTACTGCAGACTATAGATGATAGGATTAACTATTGTGTTTAGCTCCACCATCACGATGGACAATACGAACATAGGACTGTGATATAGGCTATGATGAGTGAATCTTGAGTATATACTTAGGATGGCTCTCGGGAAATGGCACAAGAAGAACAACAAAACGCATGTGGCTAACATCCGCATCACGTTAAGCTTTACCGCGTCCTTGACCCGGCATTGACCTCTCAGCCGGAAATAGATCACCGTATACGCCGAGAACATCACAGCCAGGGGGATAAGAGTGAACAACACGCTGAATGAGATGTAGTAGATCTTAGAGTGGATATCAGACGAGAAATTGCGCCAATACAGACAGCGATGGGCGTGTCTATCTATTCCGTTCATGGGTATCGCGAAACATGTGGTCATCGAAGCGGCCGTAATCCATACACTGACCGCTATGGCGATAGTCCTGGTCTTGGTGAAGTGGACCATGTGCTGTATAGGCCATACTAAACTGACCATTCGACCCAACGAGAGCGAGGCCAGATTAAAGGAGGACGCTGTAGTAGTGATGACGACGGCGAGATGGTTATAGATCACCTGACAGAGGAACCAGTCTCCCAAGCCCTCCATATCAGTCCACGGCAACAGGTACTTGGTCAGCAGGTAGATTATATTGCATGGAGAGACGCATACGTCGGTCAAGGACTGGTTCATCAGTAGAACGTACGACTTGGAAGTGCTGATCTTGTGACTAGACGATAGTATCCACATGGCTACCGAGTTCTCTATTGTTCCCGCTATTGAGATAGAGAACAATATTCCGTCAATCAAGTGTGCTAATGTCTTCGAAGGCGGTGTGGAATGCGTGGAATGCGTGGAATTTGTGGAATGCGTGGAATTCAGCGCCGTACTAGCTATAGTTGCGTTAAACATGATGTGTACGTGTGTGTGTGTACGATTACTGCAGAACCTGTACGAATACCTATATTATACGTAGTGATATTTTATCACGACACTTAACACATGCTGTTTGCATGGCGCTTATTCATTAGTAATTTTATATGTGTGCATGTTGCGATATTTATTAGTAATAGGATTATATAATAGGAGATAATATAAAATAATTAATAATATAGGTATCCTATTATATAATCCTATTACTAATAAATATCGCAACATGCACACATATAAAATTACTAATATATGTATATAATTATATACAATTTAAATATAGTATATACATATACGTATATATATAGCATGGCTACCATTTAAGGGAAAATATTGTACGTACGTAAAATACGTATTTTGTTGTTTATTTTATTTTTAGAAAATATTTTAAAATATATTTTTTTTTTTTAAATATTTTTAAGTGATTTAATCATTAATATATTTGCACACGTTGTTTCTCACGATTATAAATTTTGTTCGGAAAGAATTTTTTAGAAATTATTAACTATCATATAACCTATATATATATATATATACATATTATTATTTAGGTATTATATATGCATATTAATCATTTATACAACAATTAATAACACTTTATTTAGAACTTAATTTGTGTATTAGAAATATCATTTTATTCTTTTTCATTAAGTATATTATTATTAAGTATACTTTTTCAAGTATCATTAAGTATATATACCTTTAAAATATGACAGTTATTTTCGTTTGACCCTATCTGACTGACGGTGATTTTGTGCTTCCATTATTTAATAGTTTGTCTCGGATCCAAATCGTCTATAGCATGTATATTGTAATATATAAATAATTTAATACGTTCAGTAATAATATTCATAGAGATTCTATGAATATATTTCAATACATTACTTATTGATATAATACGTTCTATATGCACTCTACATCATCACTATATATAGTACTATACTATAGTATCCCTATAGGGAGTATATATAGGGGGATTAGCGCATAGGGGAAAGTAACTGAATAAGGACACTATTATATAAGGAATTTATAGACTATATATATAATTATGAATATTTTATTCACTAGAATTTTTTTGTAGGATTTATGGTTTCTGAGATACAGAGAGTGTCCGTATTCAGTTACTTTCTCCTAAAAATAAAAATAAGATGACCATGTATTGCTAAAGTGTCCGTATTAGGTTACTTTCCCCTAACTAATTTATATTATCTGATTTCTATATATATATATATATATATATATATTTTTGTATACATATATTAAATATATTACACCAATATATATTAAAATCATATCATATCAAAATAAATACACATTATTTATATAATTACATAATATGAGGTAACAAAAAGTTAAATGTAATATACAAATAATCCACTGAACAAGTATAAATGGAATATATTAATACGATTATAAAGAACATTTAAATTAAATACATAAAATAAAAGTTTATTAAATTCTTTAGAAAATCGATATCGAAAGTAACATTTATTATATAATGTATTAACAGGAAATTGATTTATTTTTTTAAATTTAGTTTAATATATTTTATGACACATATATTAGTATATATAATACATATACATATATATATAAATAAAACTGTATGTATATTTAAGTTTATACATATATGTTTAATATATATATATATATATATATATATATATATATATATATATAACGAAACTCCATAGTTATATTGTTATATATTATAATATATTATATATATATATATATATATATATATATATATATATATATATATATATAATATATATTATAATACAACCAAAGATTTTCCGAAGGATATAAATGGAGATGTGATACAACTATGGAGTTTCGTTATATATATATATATATATATATATATATATATATATATATATATATATATATGTAATACATAATGTATATATATATATATATATATATTGAATATATAATATATATATTTTGTTCTTTATAATTGTGTTAATAGATAATTAAATATACTATATTAAATTTAAAAGTTTATACTACGATTATAATATGCATGTACATATATTTGTATGGTTATGATATAGTATACTATAACATCTATATATGTTGATTCGATCAATGTTTTCATAATGACGCACGCAATTTTCAATATATAAAAATATTGATTTCAGATCATATGATTGGCTTAAATCATCTAGAAGTGGCCACATTACCCGATTCTAGGTATCACGCTATATACACTATATTATAATGAATATTCACTCAAATAAATGGATTCACACTTTGTTAACAATTACAATTAATTGTAATTAAATAGTTCTTTAATATGCAACTTTAATTTTCGTTTTAAATTATATATTAGTAATTTAATATATGTTTTACTAAACTTTTATTTCAATTTTTTAAAAAGTAAATCTATTTTGTTTGTATTTTTTACATCATTTTTTTTTATTAATTGATATACAAATTATTTTTACTTATTTGAACAATGATTACCAATGCGAATATTTCATGTATATATATTTTTTTGATTGGACTTATAGTTTATGAGATACGCCAAGTGGCCACATTACCCTCATGGCTACATTACCCATATTTCCCCTATATATAATGTTAGATTTATTAATAATAACTTTAAATTAATTTCACATACAATAATTGAATCACAAAATGGAACCTAAAATATATACACTCTATGAATATAATAAATTAAATTATGACTTTTTAAATAACTTTCAATAATCAATAATTATTTTAGATATACGTATACGTATACGTATATATACTATAGTTTTAACAAAAATATAGATAACTTTTTAACTTTTCTAGGTTTATTTACATATGAACCAGATATAGGACCTACTAATTTTTTTATAGAAACGTGGCTTACTAAATTTAATGATCCTATTATTTATTTACAAAATTATAATATATACCAAACGAATAGATCATTTAAAAATAAAAAAGAGGTGGTGGTGTAGATATTTGTGTGAAAGAAAAATTATAAAACATCAATATATTGATAATTGGTAATCTATAGATATATATATTTCAATTACGGATTCAATTGATTTTTTTTCTATACAAATAATAGATGAAAAATCAAAAAAGTACAATATTTTATCTGCTATTTATTATTTGCTATTTGCCTACTTCTGTATTCAATGATTTAATTTTCAATTTATTTTCAAATTATATTTCCTATTAATAAAGATATATTTCTATGCGGAGATTTTAATAGACTTTTCAAATAATTCCAATAGGTTATAACTTATAACTGATTATTTTAAATTAAATAGAAATAAAACAACATTTATTTTACCACTAATGAAAATTTTCATATATGGTTAACCGATAGATTTCAAAATACAATATTTTTCAAAGGACCTAAACTTTATAATTCAATAATGTTTAATAATATTTTAAAAACTATTATATTTTGGTATCTTTAACCTATAGGTTTAATTTAGTATACTCATACTCTAAAATTGTAGAAAGTATTAAATTATTAAAATAATTTTTTATTAAACAGTATTGTAGGATGATTAATGATTACTTTTTTTTATAAATATTAATTATTATAATTTTGGCAATTATCATTTTTTAATGATTTTAAAACAATTACACATTTTTATTATAAACAGTATTACAAAATTTAAATTATAGAGTATTAAAAATAAAATTTTAAAAATTATACAGTATTAAAAATTATAAAAACTATTATTAATAAAAACTATAAATAGAATTATAATCTTTAAAAAAAAACAGTATTTAAATTATAAACATATTTGCACCACAGTATAAAAACAAAATCTAAAAAACATGATTTAATTGATTGTATATTATTTTATTTTCATTCTTCTTTTTTGTTCATATTACATGATATTATCCTATATGATATTGCATTTTTATGCATATTATATAATAATCAATTATTTCTTTACATTAATGCTTTTTATTTTAACTTTATAAATTACTATATTCATTAATATGCTATATCCTATTATACCATTAAACTTAATTATTATGTTATTAATATGGAAAAAGTAATTTCAGCAGTAAATGACTGTATGTCATAACAATATGGCGATATAATACATAGATAAAATAGTAATTTAGAAAGATAACTAATTTATATTATCTGATTTTTATATATATATATATAATATATATATATATATATATATATACAATAATATAGAACCATTTATATATATAATTTTATACATGTATAATGTATATGCATATATTAAATATATTACACCAAAATATATTAAAATAATATCATATCAACATTAATATAAATTATTTTTATAATTACATGATATGAGGTAAAAAAAAAAGTGAAATGTAATATACAAATAAGCCAATAAACAAGTATAAATGAAATATATAAAGCACAGTTAAATTAAATACATAAAATAAAATTAAGTTTATTAAATTCGTTAGAAAATCGATATCGAAAGTAAAATGTATTATATAATGTATTAACATGAAATTGATTTATTTATTTTTAAATCTAGTTTAATATATCTCATGATAGATATATTAGTATATAATACAAATAAAACTTTATGTATAAATAAGTTTATACGATTATGTTTTATACATATATATATAGGTTGTCATATCATAATTGTTATTCAACAATTATGATATGACAACCTATATATATATGTATAAAACATATGCGTATAAACTTATTTATACATAAAGTTTTATTTGTATTATATACTAATATATCTATCATGAGATATATTAAACTAGATTTAAAAATAAATAAATCAATTTCATGTTAATACATTATATAATACATTTTACTTTCGATATCGATTTTCTAACGAATTTAATAAACTTAATTTTATTTTATGTATTTAATTTAACTGTGCTTTATATATTTCATTTATACTTGTTCAGTGGATTATTTGTATATTACATTTCACTTTTTTTTTTACCTCATATCATGTAATTATAAAAATAATTTATATTAATGTTGATATGATATGATTTTAATATATTTTGGTGTAATATATTTAATATATGCATATACATTATACATGTATAAAATTATATATATAAATGGTTCTATATTATTGTATATATATATATATATATTATATATATATATAAAAATCAGATAATATAAATTAGTTATCTTTCTAAATTACTATTTTATCTATGTATTATATCGCCATATTGTTATGACATACAGTCATTTACTGCTGAAATTACTTTTTCCATATTAATAACATAATAATTAAGTTTAATGGTATAATAGGATATAGCATATTAATGAATATAGTAATTTATAAAGTTAAAATAAAAAGCATTAATTTATCACAATTGCTTGTGTTTTGTCAATTTTACTTGATGTGATATCATTGGACTTAACTTGATATAAAGTATAGCCATCTAGTGGATTAATTCCACATTTTCAGGTGGCCACATTACCCGCATTGGGTGGTAACCTCCATGGAGGGTAATGTGGCCACCTTAATCATTTAAATTAGATATGCTAAAATGAAAAACTGATTCGGCAGTCCTCTTGCATATCATAAGAAGTATCTATATTGAACAATTATCGTATTAGATCTAATATTTATAAAGTTATACAACATTACCTAAAAGTGGCCACATTACCCATCTTTCCCCTAATCTAAATTTAAGTTTGAATTCGATTTCTCCGCTACGCCAGATCTTTTCCAGTTTTCCTAGTGCTGAAACTGCCGTAGCTAATCTTATACGAATTTAAATTGTTTAGTTGCCGGAATTCGTAAGCATTGCTCCGAGGTATTTAAAATGTTCCACATTTTCAATCTATTTATCGTACATATAAATCATTGGTGTTGGACCTTCTCCATTGACAAGAATTTTGCATTTATCATGATTAATTTCCATGCCGTATGCTGTTGATGTTTTTTCTAGTGCATCAGTTATAGTTTGTAGTTCACTTTCGGAACCTGCTATAAGATCAATATCGTCTGCAAATCTCAGTTTATTGAATTTTCTGCCTCCTATAGATATACTAGATGGTTGGCTTGTTACAGAGTCCAGCATTATTTTTTCCAGGAATATATTGAACAGAATAGGCGATAATAAGCACCCTTGCCTCACACCTACTGTTGTATTAAACTTTGTTCCAATATTATTATTTAGCAGTACGCTGCTTTTAGAAGAAATATAGAGTGATTTAATACATTGAATTATATCATTGCCTATTCCAAAATAAGACATCACGTGCCATAAACCCTCATGCCATACTCTATCAAAGGCTTTCTTGTAGTCAATGACATTATGATAAACTTGACGTTGTTGATCGATGTGTTTTTCCATTATTAGTCTGCAGTTAAGAATTTGTTCAGTTGTGCTTCGATTTTTCTAAAACCGGCTTGTTCTTCCGCTAGAATATCTTCATCTTGTGGAATTAATCTGTTCAATATAATTCTCAGGAGAATTTTGCTTGTATGGCTGATAAGACTTATAGTACGATAGTTTGAACATTTTTTGAGATTTCCTTTCTTTGGAATAGAGAGGTTGACCATAAATCTGGCCACTGGTTGGTGGACCATACTTTCTGATAAAGCTTTGTGTTTATATCATTTAACGCTTCACCTCCTCCTTTTAATAGCTCGCTTGGTACATTGTCAATTCCTGGTGACTTGCCATTTTTTAGACTTTTTAAGGTGTGGATCAATTCTGACTTCAGTATTGGTAGTGGATGTTCATCATCTTCACGGCTATTATCTGTTTCTACTTTGGCTCGGTCGGTTTTTATTGGGTAGTTATATACATCTTTGCAATATTCTGTCCATCTATCCAATTTTGCAGTATCGTCTTCTAACAGTATATCTTTAACAGTATTAATTATTATTTTTATTTAAAAAGTATTAAAATATATGTCATATTGATAGTAAACATTATTTATTTTTCTCTTTCTTTAATATTTAACTTTGAATACCTATTCACAAATCACAACTTTTATTTTTATTATCTGTATATATCTGTATATATTTATATCTCATTTATTGTTGTAATTTTATATTTTATCTGTTTCTAATTTTAAATTTTTATTATTTTCGTATGAGATTAACCTTTTATTTAATCATTTCATAGTTATTTTTTATATTACTATGATTTTATTATTATGATTATCATTATTTTTATTATATTATTTTATTTGAATGGAAATGATGATTGATGGCATTGTACATAGGAGGTTTCGAATCAAGAAAGCTGCTCGATTTCACTGATCCTTCTTATACTTTGTCTATAAACTGAATTCATTCATTCATAACCATGGTTATGATGTGCACATTAAAAACACACTAAAATATCAAATAATTAATAATATATTACTAATAAATTTCGCAACATGCACAAATATAAAATGTATTACTAATGAATAATCGCCATGCAAACAGCATGTGGTAAGTGTCGTGATAAAATATCACTACGTAGTGTTAATTATATATAATATAGCTATTCGTACAGGTTCTGCAGTAATCGTATACGATATGTATACACACACACATGTGCACATCATGTTTAACGCAACTATAGCTAGTACGGCGCTGAATTCCACGCATTCCACACCGCCTTCGAAGACATTAGCCCACTTGATTGACGGAGTATTGTTCTCTATCTCGGTAGCGGGAACAATAGAGAACTCGGTAGCCATGTGGATACTATCGTCTAGTCACAAGATCAGCACTTCCAAGTCGTACGTTCTACTGATGAACCAGTCCTTGACCGACGTATGCGTCTCTCTATGCAATATAATCTACCTGCTGACCAAGTACCTGTTGCCGTGGACTGATATGGAGGGCTTGGGAGACTGGTTCCTCTGTCAGGTGATCTATAACCATCTCGCCGTCGTCATCACTACTACAGCGTCCTCCTTTAATCTGGCCTCGCTCTCGTTGGGTCGAATGGTCAGTTTAGTATGGCCTATACAGCACATGGTCCACTTCACCAAGACCAGGACTATCGCCATAGCGGTCAGTGTATGGATTACGGCCGCTTCGATGACCACATGTTTCGCGATACCCATGAACGGAATAGATAGACACGCCCATCGCTGTCTGTATTGGCGCAATTTCTCGTCTGATATCCACTCTAAGATCTACTACATCTCATTCAGCGTGTTGTTCACTCTTATCCCCCTGGCTGTGATGTTCTCGGCGTATACGGTGATCTATTTCCGGCTGAGAGGTCAATGCCGGGTCAAGGACGCGGTAAAGCTGAACGTGATGCGGATGTTAGCCACATGCGTTTTGTTGTTCTTCTTGTGCCATTTCCCGAGAGCCATCCTAAGTATATACTCAAGATTCACTCATCATAGCCTATATCACAGTCCTATGTTCGTATTGTCCATCGTGATGGTGGAGCTAAACACAATAGTTAATCCTATCATCTATAGTCTGCAGTACATGGACTATAAGGTAGAGCTGAAAAGACAATATAATCGATTGATAAGACGTCGTAAGCTGTTGTACAGCAGTAAATGATCGATGTCAGAATGCAAGTGTATGTATTATTAAAATGTATATTTACTTATATATATATATATATATTAAAACTATAGTTTTACTAATATCTGAATATACTCTCGATTTATTCTCCCTAATGTTTTTTCTCAGTTAACTTACATTATTTATTGATTTTTTTCTCTAATTTAATTTATTTATATTTGTTAAAATAAACTGTATTATATTTAATATATATATATATATATATATATATATATATTTACCCCTATCCAAGTAATAATTTATTATAGACATATTTAAAATATTTGATATGTATATGTATCATCGATATAAAGAAAGTTTCTTTATATAGATGATATGTATATGTAATTATTTTGCATGTGTTTACTTATTTTCTATAAATTCATATATTGATTTATTTAGAAAATTAATTTTATTTGTGTATTTAGTTTCTATTCATATATTTATATATATTCTTTATTTTGTTATTAAATTAAATTGATTAAATGTATATATCATACTTTTTTATCTTGAATTATTACATAATATATATTTAATTTAAGATATTTTAATTTCAATAGTTATTTATTCTATATAATTTCTATTAGAATGACTATAATCATATACCAGACATAACTTATGTAGACTGCTATTTGTATAAACCTGCAATATATTTTTTTCACCATTTGAATAATCTGCATACAATGAGAATTCATTGAATTAAAATGATAATTGACAAATTATAAAGAATATCACTGAATTATATTTGAATCAATATATTTAATTCAATGATATTCTTTATAATTTGTCAATTGATATGTAAATAGTAGTTATTAATATCTAATTATAATATACATTTAATTGGAATTTTTCATATATTAAATTACTTATATATTAATCTAAAATTGTGTAATCTCCATTTCATATAATTTAATCTAATTTAGTAAATTGAAATTTATTATTATTTTTAAATATTTAAAAATAAATATTATATAACATCATTTTTTATTTGGTTAGGTACAATTATTCTATATGATATTTGTACTTATTTGTATAATTGTAATCATTTGGCATATTTTAATAGATTAGATAGCATACTTATTAATACTTATTAATGCAATTGCAAGTCATTATAGTAATGTAGGTGAATTTGACTTTTTATTGAAAATATGTTGTAAATAACAAACTTGACAAACACAATGGTGGATTGTCATTCAAATTGGTGAACAAACTTTATCTCCAATAGTAGTCTACCTAATTCTATGTCATAAATATATACCACCAACAATGTCCAATAGATGGTGAATTCGCTCCACCTATTAGTTAAACCAATATGTAGAGAGCTATCACCATCCTGTAATTCTCTCTTTTTTAAACAAGTACAATATATATATTACATTTATAAGTTAATACCAAGTATAATTATTTAACATATTACAGATATATTTATTAACAAATCGTTGCTATTAATACAAATCAAATTAATATACATATATTATTCACAAATTCGGATAAACTCAAATAAAGTGAAATTTTCCTAATGTTTTTAAAATTTTATAAAAATGATAAGATTCACCTAATAATAAATATAATATATTAAATAAATACAAATTACAGTTCCAATATTATATTAATATTAATTTGTGATATATGAAAAATTAGCTTACTTTAAATAAATTATACTGTATTAATAAGTGTTATATTAAATATCTCTTTAATATAAATTAAATATACTATCTATTTAAAATAATATATTACATGGAAGCAACTAAACTGTTACCAAAGATTTTCCGAAGGAAAGATATAACACTTACGCGAAATCGTGTAATTCGAATTTGTATACAAAATACCCTGGTGCCACCTATAGCGGGTTACTTTTAGGAACTATGTGTTGTTTATAATGTAAATTCGTATTTAACTATACACTTTTAAAATGTTAAATAATATGCTTTAAATTAATATTTATATGATGAAAACTAAGTGTTCATTACTAATATATAACAAACAAATATGATATTTATGTTTTAAATGCTATAAGTATATATTTAGTAAGTAAAAGTTAATTTATATTGCATGTAATTTAATAGAGCAATGAAAACATTGTTGTATGCAAACAGAGCCGAACCTAAATCTATTTCAGTGATTTCGATACTACTGCTAGCAGCGGTTGGGGATATTACTAAATTAGGTTGCATGCATAGGGAGTGTTATATCTTTGCTTCGCAAAATCTTTGCTGTTACCATATATACAATTAATATATATTTATTAATATTAAATAATTTAATAAAACAATTGATGTATTTTTCATATATTTTATAAAATAGGATTATACTATTAAAAAAGTATTCATTTACAATATTTGTAATTATAATAATATATTAAATAAATGATAAATATTAATTTTAAATAAAGAAACATATTTATATGATATACATAATTTAATATATTTTACATATATAACTAAATCCAAAAACATTTATAAAATTATATAAATTATTATATTCATAAACTCTGATTATAAGTAAATAAATATTTTCAAATATTTTGTGTGTAAAATAATATATTAAATAAATAATATATAAAAGTATTAACAATAAAACAATATGATAATAAAGATAATAAGAAACATACTTATATACTTATTCATTTTAAAATAAATAATATTTATTTATTTATATATAGTTTATTGACTACAAAAACACATGGTGGTTATAGGTGTCATTAGATAATAAAAAACAAAAATAAATAGAAAACGAATAATAAAATCGAACAAATTACAATGACTTAAAATGGACATACAGTTTATGTTTAAACAATAAAATTGATGTAATACAACGAATATCATAAGGAAGTGAATATATAAAAGTATTAATAATAAAAAATATGATAATAAAGATAATAAGAAACATACTTATATACTTATTCATTTTTAAATAATATTAATTTAGTATAGTTTTTTCTTATACATTTGTCAGACTTTTCTCTTTAAATTCTGTAGCCACTTGGTGCATCCTTCTTATAAACATCTATAATATTTTGAATTAAAATTATTTGATGATTTATACCAGACTCATCAGATATATAAAAATGATTAATGATATTAATAAATGCAGTATGAGAAGCTCCTAGTGATTTGGACTTTTATTTTACTAATAGTAGGTACTTGTGCTGTTAATATTTGGTTGTTCTCGAGAACTTCAAATCTTAAAATTGTTGTACTCGAGAACTTCACAATTTTAATAATATTTTAAATAATTTAACAAAGAAAAAAATAGGTATAAATTAATTAATTATTATTAATAATAAATAATTAATTATTATTAATTAATAATAATTAATTTATAAATGATTAATAATTAATAAATTAGAATTGAATAATTAACAATTAATACTTATTATTTACTTATGTAATACTTTACCTTACCTACCTTACCAGGTCGAGCTTGCTCGGCATTCTAAGACACGTTTCTTCCATTCATTTCTATTTTCCATCAAATTGATCAGCTCTTCCACTTCACATTCAGTATCTTCTACCATTTGAACTACGAATGTCTTAGCCGGTCTTCCACATGAGCGTTGATCATGTTTGGGAGTCCATAGTAGCAAATCACAAACTAGCTCATTTTTGCTTCTCCAGTAGTGTCCGGCAAATCGCATTCTTTGTTCACGAATTTAACTTGTTATTCTTGGAATATTGTTATAAAGCTCTTTGTTTGATATATGCTCTCTCCAAAACACGTTCAGGGCGGCTCGTAGCATGCGTGTGTAGGCACCATCGAACTTCTTCTCCAGTGATGATGTTAATGTCCATGTAATTGCTCCATATACTAGTACTGACTCAACTGTTACTCTGAAGAAGATTCTCTTCAAGTTTTTTGAGAGTCTAGATATCCATATATTAGTTAACTGGTTTAATGCAGACCAAGCTTTTCCAATTCTGACATTTATATCGTGTTCTGTAGATGCGATATAGCATCCAATGTATTTAAAATCGTTAACTTGTTTAATCCTTTCACCATTCTGGCTACTCATTACATCTCGTATAGTATTATGTTGATTGAATGTCATGTACTCAGTTTTATCGACATTAATGTGGAGTCCAATTTTTTTAGCCGACTTTTCTATGCTATGTAATAGTAAATTTGCTTCTCTGAGTTTATTTGTAGTGATGGCAATATCATCTGCATAATCTGCGTTTGTTATGTTGACTGCAGGGTATCTTGAGCTCTTTCTTTCAGTAATTTTGAATCCTAGTTTTGTTTTTTACAATCAATGGATTTTCTAAGTACGTAATCAAGGCAGATAATAAACAAAAATGGTGCGATGGTATCTCCTTGCCGAACGCCGGTTGTAATCTTAAAGAAAGGGGTGTCTCCATCAGGTGATCTGACCATAGCACGTGTGTTAATATATAATATCATTATCGCGTTGACAGCTTCTTTTGGTATTCTATAAGCGAGAAGTATGTCTCTTATTTTATTTCTGTCGATTGAATCGAACGCTTTCGAAAAGTCAATAAAAAGTAATATGGCTGTTAGGTTCTTAGCTTTTACTCCTTCGATTATACACCGTACAGTAAGTATTTGACCGTTTGTGGATCTGTTAGTTCTGAAACCATTTTGGTTTTTTCTAAGAATAGGATCAAGTTTCGGTCTTATTCTATTTAATATCAATAAATTATAGATCTTCGCGGCAATTGGTGTAAGTTTTATCCCTCTGTAGTTTTCAGTATTGGCTAGGTTTCCTTTTTTTGGAAACGGTAGTAAACATCCTTCGTTCCATCTCTGTAAAGGATCCTGATTATATACATTGTTGGAGAAATGTAATATTATGTTTTTAAATGCTTCTAGCTCCCAGACTTCCGCTGGTATTTCATCTAGACCTTCAGCTTTACCATTTGTAATGCTTCTCAATGCCTTATCGATTTCATCAGAAGTGAAAGGTCCCTTATTTAAGTCTAATTCAGTGTACAATTCTTGATATTTCTTCATTTTCTGTTATTCTTGGGCATTTACCCAATAAATCTTGAAAATGTTTGTGCCATAGTATCACCCTTTTTTTTTCACTGAAATGTTTGTATGATGTATCAGCAGTTAGTGTAGAAATAATCTCACAGACTTATCGATTTCATCAGAAGTGAAAGGTCCCTTATTTATGTCTAATTCACAGTGTACAATTCTTGATATTTCTTCATTTTCTGTTATTCTTGGGCATTTACCCAATAAATCTTGAAAATGTTTGTGCCATAGTATCACCCTTTTTTTTCACTGACATTTTTGTATGATGTCTCAGCAGTTAGTGTAGATGAATTGCTCTGGAACCCTTCAAACCTGTTTTTTACTTTTATAATGAATGATTTTCGTATTTCAGGGTTATTCTTTAGGCTGCTCCAGTCATAAAGTTTGTTATTTTAATTTGTCTTCTTATTTGCTCTGAGTGTTAGTCTTATTTGAGCTGAAATAATTCGGTGGTAAGAGGCGACACTTACAAAAGAATTATATGATCTACAATTCTTTGCACTATTTTTCCACTTTTTGTTAATGATAACATAGTCGATTTGTGATGTGCTAGAGTTCGGTGCTTTATATGTTCAAGTTTGACATTGTCTTTTTTGGAAATGTGTATTTAGGCATAAAAGTTTATTTTCGAGAAGAAGATTTTTAAACATTTCTCCGTTTCTATTACTGTTTTGATGATATGATAATTTAAAAATATCATTTTGTCCTAGATGGACATTGAAATCGCCCCCAATTATCAGGACGTTATGTTTCGGTACTTGTCTAATCAGTGATGATAGGTCTGAATAGAATCTTTCAGCATCAGTTTCATTGCTTACATTTGTCGGGCTGTAACAGGATATTACTGTCGTTTGAGGGTTTCCTTGAAAGCTTGTTACCATAATTCGCGGAGTTATCATCTCAACACTAGATATTGTATTATATGTACTCTGATTTACTAACATTCCGATACCTCCATTTGAAGCATTTATTGAGTTTCTCCACACAGAACATATCAACAGTATCCAGTTTTCAAACCTTTGTTCTCTTATGGGTATATCATCATGGATATATCTGTGTTCTTGGATGCATATAATGTCCTGTTTTGTAGTCATAGCTGAGGTGATGAGTTCATAGATTTGTCCTTGTTTTTGAAGCGTTTGTACATTCATAGTTCCGATAGTTAATATCTGATTTGTCTTTAAGAGTTTATTGCTTTTCTCAGTAGTTAATTTTATGACTGCAACCTGAGATGGAATTGCGGGACGCGCTCCTTGTTTGTCCGCGCGACGAGCGATGCGGCATGAATGTTGGTTTTGGTTTTGTGTCATAGTTTGCTTTCAATGGCTGATATAGCAGATGCGGTCGCCACTCCATACATCTGTAAATGTAAATAATACTTTAGTTGTCTAATAATTCTATGTATTCATATATACATTATAACATATATGTTACAATAATATAGAATATATATATATATGTATATATACTATAATTATTAATATTAGTAATATTTTTACTATATTAATAAATGAATAAATAATTATGAATAAATAATTAATTATATATTAAAATAAATTAATTATTATGATTGTTTCATAAGTGTAACAAAATAAATATATATTTAAAATGTATATTTAAACAAATATAGTTTTAAATGGCTTAGGAATCAACATTTTTATATATTAGTACAGAGTATAAATCATTTAAACTTTATCTAATGATATTAAATTAGGAATATTCAGAATAGACATATTCATTTTTAAATATTGTTATTAATGAATAATAAATCAAGAACACAGTGTCCTTGACAAAACGATTACATTATTTATACCTATTTTAAATATGTTATCATATAGGTGGCATAACTGTTAATCAAATTAATAGTATACATTTTAATAGAAATTTTAAAATAGTTAAAAACTTAGAAAGAAAATGTTTTTATAATTATGTTCATAGATCGTTACCAAAATAATTACCCGAAATGATACCCGCATCGAAACCAAATTAAAATAAATATTTGAGACCATAAAATCTTTCCAATAACACGAAAATTAAAGATTTGAACCGAATTTAAAAAAATATTTGAGATTTTAAATTTGACAGCACAAGTAGTTTATTAGTGTTATTGTTATATTGTCTTATTAGTCATTCAACATATGTACATGTTGAAGACATTCACTGAAGGATATATTAAGACACCTCTGTTTTTAGGTTTAATTATAGGGAACTGTAACATATCATCAATTGGGCTAGTTCATCACAATAATCGTAACAATCAATTTAATTTAATATATTTGAATATTTTACATTCGTGAACCTCAAAGTATACTTTAGCCTATATACGTAGGCCTATAGGCCGCAGATGATTATTTCATATTAGTTCAAAGTTCAAGGTGGCCGGTACTTATATATGTCACTCAAATAAATCTGTTACGCACATTTGCACAATTTTAAATATTTTGATCGAATAACACATATCTGAATATAATAATATACATATGTAGTAGAGTGGAAATATGATATAGAATTTAGAGGGCACAACATACGCATTTAAATGTAACTGATTAATAATAGGCACTTCTAGATAATAAGTTGATGGATAAGGAGTGTACGTGATATATATTACTAATAATTGACACTTGCACTAGTTTGGGTAAGGTAACAATAATGTTTAAATTGTATAATCGTA
This sequence comes from Osedax fenrisi, assembly GCA_964019155.1. Taxonomy (NCBI): domain Eukaryota; kingdom Metazoa; phylum Annelida; class Polychaeta; order Sabellida; family Siboglinidae; genus Osedax; species Osedax fenrisi. Next base: position 75,073,416 of record OZ025242.1, read on the forward strand.
TAACTACGATAATACTTATGCAGGTCTTTTGTTTGCGAATTGCTAATAAAACTATTGAAACTATACTCGTGCGAACACCTTATTGGCCATACTACCCATACTTGTAAATATACTAATATACATCATTAAACATGATACTTCAAATATATACATGAATATAGTTTAAGTATTCTATATGGACTAATATAATCTATTTTATATATATATATATATATATGTGTGTATGTGTTTGTGTGTGCATCTATGTGTCTGAGCTTATGCAAATAGGCATGGGAATTCATCAAGGTATATAAAATGATATTCAATATTGAATTGATATCTATTGATTACATATTGAAATATTAAATATCATTTTATATACCTTGATGAATTCCCATGCCTATTTGCATAATTTCACACGCATGCACGCACACACACACACACAAACACACCGTGTGTGACACAAGTATATATAAAATATTATATTAGTTCATAATACTCATAAAACTATATATATATATATATATGTGTATCTTTAAATATCAAGTTTATATCGTTATTCCTCAAGGTTCATTACTTACACAGCTGCGAGCATATATCTATATCACATTAAATATTATGTTACGTTATGTGACTTAATTATCGATATAAGATATATTATCATATCTCGACTATTACCATTATACTATTACTACTACTATTATTATCATTATTATTATTTTATTAAGGGTATTCTTAGTATAAGCTAAACATAGCTTCTGGGTATCCCTCCGATTATTATAGCCAATATTCGGTACAAATAAATTCATCCATTCATTCATTCATATATATTACACAATATTTTAAAGTATGCAATGTTTATATGCAACAGATTCATTATTGTGAAATATATAAGTCACGCCAACTTTGAACTCTACAATAATATGAAATAATTATTGGCGGCCTATTTCGTGAGAGTTCTAAATATTAACCTGCAATCATATAATTAGCAATGGATAATTTCCACGAAGAGCTTTGACTCACTACCATTAAAACGAAGCATTCTGTAGCAGGTCTCTCATCGATACTTTCCAGGGCTATAAAGATAACATAAGATTTCAAAACTTTTAATCATTATCGTATATTATTTAAAACACTAATTTATAAATATACATGTATGAGAAATTAAATTAATATCTCTATTCTAATATACCATTAATATATCTGTAACTTTTGTCTATACCAATGTCGACATAACCAATAATTTGTTTCGGACTATAGTCCCATACACTTACTTCTTAAATTATACTTAGTCTTTGTATTGATATTTCATCAAGCAAGACTTGTAATTTCTCTACGCTTCTTTTTATAAAGTAATTTAGGGTTCGTTTTTTGTATCATATATGGTATACCATAGTACCAATGTCCCATACAACTATATTAGCAAACGTTTTTTGTAACGTACCAATATCCCATTTAGCAACTTGAATAATGGTATATATTATTCGAAAAGTTACTAATTTATGTTTTTAATCTTTGTAATATCTGTATGTTTGTTATTAATTTTTGTTATAAACCACTGCTATCAATCATATCTTATGATCTTTCATAAACATGACATATTTGCATATAAGTGCGGGGGTTTTAGATGGTGCGTTGGTACTGTGATACATGGAACGATGGTACATTGGGACGTTGGTACTATGGGACATTGGAACATTGATACTAGGGTACTATGGGACGTTGGAACATTGGTACTAGGTATGGTACGTGACAAATGTAATGCCAATGTACTATTAGGATTTACATATAGTGAATACAGATGGTACTGTGGGACATTGGTATATCTACGAAAACCCTTAACATAATCTGCATTAAACGTACAGTGTCGTGTGCTCATAATTAAAGCTTCCCAGAGAGCGTAATATATCTGAGATTTAAGTATCTCCATGTGAATGAGTGCGTAAGCTTGCTGATACACGTATTGATATGGGTACGTATATAAACCGTTTAGTTATTTCATTTTGTATCCTCGGTTGCCTTACTCGGGCTGTATCCTGCTGATCTGTAGTGTACATGCTGATAGGTTCCTGATTCAGTTTATGTCGTTTCTCAATCAGTATCGGTAGTGTAACGATGTAATGAATCTGGGAAATCAGGGATGCATATTTAACAAGAAATCAGTAATAGTAATATAGTTATGCTATTTTTAGTAAGATAATCTTAGGCGAAATCAAAATACTAAGAGAATAGGCTTAAGGGTGTAAGCGCGGGTTCGGGCTTACCATGTTAATTATAGCTCTAGCTAAAATGCTAAGGATATTGAACTAATAAAGAAAATGAAGTAATTTTTCTTTTATTTAATAGATACTATTCTACTGTATAAAAATATTGACTTTTTATAAATATAATTTATTTAAAATGATGTAAAAAAAATAGTTAAAAATAGTTTTTTTTATTAAAAATTTGAATAATTTATTTAATAAATATAAATTATAATACAATTGTTATTGGATATTAGTTGGATATTAATATCCTGTCAATATTAATATAGTATTACTAGTTATTTATATAGAGTACAAATTACAGATACAAATATTAATAATCAAAGTAGTAGTAGGATTTTATGTATGCTTACTAAGTGCAAAAAGTAAAAACTAGAGAAAATGGCATTCAAAGTTTTATAAAATAAATAATCACAGAAAATATGTATAAGTATACAAATATGAATTATTGAATATAAACAAGTAATATATAATGGTAAATTTATATATATATATATATATATATATAATAAAGACACAATTGGTACTATTATATTATATAATACTGAAATTATAGTTATAGATATAATTTATTATAAAAAATATAAATATATAAAAATTATAATTAGAAATAAATGTATATAATAATAATAATGCACATGTACACATATATAACAATGAGGTAAGAATAATATAAAATACACAATAAAATTGAACCACGTTGATTTCCAATCATGGATTTTTTACGTTTTCTAGGTCGAGGCATAGTAGTAAATAAAGTAAGTATAAACGTAAAAGTATGTCGTATTGTATTGAATGCAATTACACAAAGAATGCATTTAGAAATTTTCCGTTGAAAGCGTCTCTTTTCAACCAAAGTTATCTAGTTATATACACACGTGATTTGTTTATTTATTTTATGCTATTTTATCAATAATCAATGCTGAATTTAACATAGAAATTTTTAAATTAAAAGCATTTACTAATAAATTGTAATATATTACATAATATATTGACATTAAATTTATAAAAATACAAAATATATTTATAAATTTATTGTCAATTTCCTATAATTTTTAATACAATTGATATCTTAAAACACTTTATATTGATAGAAATACTCAACATTATTTTTAAATATATTACAATGTGATAAATAAAATACTGAACATGGATAATACGTAATAAAAAAAAAAATATATTATGCATATTTTAAAGTTTTGTAAAATATTTTAATAGAAATTAATTATAAAAAAAACAGATAATATATATCACAATATTATCATATAATATATATAATTTACAATTATTTTGAATAATGGATATTATAAAAGATTATTTTTACTAGTTATATAGTATAGCGATATCATTTTTAACTCAAATGATTCTATAAGTAATGTTGTTAAGAAATTGTTATTATATTTTATTTTGTAATGACATTTCAGAAGTTAGGCCTTTCCTTTAAGCCTGCAAAGTAAATAGATTTAAGCATTTATGCCTTACAATACATTCAATTACACAAATTTAATAATAGGTAATCTCATAATTTTGTTTCTATAGTTTAATAATATATCATTCTATTATGAAATAGTTTTTTTATTACATATTCATTAAAATTAATAATTTATAGTATAAAAAAAAGTATAACATTAAAGCCTATTGTATTGTCTACTTATATTGAAAATTTCAATTCATTATTTCCATTATTCAATGAGATATTGAATTTTGAGTGAGTGTAATACATGAAAAACATTATTTTGTGTAAATGATATTTAAAGTTGATTACAATAACATTTTGAATTACCATGTAGAAAATGATATTATATACATGTACTTGCATAATATAGAATAAATAAAATATATGATATGAAAAATAATATTTATATATATCAAGTAAGATTATATGTATTAGTGTATATTATATGAATACTACATATATAATATATACATTATAATACACATAAATAAGTAATATATATTACTTATTTTGTATACTATAGTAATACATTTTAGTATACATATTATATAAAATATATGAATATTATATTATGAAATTATTATATTCAATTTCTTGTGATCTAAAATGATTGCATTCAATTGGAAAAACTTGTATCATAGTTGTTATTACTGCTATATTATAAACTAAAATATAAATAAACAAAGAGTAATTAATGTTTATAAATATATTTAGATTTTTAAAATTGATACATAAATTACAAAGTTATACAGAATTGATTTAACCAAAAACGTTGTAATTATTACTGGTAATTTATATTAATTTTAATAAGTCTTTTAAATGTACTTTTTATATACTTATATGACGATTTTAAGTATACTTTATAGAACAAATGATAGATAAATATTTGATTATTTTATTTCTAACATAATAATGATATTTTTTTTTTCAAAAATAATAATTCCGAAGGACATAAAACTTTCCTCTTAAAGCATTCTCTATAATTTAAATTTGCACTTGATTCACAAATATATACACATTCTATTACATTCTATTACTGAGAAATATTATTATTTAAAGAATATTACTAATAAATAAAATAACACACTCATTATATTATTGATTTATGATGTTTGTCGTCTATTTAGATAAAGTAGCATTAGTTTACCTATATAAAACTTGCAGCAACTGGCATGTTGATACCCTCAATACCGGGTATACAGCGAAGGTCGAATATGCATTCAAGGTCAGTGAGGTGCGTATATTTACTGAGAACAACATCAGACGAGTGTAGCGGCATGCTACAGACGCGTGTACAGGCGCGTGTATAGACGTCTATGTATGGCCCACGTTCACATGAAGTTCTGCATCTCCTTAGTGAAGTTCTCGTAGTCTTTAGTCTTCATAGTTATCGTAGGTTTCTTGAGCTCCGTGTACATCGCGATATCAACTAGAGGTCACAAGAGGTCGAGTAAGATCGGGTTATAGTGATTATAAAGCGTTATCGATAATGCAACTGAGTGATAGCAAATAGTTTTATTTCAATATATGTTTAAAATATTTATCAAAGATAATAATATAGAGAAGTAGATGGGGAGAATGAGATGGAGAGGGAGTGTTAAAGAGGGATGGAGAGAAAGAGGAAGGAAAGGGAGAGCATGGAAATAAAGATACATACTTGCAGGTTAAGGTTTAATCTGCCTTCCGTGGCTATCTCTGATGATTCTCTTGATGCGTAGTGAAGTCGGTATGAACTTTGTGATGTTTCTACCCCCAGAGGTCAACAGTTGAGGTTTCGCAGTGATCGTTGGTCAAGATGCTGCCTAAGTATAAACATTAATATGTGATTTTAATATATTTGTATTTTATTATGTATATACACATATATCTATAGGTTTATATATTATTGATATTATTACTAATATTAATAATTGACTATTTCAGATGGTATTAGAATAAAGGTTTAGTGACAAGCCCCACAACCCGCTATATCTTTACATGTAACCAATGTTGCAATGGGGATTTATTTCACCCTAATCAATATTTCTATAGAAAATTGCTATCTTGGATCAAATAAATATAATCTTATATTGATTATTTCAATAATTTCGTATATTTCTTTTTAATATTTTATTATAGGATTCTAATATAATATATTGATAACATATATTTATACATGAGTTAATATATTTCAATTAAATGAAAACTATTTTTAAATAAATTATATATACCTTCCAACAATTAAATAGCAATCATTACAATATTAGTAGGGGCGGGGTCGGGGGTGTAGGGTTTGGGTGTAGTTTAGGGTAACAATTCATTACATGCATGCCACAAAGATAGTTGTATTTACTATAGTCCTAATAGACATGGGTAATAGCATTAGGATATTTAATATTGTTGTTAAACTATCCATACATTGATCAAAAGATAATTGATTTAACGGTGGTTTATATACGACTAAATCTGTGTCTATATACTTGTGTTATTATTATAGTTAACTTTTAATAGTTATAATAAATATTATGCATTTAGGTCAATATATTTATATGCATTTTATGTAGTTATTTAGATTTCAATTATTAACTTAATATTTTATATATATATATATATATATATATATATATATATATATATATATATATTATAATAAATTTCATATACAATAGTTAACAATATGTTTAATTCATAAAGTAAAATATAAATTGTCTAATATACAAACATATTGTTTACATTATAATTTATAATTAATTTTATGAAATTAGCACAGAAAAATTATATAAATTACTTGTATTAATGACAAATTATATAAATTATTAATATAAACTATTTAATATAAACTTATATATAAAATGTATGATATATTTTTAGTAGACTTTTGATTAAAGATTTACATAATGTTATACGTATATTACACTTTTTTAAACATTTATAATTTATTATTTCCCAAATGCGACATTAATAATATTTTGGTAATTTATAAAGTGATTAATAAAATTATGTTTAAATTAAATTATATTTAATTAATATCGAATATATAGCATCTAAAAAGTTATATATTTTATTTAATGATTGTGTGTTAATACAAATATTATAAGTTAATAATAGATCTTTATATATAAGATTTATAGTTGAATCCAATGTCAACAAATATATTTCATTAATATTAGATTGAATAGTTAAATCTAGATTATTATATTGTCTAATATCTAGTGAAGTATCACAAACAAAAAGAATCAGGTTTTTATATCAGATACTTCTATAAATGTATTGGTTTCAATTATATTAGATGAAGTACTTTAGAAGGACAAATTATATAATTATAAACTATAAAACTAAGATATACAAATAAATATTATTATTATTATTATGATTATTATATAATGCAAATATCAACAGTTCTAAAATAGAGCTTTCTAGTACTCATATATTAATACTAGATATACTATCACCTCCCAGGCTACCAAATTTATTTGAAATAACTAGGTACAGGTTATATTTCCATGGTTAGAATAGATGGTTGTTTTGTGAACATTACTGCTGTTATTACTGCTGCATAAACACTCCTTCATACCTAGTTATTTACCGGTTACAAGGTTAACTTTACTACTTTAATTATTTGTTTTAAATAGGTGAATAGTTGGGTGTTTAAATAGGTAAATAACTAGGTACATGTTTTATTTACTCGGTTATTTTATGTAAATGACTCCTGCATAAACACTCCTTCAATACCTAGTTATTTACCGGTTACAAGGTTATCTTTACTACTTTAATTATTTGTTTTAAATAGGTGAATAGTTGGGTATTTAAATAGGTAAATAACTAGATACATGTTTTATTTACTCGGTTATTTTATGTAAATGACTCCTGCATAAACACTCCTTCAATACCTAGTTATTTACCGGTTACAAGGTTATCTTTACTACTTTAATTATTTGTTTTAAATAGGTGAATAGTTGGGTATTTAAATAGGTAAATAACTAGATACATGTTTTATTTACTCGGTTATTTTATGTAAATGACTCCTGCATAAACACTCCTTCAATACCTAGTTATTAACTTGGTACCAGGTTATATTTACTGCTGTTATTTATCTTTGTACTAGGTTATACTTCTGCAGTTATTTAACTTGCTACTAGGTTATATTTAATTCTATAACTATATGTTAGCTAGATGAATAGATACATATAAAAAAACACTGAAGCTCAAATTATTAATCATTTTTATTTATAAATAGATTTAAACGTCACATCAGTCCTCCAAATCTGTCTTTTCAGATACCTATGGAAAAAAATAATTAATAAATATCGAAGTGAATGTGTATTATACAATAACTAAAAATGAAACTGTCTATATTAACATCATCAAGTTTCTTTGTCCTTTATTGCCACTTTGTTGCATTTCCTTTAGCACCTCTCCTAATCTAGGACTTTACAGGCCTCCGAAATGTTCTTTGCATAAAGCTGATGGAAATATAATAATAATTAATAAATATTTAAGTTTTATTTATACATTATTTAAAAAATAAAATGTCTATATTAGTAATAAATATATAAATATTGTGTAGGGATAGGTCAGGATGGTATTTGTGAATGATGTCTTTTTTAATTTTTGGAAGTTTATTTCCAGTTTTAATATTGCTTTATAGATTGTGAGAATATATTTGAATTGATATTCAACCCATTACAAATACTATTTTTGAATACATTTTTTCAATATGAAAATGTATAAATTATAATATAATGTAATAAGCATTATAATATTCATATAAATATAAGAAAATGTGTCTTATATATGAAAATATAAAAATAGATCAATATATACTATATGAAATTGTATATGAACAAATGTTATATATATATGCATTACTATGAGGAACCAAAAAAATATGTTTATAAAATATACATACATTAAACATAATGCATTATATATGATCACTATCAAATATGTATTATAATTATATAAATAGAATTTTTAATCAAATTGAAATTTGTAAATTTATATAACAATAGAATATATATTTTCATATTTTAATTTAGAACTCATAAATAATATAAAAATATATAAATATATACTATTAATATGTAATACTAATATGAAATTGTATATGAATAAATGTTGATCTTATATACAATCAGTATATATGATCACTATATATTATTAAATACACCAAATAATATATAATATACAATCAGTATATATGATCACTATATATTAAATACACCAAATAATATATAAAGTATATAGTATAATATCAAATATAAATGATAATCAAATATTTATTATAATTAAATAAAAATTGTTATATATTAATTTAGAACACAAATAATATAAAAATAAATCAATATATGAATATATGAAATTGTATATGAACAAATGTTATATATATATATATATATATATATATATATATATATATATATATGCATTATATATATTCACTATATATTATTAAATATAACAAATAATATATATAAAGTATATAGTATAATATCAAATATTTATTATAATTATATAAATTGAATTTTAAATTTATATAACAATAGAATATATATTTTCATATTTTAATTTAGAACATATAAATAATATAAAAAATAGATAAATACATTTATTAATTTAAGAAATTTGTTAATTTATATAACAATAGAATATATATTTTCATATTTTAATTAAGAACTTATTAAAATAATATAAAATTGTATAAATACATACTATATGAAATTGTATATGAAAAATGTTGATATTACATACAATCAGTATATATGATCACTATATATTATTAAATACCACAAATAATATATATAAAGTATATAGCTGTAATAGATATATAGTATAGGTATATAGGTATATAGTATAATATCAAATATAATTTATAATCAAATATTTATTATAATTATATAAATTGAATTTTTAAATCAATTGAAATATGTAAATTTATATAACAATAGAATATATATTTTCATATGTTAATTTAGTACTCATAAATAATATAAAAATATATCAATATATACTATAAGAAATTGTATATGAACAAATGTTATATATATATATGCATTATTAGAGAAACCAGAAAATAGGTTTATAAAATATACATACATTAAACATTATGCATTATATATGATCACTATAAGTTATACAAAAATATTTATTATAAATAAATAAATAGAATTTTTAATAAAATTTAAATTTATATAATTTGTAAATTTACTTTACAATATAATATAATATATTTCATATTTTAATTTACAACTCATAAACAATATAAAAATAGATCAAATCATACTATATATATAGAAATATAATTGATAATATATATATATATATATATATATATATATATATATATATATATATATATATATATATATTTATAATATATATGCATTATTAAGAGTAACCAGAACATAGGTTTATAAAATATACGTTTATTAAACATTATTCATATTTAATATTATAAAATATAATAAATATAAAGTATAATATCCAATATTTATAAACAAATATTTATTATAAATATATAAATTGAAATTTGTATAATTTGTAATTTATATAATAATAGAATATAATCTCATTTTAATACAATATATTATATATAATCAGTATATATATGCAATATTATAAGGAACCATCAAATTGGTTTATAAAATATACATTTATTAAACATTATTCATTATACTATCTATATATTTATATATAGGATAAGGTATTAAAATAATAAATAAATAAATATATAAAGTAACTCTCTCTTGTATAAGAATACATTTGTTTTAATCAATGGGTCTACAATATATAGCTATTTAATATTGTGACTTTAGTAATGCCAATGTATTTTTTAAAAATAGACAATGAAATAATTGTAATATATATGTATCCATATGAATAACTATATGTAATACATATCTAATTAAAATTAATTTCTTTGACTACAAAGTATGTTCACATGGGAACAACCTTTTTTATAAAATATAATACTAATCACTGTGATATATATATATATATATATATATCAGTGATTATATATATATTGCCTAAATCTGATAATAATATATTATATTGAATATTATGAATAGTATATCAACTATTAATGACTAATAGTGTTTATTATGAATTAATGTTTTATATAAATAGGTCATTTCCAATCATATTAATAATTATATTTGTAATATTAATTTATATAGATATAAATTATATAGAAACTCACCATTTATGCATATTCCTCCTCTGATTGCAGTGTGTTCTCTAGCTCCAGTAAATACCCAGTTGATGGAACTGCAACGGAGACACTAGATATAATAGCATCCTCTGTATTGTTCTTTACCTTGTTCTGAAAATATATTGAATACAAATTAAATTATATATATATATATATATATAATTGATATATATATTAAACAGTTCCTCCAACACATTATTTTTATCTGTAGAATTATTTAATTTTATATAATTGTTGTAACTAGTATATAGGAAAAAATGTATATAGTATATTAAAATTTTAATTATTCATTAATAATATCAATTTATTTATGTATGCCAAATAAAAGTTATATATATATATATATGTGCAGTAAACTTGATAACAGTGGGTATCACCAGTATCGGTTATAACTGAAATATTATGATTTGAATACAATAATATTAACTATATTAAAAACAAATAACTTATGGATAATAATATGGATAGTTTAATATTCCAACATACAAAAAACTGTAAAATTACTATTTGAAAACAAACATACTACTAGTTATTCACTACTATTCAAAGGAATCTATTATTTAATATATATATATATATATATATATATATATATATATATATATATATCAATACATTTATAATTAATGTTTTTACTATGTAAAGTAATATCTAAATACTATAACTATGATTGAAATATAGTATTTTAATTCTAAATAATTATTGAAAAGTATAATATTTGAACAACTCTGATATTTTTTATTTTTGGTTTAAACTTAGATAACTCAAAAACACAACCTGACCAACCCTGCTGATAACTGATTTGATAAATGTATACATTAATGTATAATATTATCAAAAATGATAAAAACAAATTTACTTTTCATCATATATTTACTAACAAATGAATTATTGATACTGTTCTGTGTTGTGAATGCCTTGCTCCATCATAAACTGATTCTATGGGTAGACCATTAAACACTTTATTACGATTACCTGAAAATATATGTTATTTTACATTAGAATCAGAATTATAGCGGCACTTATTTAAAAATAGTTTCGTGTGAGGTATCCCAATAGCGAACTATAGTTACAGTTTTAAATAGATGGCATAAGTTCATATACATGTTATATAATAATAATATCAGAATTTAGGCATGACAATGTTAAACGAAGAAGCGAGATACTTATATCTAGTCGTTTACCCATTTCACTTTCCTAAAGAATATTTATGAGGAGAAAAGTATAGTAAAAGTAAAATTAAAATAAATATAATAAAATTTTAAGATTTAAAGTTAGTAAAATTATATACAAAATAACAAAATTATCAATACACATTTAATTATTTAGTTTTCTATTAGAATAATACATTTATAAAAAATCAGAGATATTAAATTTATATCAAGAATAGCCAACAATAGTTGAAAATAATGAGGATAGATGGTGTATCAACTTCAGGGATATGGGTGCGTCAGGTCCAATGATGTAGGGATCATATTTGTTCCAATAATAAGAACACTGACAATACTTTCCTCTCAATACAAGTATATCCATTTCTTCGATACGTACCATACCCACATTAACACAAAAATATCAGCCATTCCGTCATAAAAAAAACAATATAAAATAGATTTAACGTACATAATACGTTAATATGTCCATAATTATATATTATCTTTTAATCACATATTTACTAACAAATGAATTATTTCAGTTCTGTGTTGTAGATACTCCATAAACTGATCCTATCGGTAGACCAATAAGTACTTTATTACGATCACCTGAAAATATATCTTATTTTACTTTGGAATCATAGTTTTAGTCGCTTTATTTAAAATATAATTGTTTGGCATCTAAATAATTAAATATACGATACTAAATAGATAGAAAAAGTGTGCATACATTTTATATGTACCTGATAATATACTTTTAAAGTGTAAATATATATAGAATCGGTCTCATATTTATTTATGGTACATAATACGCACATGAAAATCCGCATAAGATATATTTTATAAATTAAATTTCACTAGTGCAACAGCTTAGTAGTATATATTGGGAATAATATTATATATATATATATATTATCGAGATAATCTCGTACGGTTACCAGTAAACGATATTATCTCGTACGACTTGAGTCCAATTATTAAATTTAATTTAATTCATAATTATACAGTTCTTATACGAATATATATAATACAATATATATTATATCAATATTAATAAGTTATTATATATAATCGTATAAGAACTATATAATTATGAAATAAATTAAATATAGTATGTTGTTCGAAAATACCTCTTACGAGATTACTGGCTACCTCTCGTACGTTGATAATCAGATATTATATATGAGATATATGATATAAAATAGTTAATACATATTTATTCGTAGCATAAATTATGCACTAGACACAATGTGTGGTATTTTATTAATACGGTAATATAATAATTATTATTAAATATATATTGAATAATTTATATTAGTTGTATTGTAATGATAATAATTAGTTATAATGTATAACTATGTGGAGTAATAAAATAGTCAATTATATTATATAATTTTAATATATGTCACAAATTATGTGCAGATAATACTTAATATGTCACGATTTTTGTGCGGATTACGTCCAGATATCACATAGTTTAACTAAGATAACTATGATGGTTATCATCCAGGGTTATCATAGTTAATGCTTTATAAATATTATTGAATTAAGTATAATGAATAAAATATAATTATTATAATAATACACACATTTCTAGAATATATTTCTAATATTATTATAATATTATAATAATTATATATATTTAATATAATATTATATAATTATTATAATAATATAAGAAATAATAATTATGGATATATAACTTATATAATATAATGTATACGGAATTTCTGGATCTATTTCGCCATTTTCGTTATTTAGAGCGCTTACGTGGTTCTATATCTAAATAATATTTAGTAAATACCCGAAGCAAGTCTTATAACTATGATAACATATTTTACTATAACTATTGAAACAATGTATATATATATTTTTTAAATAATTTTAAAATATATAATTTTAATATTTTAATTATTAAGTTATGCGTACATTATTAAACAAGTTATAAATATTTAAAAAATATATCAAATATTTTGTAATTCATATAGTATTATAATATTATTATTAATATAATTAATATAATTATTATTATATCATATAATATTATATTATATTATATTATATTATATATTTAATATATAATATTATATATTTAATATAATATTAAATATATGAATTATTAAATTTATTTTATCTTTTAAATATCTAAATGAAACCTTTTTCTTTTTGTCATTAGTCATCATGTGTTTAGATATTTTGCTTGAAGTATTTTAATGTTATAATACAGAATATTATGTTATACTATTATCAATATAAACATGATAATATGATACAAATATTATTTTAGAGTTAAAGTAAATTCCCGAAATTCTAGAAGGATACGAGCAGCATGTTTTCACACGTGATATGTTATGGGCGGGGCTTGTGAGCGTGGACTTCGAGGACATGAATATTATATACAAGGACTTGAACTATTCTCAGAATAGTTCTTAATAATTCTGCATGTTAAAAACAATGACTTCGCTATAGGCTATTTGAATTGAGTGATTAGCCGGGTGATTAGTTATTACTTTAACTTTACATGAATTATTGACTTTGCAGTGATATATAATGTATATTCATACACGATTATTCAGATCTAAATATAACTTATACGCGTGCATATAGGCCTACATTATATTATAATATATATTAATACATTTGATTTTTTATTAAATTTAAATTATTACTATTAGAAATTATTCGATTATAATTTGAATATGTTACATACATATGATATAGATATAGTTTTAGAATGCCCGTTTAATTTCAAGTAGAAACAATATATTAAATATGTATAATAATATAATCCATCGCTAAGTTATCCGTAATAGTAACTGTACAATTAGGAATTTGTTAATAAATTATTGTTGTTATTAAATTCAATTATTACTATTATAAATTATAAGTTAACTTATAGTAATTACTATAACATTTACTATAACGGATAACATATTGATGGATTATATTATTATTATAATAATTATACATATATAATATATTTGTTCTACTTTAAATACAGCATAATAGCATAATCATTATGATAATGTAAACATGTAATTACATGTTAAACATGATGTTTACATGTTTAGAACTCATGAGTTATATATAGTATCTATAATAGTTTCATTCCAAATTCCACTTAATTTCTAGAAGAAGTAATATATAATATTGTTTAAATATAGATATATATATATATATATATATATATATATATATATATATATATATCTACAGTAACAGTAATTACTGTTACTGTTTTACTGGTTAACTATTTCTATATATAATTTCTGAAAGTCCAATTAATTGTAAATAGAAGCAATATATTATACATATATTATATATTATATAATAATATTATATTAAATATAACATAACGATACGTATATATAATAGTAGGTCCTAAGTCCTAGGTCCTAAGTCACTTATTAAAGTCAATTACCTAATTCTCTTAAGTAAGCCTTGCTGTAAGGCCCTTACAATGTAAGGGCAGTTATATTTTGTAATTATTTGTGACATCTTTTGTTCTACAATTACTTAATTACTTTCGAACAAATATATACAAATATCTACACATTATTATTAAGTTAAACAGTAATTTTATAATAAAGTAACACCATAATAGGTCAACTGTTATATTATGAATTATATTATAATTCAAAAATGAATAGTATTAGGTTATATTATATATTTACCTATATTATTATTTACTAATTTATCTATATCCACTTATCTCTATAATTAAATCCCACCTATTTAAATTATACGTAAATTAATATAAATAAAAAATAGTGATTTAGCCAGGATGTCTAGCATGATGTATTAGAATACATTTTGTATAAAAGTCTAGGTTCGAATCCCCGCCGTTGCATAATTTTTTGTATTAATATTTATATATATATATACCGACAAATTTGTATATTAATATATATTTATTAATTTATAAATTATATAATTAATTAATTATATAATTTATAAATAAATATTATTCAAATAATATTAATATTAATAATTCATATATTATATATATATATATATATATATATATATATATATATATATATATATATATATATTATTTTAATATATTTAAATAATTTATTCTTCTAAATAAATTAATAATATTAATATTAATTTGTAATGCTATTATGCTGATATTATGTTGTTATTATTATAATTGCAACATAATAGCAGCATAATATACATGTAATAGCAAAATAATAGTAGCATAATAGAATTACAAATTAATAACAGCATAATAGATTTTTAATGGCAACATAATACAGCATAATAGCATAATGTAAACATTTGAGGCTATTATTTATGCTATTATGCTTCTATTATTAGGATATTACTGTTAGCAGGGTTTAGTAATGAAAATAACATGCTACCTAATGATATATAACCTATAGTTATGAAAATAACATGTTACCTAATGATATATAACCTATAGTTATGAAAATAACATGCTACCATATGATATATAACCTAGAGTTATGAAAATAACATGCTACCTAATGATATATAACCTATAGTTATGAAAATAACATGCTACCTAATGATATATAACCTATAGTTATGAAAATAACATGCTACCATATGATATATAACCTAGAGTTATGAAAATAACATGCTACCTAATGATATATAACCTATAGTTATGAAAATAACATGCTACCTAATGATATATAACATATAGTTATGAAAATAACATGCTACCCAATGATATATAACCTATAGTTATGAAAATAACATGCTACCTATTGATATATAACCTAGAGTTATGAAAATACCCGGATACCTAATGATATATAACCTTATTTTTACTACTAATTTTATACCAATTTATTGATGATTTGGTAGCCTGGGCTAGTTTATATATTGCTTTATATGAGTTGAATATATCTGTAATAGTCATAATGATTAACATCTGAAACTTAATATTCTAACTTTGTAAAAAGTATATCATGACAGAAACAAATGGCAATTTTAAATTGAATTATTTAATATTTGGAATCTAGAAGTTAAAAAATTAAACAATATATGTGCATGTGTTACAGAAGAATTTTCAGTAAACATTATGACTCATAAATTATGAGTCATAATACATATTTAGGATTGTTGAGAGTTGAGGTAGTAAGTATTATTTAGATATTCTAGTTTTGTGTTCTTAAACATTGTAATTACTATCGAAGGTAGAGTTTAGTGAGCAATGATATAGGTATGTCCTATTATGTGCTTATAACTTTATAGTAGGGCTTTAACATTAAGTATTACGGCTAAATATTGCAGTTATAATCATATAAATACCTATATTATATCCATAGAAGTATTTGATTTACTATCAATCAATACATTATATATATATATGCATATCAGTTTTTGATATTTGCTTTAAATAAAAACTATCTACTCTTATTAAAAGTGAAAGTTCTGAAGGTATGATACCAGTTTACACATTTATATATATGAGATACTAACAGTCTTTTTTATTATTGAAGAATGGGGCGTGTCTATCAATCTGAGCTGTCATCTGATGAACGCTGTACTGAAGCAGGGGGGGCGGGGCATAAGGTTTGACAACGATATCATAAGTTGGGGCGGCGGTGGGGGCATCATCATGGGTGGAGGTGGGGCTAGACCTAATGGTAACGGTGTCATGTGGTGCTCTAGGGGTGGACCTGCGGGGGTTAAGGGGGAGTTCAGTATAAGATTCTATGCGCGGGTATCTGAATTAATAGAATTTAATTCGTAATTAACTTTAATATTAAAACTATTTATATTATTGGTGACATGCATAATTGTATGTTAGTAGACATGAAACCTTACGAATTGATATATTGAAAACCCTTTATAATTATACTAATTTATCTATAACACTTGTCTTGCCTTTAAAGTAGTTAACATTAGATTACGTTATTGAATATACGCGAGTGTGTATGTACAAACATCAACATAGGAGCCCCCAGAATCATCATCAAGAACTTCATGTAACCATCTCGGACCTGTGCAATCATTGAAATGTATGAATCACTGAATGATGAGTCAAATGAATATAATGATAGTAGTATCAGAGTTGTCTAATGAATCTAATAATCATGCATATCTCTCTATATATATTGTTATTATTGATAATGATTTTTTATTAAAGCAAATATATAGTAGAAAGAGTAAATTATTTGTAATATTATTTTGATGGAGTCCTTTCATCCCATCCAGGAACTTAACTATAGATTAAGTTTTCACTTATGACTTTAAAAGAATGGCTTTACTTTTCCTTCAGAGCAACTCTTATATTAATGCATACAGGTTTTAACGATAGATAGTCAGTTTTTATACACAAGTATATAGGATCACTTCTAAATATTAAATTAGCATAATTTAGTATTTGTATACAAAATCGAATTGCCTGATTTTGTGTGGGTTTATATCTTTCCTTAGAATAACTTTGTTAATATTAAAGAATTGATAAATATTAATATATATATATAACATATGCAGTAATTTAACATACATTATTTGAATATTGATATAATAAAGTTATAATATTATATATAATAAAGTTTTAATATTATGATATAAACTAATATATATATATACTTGTATAAAATTAAAATAATATATAAAATTTGTTATTAAATATAAACAAATTAAATTAGTAGGTGATAATGTTAAAATAATTAGAGAAGATAATTAGATAGTTTGCCATCAATGAATTAGATTGAATATCTCTATTAATAAATAACCTTGATATAAATCAATAATTAATAATTATTTATAAAATAAATAACTTTAAATCATTATATGATATGATCACTATATAATAGTAAGATTATAAAAGGTGGTTTAGTTTAATTAATCAACATTTTAAATATAGGAACATATAATTTAAATAAGATTAACAATAAATCAATTAGTCAGTATTAACTACATTACAATATATGCTAATAATAAATCATTATATTTTCTATTATGAATTAATTGTAATTAAAGCTCATCCTTATTCAATATAATGACATTACATTAAGAAAGTTAATGGTGTAAATAACATCTGTGATAAGCAAATATGTAACTGGGCGATAAGGAAATTATCAAGTATAAATGTATATTCATGGTAAATATGAGCAATAATTAAAGTTATATATTAATTAATATAAACATTAAAGCGTATATAATTAAATCTACGATAATGCAACTTATACTTTTGTCATTAAGGGGGCGAACGACGTTAGTTTTTTTACTACAAAATTTATAAATCAATTTTTATTTTATTAAATAATTATATTTCATTTAAAAAAAAATCGTGATGAAATTAGCAATATAATTATCAATATTTGATGTTTTATGACATCTACTAGTAAGTCATCTTCTAAATAATTTGTAAATAACTAAAATAATAAAATAATGATTATTGTAAAATACTAGGTATTATAAATGCATTCCATTTTATAAATATAAGATCGATTTTAAAAATTTTAAAACTAAATACAATTTGGAAATATCTTTGTTTGATTAAATTATGAATTAAATATATAGATGGTGCTTTCAAATGTTTATTTCCTGTTTTCAAATACAAACAATTAACACCATTACATTATTGTATAATTTTCCATTTTATTTACCTTTAAACTATGATTTATTGATAAAACCTATTGCAATGGAAATGTAATTCCATATAGATAAATTAATTATTACAATATTGTACATAAACATAAACATAAAGTATAAATGTGGCATTATTTAGACTGAAATATATGTTTATCTTGTAAATATTAAAACAAAATATTACTTATTTTTCAACATCAATTTACTTAGTAACTTTTTTATATGATAAGTAATGTTACTAAAACATTAATATCTTTTTTTTGTATTGAATATTTTTTGATAAAACCTTCTGCAATGGAAATATATTTATATATCGATTAAAAACAAAAACAAATATTTTATATAATTATAAAACTAAAATATATATATGACATTATTTAGAATAATATCTAATAATTTATAATTATATGTGATATATATTATTATAAATTTATAACATACTTGTATATATTTTTATAGAATTTTGTTTTATTTCATATAGAGCCATAATTATTAGCTATATATAGAAAAAAAATTAGGTCATTAGCCACTAATAGATAAGAAATTGAACCATATTACATAATAATACTCCATGTTTCTTTCTCCTATCTTATGTGTGAATTATATTATTGATATATTTATCAACCCCCTTAAGGGCCGGCGTAACCTTTGTTTTTATTTTTTAGGGACAATTTTGTTATATTGAAATGTAATTCAATATCTTTAAAATGATGTATAATATATCATATACAATTAAACATAAGTGCCTCAAATACGAAGTTTAATCATACACCTATTCAAAATGGTGGGATTTAATAATTAGAAAACATGCAAGTAAAACTTTAGATGCCAATATATCTGGTGTTTTTTTTATTTATATGTCTATATCTTTTGAACTCTTATATGAATCTTTATAAATTGTTCTTAGTATATACCTAATATATGGTTATTATTATATAGGTATGTAAGCTAACGTAAATATAATCTATTAATATAATTATTTGAAAAATAATAAAAAAAATTGGTAATAAATTTATTTTTAAATAATTTTAATACTATAATTAAATTTTCTTTAATTAATAATACATTTATTATTTTATGATGTACCTATATAACTAGAGATGAATGTTATCTAGATAATTCAAAAAATATTAGATAAAAATACTAATAAATAGAAAATATATAGCCTGTTAAAAAATAACTATTTTTCCCTACCTTTTACATGTAAACGCCGGCAAGGTTACGCCGGCCCTTAATAGATAAGTAATTAGACTAGTATTTATTGATAGTGAATTGTAAATGTGGCCCCATAGAATGTTGTCACATTGTACATTGGCATATCATACACAGGCCCATGTTAAATAGGTATAACTAACAAGAGTATTAACAGATTATCAATATAATTATTGAGTTATATCGTAAAATACATATACATACGTAAGTATAGATATGTGCTCTAGTGAAACATATTAATTGCAACATATATATATATATATATATATATATATATATATTATGATATAGAATATATATTTATATATACATTTCCAAACACAAATCTACATTATAAATATGTTATATTAAACAGTTTCACAATGAAATTCATCGATACAAATGATGGCTCACAAACATAATTGGTATAATATAGCAAAAATATAATGATGATATTATAGGAATTCACATTTGATGCATTCCCATAATGTTGAAATTTATATATAATGTTCTAAAATTGCATGAGTGAAAATGATATTACGTGAGCATTAATGATATTATTGTAAACAAATATGTATTCATGTCTAACAGAAAATGATAGTAATTATAATATTATTATTATATTAATTCTAGTTAATCTTTTGTACTTTGGAATGAATACATTAATGTATATCATTTGACAATATTGTAAAATAAAATACCCATAATTCATTTAATTTTAAGAGTTTTCGTAATTATTTGTTCACTATAATCTCAGCGATATATACATAATGATAAACCTATATATATATATATATATATATATATATATATATATATATATATATATATATATATATATATATGTATAGATATATATATATATATAAGTATAGAATTATAAGTATAGATACATATATATGTATAGATCTATATATAAAATCGTATGAATAAAATCAACAAGTTTACTATATCATCGATGATATTCTACCTAATCATGAGTTGTAGGTGCGATAGCTATATATTATTAATGCATATGGCAGTGCGAATACGGCAGTGCGCACACCATTTCACGCATTTACATGTTAAGAGATAGGAAATAGAAAGGTCCATTAAAATCTATGTTTAGGTAAAGCTATTCAATGAATTTAACTATCTATTTTTGTATTGTATACAATATATATATACTGCTACAATTGTAAGTTTACATTTTTTTTAAATATTATTTATTTCATGTATAAATATATTATTTATTATATCTAATTTATTTAAACTAATATTTTTTTTAATTTATAGCAATATTGTCTCTTTTCAATAATAATTACAAAAATTGAAAAACATATTGTTATTTATTCATATACCATTTACATATAGCAAAAAA
The DNA here is from genome assembly GCA_964019155.1 of Osedax fenrisi. Classification (NCBI taxonomy): domain Eukaryota; kingdom Metazoa; phylum Annelida; class Polychaeta; order Sabellida; family Siboglinidae; genus Osedax; species Osedax fenrisi. The sequence goes on from OZ025242.1 coordinate 75,095,593, forward strand.
AAATGTTAGGATACCTATGCTAGATTGTTCTAAACATACATTTATATTCACCTAGGTAGTACAAAATAGTTATTCTGAGTAAAACGTATCTAAAGTTTTACTAAGTAAAAATCACTATTATAAAATAAAGCAAATACAGTTTATGTAATTATCATAGTAGTATAAAGAATTAAAATATGTTATTATGTATAGTTTATATATTATGATAAAATAAAGCAATAATAGTGTTGTATAATTTATAAAATAATATATATATAGATGTATAAATTCAATAAATAATTATAAATTGGAATTGTAAAATACACTTAATAAATAATTGTCAATTGTAATAGTAAAATACATTCATTATATAATTATACAAGATACAATAATATTTGAAATAAAATAACTAATAATAACAAATAAATATATATTTAAATACTACTAACTATAACAAAATGTAATTAATATAAAGTAATATTAATAAATGTAAATATACGTAGAAATATAATTTGAAAACCAAATTATAAATAAAATAAACTCAACTAAAAATCTAATATAAAGGCTAATAATGGTATACAAATAACTATTTTATAATACTAATGATATAAAACTAATATATAAATGAAACTCACTATAAATATATGTAAATAATATAAATATAAGTTCAATTAAAGGTAAAATGATGAACAAATATAAATTTTAAAAGTGAAATGATGTAAAGGAAGTAAAAAATATATAGCGTCTGTTTATTAGCTTTTCTAATGGTGTATAATGTTATATATTATTGTACTATTATTATCACTACGTTATACAACGAACATCGTGCGTCGCACTCGCGTAGAGTGTCTATAAAATAAAATGTGGCCATTATTATAATATTATTCATGTAGATTTGAAATAAATTATAAGTAAACGTTATTTATTTTAAAAGTTGTGTTATAAAATATGCTTTTTATGGTATTTTTAGGCCGTTTTCAATGATAATATTTTGACAGATAACAAATAACATATACTAAATTAATAATATTGAATAACATTTAAAAAATTAATTTTTTGTCATTTTTGCTGATTTCTCAACTGCCGTATGGCCTTAATGTACAAGCACCTCTAATTATGATCATAATTGATTTTAACAATGCATTCGTTAGAACATTTTAAATTGAACTTCACTAGAATGATAATATGAGAATATATAAATGTAGACAAATTAATAAATTAATTAAAAGTAAAAAATCATTAAATGTCTATATAATACAAGAAGTAATTCCTATGAGCTCAGATATATTATAAATAACACAATTTATTGAAATATGTCAATTAGTGTGGATAATTTTCATATATTAATTATAAAAATAAAATTACTATGTTATACTAAAAATATAATATAATACTAGAGGTTCTAGATGACTAACTAGCTGGGATGGGCTCAAATGTGTATGTGTATTTGTATGATTAATCAGAGATGAATTAGTATTTAATGTGTATGTTGTATATGTGTTAAAGGGGAGGGTTGGGTCCACACACTATAGCATAGGTCTACATAAAAATGTAAATTCTCTACATAGATATAATCGCACTACCTCGTATAATAGCATCCCTACACGATGAAGCGATGTGATCACACTGATAACACTTGTAACGTATAGTTATTAATAGTGATAACAGTTATTTAGTTTTAGTATTAATTGCCTCCTTATTGCTGATTCAAACATTGTAAACTTTATATTATATTATTACTTATTTACATAACATTATCGATAATTTCACATGAATTTAGAACAGTTTTTAAATAAATTGTGCAAACATATTGCAGGAAAAGTTATCGCTTACAATTATGGGTGTTACACCAGAATATGAAATTTTCTATGATTTTAATGATAATATATTCTGTAAAATAGTCGCATAGAGTTGTTGTGATAACTAATAATACTATTTTATTTTCAGATCTTGACAAAGCAAACATTACATTCATGTTTTAGTTCTATTAAATAAATGATAATGGAAATTTAGTAATATAATAGCTTAAATTTGATATTGGTTTTAATCCTGAATTAATTAAAACATATTGAAATACTCCAAACTACTGATACTTTTGGATTTAATATAACATATTCTATTAAATTAGTATCCAATGACGTATGTATGTCTTTATTATTTTTAATGTAACTTTATTATTGAGTACTAAAACGATAATATGATGATAATAATAAATATAAATTATATTTCAAGAATATTCTCTAAAAAAATTCATATTCATTTATTTGCAGATTTGCTAAAATATACTTTTCTTATACATCTGATAATGAAAGATATATTTTTAATTTATTTTTACAATGTTTAAATAAATGGTAATTAAATATATCATCAAAATGAGCAGTTATGACTTTAGGCACAGTTATTCCATCTAAGTCTGTTATAAATAATATGTAAATACAAAACGATACTATTTATATGGATTTAGGAATAATTAATATAAATATACTTTTGTTTAATACAAATATTTATTATAATTGTAAAAAAGTTTTTCGTAGACCACTTTTAAAATATGCTTCAACAATTGAGTCACCTTTTTCAAGTTAGTAAATTTCGCAGTTTTATAGACCACATTGAAAGACATTGGACATTGATTATTTACTAGAATATTAATTACAAGGTATGTAATATATACAAATACAACACATATTAATGATAAATCCTATAAAATGAGATTGGAATATTTTAAATTAGAATCATTTATACTCAGATTAATAATTATTAATAGATTATAATAGATCAAACGATAATATTTAAATTACAAATATTATACCGATATAATTATATATAATATCCTTAACTCTTTGAATAATAATAAACTAAAGGTAATTGTAATAAATTAAATGTAAGACATTATTATGATAACTACAAATATAATTAATAATAGATTATTTACATGGAATTCATTAAATAATAAAAGCTGTTTCTGTTTCATCTTTTAAACATAAATTAAACAAAATATATTTTGACAAACAACTTTCCTAATACTGTAATTTATAATTTATATTAAGTTATGTTTCGTTATATATTTGTTATTTTTGTATTACATTCTTCTATTTCCTTCATAGAATATTTGTTATTTCTATATATTTTTCACATTTAATACAATATTATAATATAAAATAAATAATTTACAATTATTATTTATATTATATGATTATTGGTTTATTTAATTTTGAACATGTTTTGTTTGTAATATATATTTAAAATTTATAATTTAAATATTAAATATATTATTAATAATGTATTACTGTTTCTTATTACAAAGTTAAGAAGTATTCAATTTATTCAAAGCATCGAACAAAGTTTTTGAATATTCTGATATTCTTAATAAACAAACAATGTATTTTAATTATTTTATGATAACTGAAACCGTTTTCAGAAAATTAATTTTTGTTAAGAATGTTTGTTCAAAAATAAATTCAATAATGTATGTTATCATTGGCAAATAATTCAACCTTATAATTTCAACTATATATTAGCTCTAATAAAAAATTAATTAATAAATATAATAAATAAATATAACTAATAATAAATAAAACTAATAATAAATAATGAATATTAATATATATATATAAAACTGTAATTATAATATGATAAAAAATATGATTTAAACATATTTGAAATACATTTTTTTTAATCGCATTTAAATTTTTAAAATGATTAAAATAACCAATATATTATATAATATACATATTTTATTCTAATGATATTATAAAATAGTATTATAATTTCGATCTTTATGTAGATATTCAAATGATGAACTAGTAAAAGAAAATGTAATTGAAAAACATTGAATTATCTCAAACAGATACCGCAATAGCATTATACATTGCGAGTCAATGATGATGATGATGATGTTTCAGAGGTTGCTATTTAGGTTCTAGATATATGAGCCACTAACCCAAGACTTCTCGAATAGGAGACTTCTGGTAGGTAGAATGTGACAATCTCTATAGTCATTGATGTAGGTGTACTGTAGGGGTTAAAGGTTATAGGTCAGAGAAACATCGGTGTGCGCTCGCGTATACGTAACTGTAACATATATGTAACTGTTTATATGTATGCACATGTATATTTCACTGAATAATTTGAAATAAATAAATAAATTTATCAACAATTTCTATATTATTATTTAATTTAAAAGTGTTCTTCACAGACAAACACATATTGAACAACAACATTTTACATTGATAAATAAATGAATTTATAAAAGATGCTGTGAAGTAAATAAATATAAATGCCCATCTAAGCAAGGTAAGTAATAGTGAACCCTTGCCAACGCTAGCAGTAGCTTCATCACTGAATTAGATTAAGGTTTAACAGTGTTGTCATAGTTCTATTAAAGTACTTACCTTACCTAACCTCACCGGATGGAGCTAGCTAGTAAGTTCTTAACAAGAGTGTGACCTCGATTCCTCTCTATGACTCATCGCTGTTCTTCACTCGTACACATCGTGTGTCTTAGTAGATGTACGAATGTCTACATAGGTAGCCCTCGAGAGATAGTGTCTTCATGTAGGGGGGCTCCTTAGGAGGGCTTGAAACTTCACTACCTGCTGGCACAGCAATCACTGCAGAACCTCAGATGCTGTTCTATTAAATGACATGCTATATAAATTGATTTAATTACCGGTAGATATGTATAGCATTTAAAACTAAAATATCATATTGCTTTGTTATATATTAGTAATGAACAATTAGCTTTCATAGAATAATTATTTAAACCAATTTTTTACATATTAAAGGTGTATAGATTGATACGAAATAAAAATACACATTTTTCCGAAATAACATGTAGGTGGCGCTGTATATGTGTTGTATACAAAATTGAATTACACGATTTCTGGTGTTATATCTTTCCTTAGAAAAATATTTGTTAATATTAATGAATTTATAAATATTAGTATATATATATATATATATATAAGTATACAGAATTGTATATAATATGTATATTTCTTAATTAATAATATTAGTGATTAATATATAACAATAAGGAGTTAATTGTAAGTAATTGTAAGTTTAGGTAATCTAACAAATCTAATGTTACAGCTTAGGAAATATTAAAAATAGTATATATAACATGTTGGATAATTGATGTCAAGTGTACATCAGGGCGACTGGATGATAGTTCTATTGGGCAACACTGGAGAGGAGTGACGAATATTGGGCTGGGTAACTATCGCTCTGGGTGACTCATGCGTAGCGTACATTGGCCTAGTTAACGTAACACTAGAGGTCACGCGGTGGTAGAGGTCACGCGAGATAAAGGAGAGAGGAGGAAGTGGTACCCAATACAGCGATTAGATATACACCTGGTATGATAACTGTGTAATATATGTGTGTTTAGTATAATACTTGTATCATTAATTATACTTAATACTAGATAGTATATTTAATAATACTTATACATAGTACTTGATATAATACTTATACATAGTACTTGACATGGTGTAAATGGGGGTGGTTATAAAGCGATTATATAATATATGTACAATCGGAAGAGAATTCCGTATATTGAATTGAATAATGAATTAATACAATTTGTATCAAATTTATTCATGATACTTTGTATTCAGTAATAATAAAGATTATGATGCTATATATATAATGATAGATGTGCTATTATTAATTAGAATGTATTATCTGTACATATTTATCATATTAACTATTGTTTTATATACATCACTGTATTATCATATTATATCATTCAAGATAAACCATTTTTCTACAAGTGTTGAATAGGTATATATAGAAATATTTTCTACGTAAAAATATCACTTATTAATGTGATTGATTTTTGTGATTGAAAGTTCATTTAAACACTTAAATAAATCATAAATGATTTCTCAAATGTATATATAGAATACAAATAATAGATTATGTAAAACAATAAATACCATTAATAATAATAAAATAAAATAAAATAAACAGTACGGAAATTAATAAATAAAATAATAATTACAAACAATATTAGTATTACATGTTGCCACCTGATATCAATTGTTGTATATATTTCATGAATGTTTTATGCGATTTTATGGATCTAATATAGGATGGGAGTGAATTCCATAGTTTTGGACCAATATAACTCAGTGCCTGAGTATTCATTTTTGAGGGACGGAGAATAGGGTAGATAGAAGATGAGATGCATGATTTCTAAGTGATGGAAGGGAAGATCGTTGTATTAGAGAAGCAAAAATATAGAGGTGCAATTCGAAGAGTATATTGAGGAATGAACGATAGATAGTATGCGATACGCAGAGCGTTTGTTAAATGGGAACCATAGAGGTAAGTGTGGGTATGAGGAAGTAGAGGAATGATCTCGGTTGTACGGATTGATGAACGAATAACTCGATTTAAGGGAGAGATAGAGGATAATGGAAGATTGGTAAGGATTGAGGAACAGTAATCTATGCGTGAGAGGACAAGGAATTAACTTGAGTTTTAGTAAGAGATACAGTAATTGATTTTCGTATTTTTCTGATTCTAAATAGATGATAACTTGCAGATTTAGTGATGGCAGTAATATGAGGAATGAAGGAAAGAGTGAACATTTACAAAGATATAAAGTAAATGATGAACTTTACTAGTTATGAATAATAATACTTATATGGGGAGAACCAGAAACTATAATCTTATATGGGGATAACTTGATGTTATATTAATCAATATATGAGACTTAAATCAACATATAGGGAGAACTAGATATTATACTAACCAGTATATGAACTGTAAATCTTCACAATAAACACGTATTATTAGTCCACTGTAACTCTGTGTTACCGATGAAACCACCGTCTTGAAATCTACGTGGTTAAGTGGTTATTTAGTAGTGTCTTTGTGGTAGTAGATATAGGCTAAGGTTTCGGTAACAACACAGACGAACAGTTAACTAGGTGTGATGTTAGTAACATGGACTGTACACTTATGTATCTATGTGCATCTATATTTATACACAATTAGACATTTTCAAATTAATACTTTGGTTAAAATTGTCTACAATATTTTATAGTGAATACATGATGGTGATAATGTATTTGTATATTTAACCATGACTAATGGTGACATCAAAGATGGGTTGTTATTATCTGATATGTGTCAGCGTAACTGGCCGATAGCTAGCTAGACAGGCCACAATCACAGGTATATCTTCTACGATATTTGGAATATTGTCAACAAAATGCACATTATACTAGACATATATGCAATAATATATTATTTTAGGGTTTATTGATATCTATAACATATATGTATACGTAATTTATGATTGAAATAAAAGTTCTTTTTATATGAAAATTCTATAAAAAAATAGGTAAACAGTTATATATATATTATTATTATTATTATTATTATCAGATTTAGGTAATGCCAGGGTAATTATAGAAGCAGTGTTGCTTATCGAGACAATTACCCATTTATTAACATGATAACAATTAAAAATGTATATATAATATTGATAAGATAATTTATATGTATATATAATATCTAGTAAAAGGTAAAAAAAATAAGTACGATTGATCAAATATTGAAGAAAAAATTAGAATTTTTATAATACCATGTATATGAAAATAATTATTCTGAGAAAATCACATCTAAAGTTTATTAATATTTTGTTTACATATTCCACTCAATTTCATATATAACAAATAAATAACTATATATACTAGAGTGTCATCACTTTGTAACGGTGCCTAATACGTAACATAAACCATATTTCATCAATAATAACTAATAATAAACAATAAATTTATAATGCATATTTTTATATATCCAAAACACTATTTTATAGCGAAATGTTGCTACAATACAAATATCATATCAATAAACCTGAATATGTTTTTAAAAAAAACATAAAATATAAAAAATAAATATTTAAGCATGACGATATTCCCTTAAATTGAACTAGAAAGTAATATGTTAGTAAAAGGAAAAGGAAAAAATCATTAAATGTCTATTTAATTCAAGAAGTAATTCCTATTAGCTCAGATATATTATAAATAATACAATTGATTGAAATATGTTAATTATTGTAGATAATTTTCATATATTAATTATAAAAATAAAATGACTATGATATACTAAACATATTATATAATACTAGAGGTTCTAGATGACTAACTGGCTGGGATGGGCTCAAATGTGTATGTGTATGTGTATTTGTATGATTAATCAGAGATGAATTAGTATTTAATAAGTGTATGTTGTATATGTGTTAAAGTGGAGGGTTGGGTCCACACACTATATCATACCTCTACATGTAAATAGATAGGAGGAGGAGATACATAGGTGTAATCAAAAGAGAGAGCACATCATACTATTCATTGAATTCAGTGATTTCTCTCGTTATATATACTAGATATATATTGCTATGAAATCACGGAGAGATATTTATAATATATATAATTCATATAAAATAATAGCCGGAATTTTTATTTATTTTTTTCCAGTATTTCTATATAAATCTGATTTTATATATTAGTACATTTATATTTATGAAAATGTCCAATCATGATTATGGTAGTTATATATATCAAGTAAAATGAATAGTTATTAAATATGAATATCTAAGAACTGTTTTGAATGCATTGAGGTAGCGTAAAATAATTATTCTGAGTAAAACTCATTTAAAGTTTTACTAATTAAAAATAAATTTTGTGTTAAAATAAAATTGTATGTTGTAATAATTGTATGTTTCTTATCTTTATATAATAAATAATACATGTAATATATGTAGATTATATTTATTAAATTTTTAAATATATAATTTTTGATTAAAATAAAATAAAGTACACAATATATTATTTTTTAATTAATATGGTGGCATAAAATTTACTTTTTATGGTATTTCTAGATTGATATTTATAATTGTTGACAGGCATTAAATAACATATTATTAATTAGTATATGTAATCAAAATATATGTGTTATATTTGTTATATGTGTATCGGATTTGAACACGCAACTTTCTTAAACACAACGTCGCATTAAAACTCACATAAACACAGTTACTATTTCGGCTTAGTAAATAGATAATATAAATATTATTATTTGTTTTTTAAAATTTCTACCCTTTAGTTTAAAACGTTAATGAATGAATATCTCTCTACATGGATATAATCGTACTACCTCGTATGATAGTATTCCTACACGATGGAGCGATGTGATCACACTGATAACACTTGTAACGTATAGTTATTAATAGTGATAACAGTTATTTAGTTTTAGTATTAATTGCCTCCTTATTGCTGATTCAAACATTGTAAACTTTATATTATATTATTACTTATTTACATAACATTGTCGATAATTGCACATGAACAGTTTCTAAATAAATGGTGCATACATATTGCTGGAAAGGTTATCGCTGACAAGTGTGTGGATGTTACACCAAAATATGATATTGTCGATGATTTTAATGATAATATATTCTGTAAAATAGTCGCATAGTGTTGTTGCGATAACTAATAATAATATTTTATTTTCAGATCTTGACAAAGCAAACATTACATTCATGTTTTAGTTCTATTAAATAAATGATAATGGAAATTTAGTAATATAATAGCTTAAATTTGATATTGGTTTTAATCCTGAATTAATTAAAACATATTGAAATACTCCAAACCACGGATACTTTTGGATTTGATGATATAACATATTCTATTAAATTAGTATCCAATGCTGTATGTATGTCTATATTATTTTTAATGAAACTTTATTATTGAGTACTAAAACGATAATATGATGATAATAATAAAAAAATATAAATTATATTTCAAGAATATTCTCTTCAAAAAATTCATATTCATTTATTTGCAGATTTGCTAAAATATACTTTTCTTATACAGATAATGAAAGATATATTTTTAATTTATTTTTACAATGTTTAAATAAATGGTAATTAAATATATCATCAAAATGAGCAGTTACGACTTTAGGCACAGTTATTCCATCTAAGTCTGTTATAAATAATATGTAAATACAAAACGATACTATTTATATGGATTTAGGAATAATTAATATAAATATACTTTTGTTTAATACAAATATTTATTATAATTGTAAAAAAGTTTTTCGTAGACCACTTTTAAAATATGCTTCAACAATTGAGTCACCTTTTTCAAGTTAGTAAATTTCGCAGTTTTATAGACCACATTGAAAGAGGACATTGATTATTTACTAGAATATTAATTACAAGGTATGTAATATATACAAATACAACACATATTAATGATAAATCCTATAAAATGAGATTGGAATATTTTAAATTAGAATCATTTATACTCAGATTAATAATTATTAATAGATTATAATAGATCAAACGATAATATTTAAATTACAAATATTATACCGATATAATTATATATAATATCCTTAACTCTTTGAATAATAATAAACTAAAGGTAATTGTAATAAATTAAATGTAAGAAATTATTATGATAACTACAAATATAATTAATAATAGATTATTTACATGGAATTCATTAGATAATAAAAGCTGTTTCTGTTTCATCTTTTAAACATAAATTAAACAAAATATATTTTGACAAACAACTTTCCTAATACTGTAATTTATAATTTATATTAAGTTATGTTTCGTTATATATTTGTTATTTTTGTATTACATTCTTCTATTTCCTTCATAGAATATTTGTTATTTCTATATATTTTTCACATTTAATACAATATTATAATATAAAATAAATAATTTACAATTATTATTTATATTATATGATTATTGGTTTATTTAATTTTGAACATGTTTTGTTTGTAATATATATTTAAAATTTATAATTTAAATATTAAATATATTATTAATAATGTATTACTGTTTCTTATTACAAAGTTAAGAAGTATTCAATTTATTCAAAGCATCGAACAAAGTTTTTGAATATTCTGATATTCTCAATAAACAAACAATGTATTTTAATTATTATATTTAATGTTTGATTATTTTTCGCTTATTATCGATAACTGAAACCGTTTTCAGAAAATTAATTTTTGTTAAGAATGTTTGTTCAAAAATAAATTCAATAATGTATGTTATCATTGGCAAATATTTCAACCTTATAATTTCAACTATATATTAACTCTAATAAAAATTAATTAATAAATATAATAAATAAATATAACTAATAATAAATAAAACTAATAATAAATAAAACTAATAATAAATAAAACTAATAATAAATAATGAATATTAATATATATATAAAACTGTAATTATAATATGATAAAAAATATGATTTAAACATATTTGAAATACATTTTTTTAATCGCATTTAAATTTTTAAAATGATTAAAATAACCAATATATTATATAATATACATATTTTATTCTAATGATATTATAAAATTGTAATAAAAATAGTATTATAATTTCGATCTTTATGTAGATATCCAAATGATGAACTAGTAAAAGAAAATGTAATTGAAAAACATTGAATTATCTCAAACAGATACCGCATTAGCATTATACATTGCGAGTCAATGATGATGATGATGATGTTTCAGAGGTTGCTATTTAGGTTCTAGATATATGAGCCACTAACCCAAGACTTCTCGAATAGGAGACTTCTGGTAGGTAGAATGTGACAATCTCTATAGTCATTGATGTAGGTGTACTGTAGGGGTTAAAGGTTATAGGTCAGAGAAACATCGGTGTGCGCTCGCGTATACGTAACTGTAACATATATGTAACTGTGTATATGTATGCACATGTATATTTCACTGAATAATTTGAAATAAATAAATAAATTTATCAACAATTTCTATATTATTATTTAATTTAAAAGTGTTCTTCACAGACAAACACATATTGAACAACAACATTTTACATTGATAAATAAATGAATTTATAAAAGATGCTGTGAAGTAAATAAATATAAATGCCCATCTAAGCAAGGTAAGTAATAGTGAACCCTTGCCAACGCTAGCAGTAGCTTCATCACTGAAATAGATTTAGGTTTAACAGTGTTCTCATAGTTCTATTAAAGTACTTACCTTACCTTACCTCACCAGCTGGAGCTAGCTAGTCAGTTATTAACACGAGTGTGACCTCGATTCCTCTCTATGACTCATCGCTGTTCTTCACTCGTACACATCGTGTGTCTTAGTAGATGTACGAATGTCTACATAGGTAGCCCTCGAGAGAGAGTGTCTCCATGTAGGGGGGCTCCTTAGGAGGGCTTGCTACTTCACTACCTGCTGACACAGCAATCACTGCAGAACCTCAGATGCTGTTCTATTAAATGACATGCTATATAAATTGGTTTTTAATTACCGGTAGATATTTATAGCATTTAAAACTAAAATATCATATTGCTTTGTTATATATTAGTAATGAACAATTAGCTTTCATAGTATGAATAATTATTTAAACCAATTTTTTCTATATTAAAAGTGTATAGTTTAATACGAAATAAAAATAAAAATGTTTCCGAAATAACATCCTATGTATATATATAGATATGTGTAGGTAATAAATAATAATAAACAATAAATAATATATATAATGCATATTTTTATATACCAATATAAAACACTATTTTATAGCATTTATAATGCATATTTTGTTGTTGAAATTTTGCTACAATACAAATATCATATCAATAAACCTGAATATATTATAAAAAAAATCATAAAATATAAAATGTGTTAAATTGAACTTAAATAATCTGTTCCTTAAATTGAACTTCACTAGAAAGATAATATGTCATACCTTGTAGTCAAATTAATAAATTAATTAAAAGTAAATAATCATTAAATGTCTATATAATACAAGAAGTAATTCCTATGAGCTCCTATATATCATAAATAACACAATTTATTGAAATATGTCAATTAGTGTGGATAATTTTCATATATTAATTATAAAAATAAAATTACTATGTTATACTAAACATATAATATAATACTAGAGGTTCTAGATGACTAACTGGCTGGGATGGGCTCAAATGTGTATGTGTATTTGTATGATTAATCAGAGATGAATTAGTATTTAATTAGTGTATGTTGTATATGTGTTAAAGGGGAGGGTTGGGTCCACACACTATAGCATACCTCTCTACATGTAAATAGGTAGGAGGAGGAGATACATAGGTGTATTCGAAAGAGAGCGCTCATCATACTATTCATTGAATTCAGTGATTTCTCTCGTTATATATACTAGATATATATTGCTATCAAATCACGGAGGGATATTTATAATATATATAATTCATATAAAAAAAAGCCTACATTTTATTTAGTTTTTTCCAGTATTTCTATATAAATACGATTTTATCTATTAGTAACATATATATTTATGAAAGTATCCAAGATCATAATTATGGTAGTTATATATATCAAGTAAAATGAATAGTTATTAAATATGAATAGCTAAGAACTGTTTTGAATGCATAGAGGCAGAGTAAAATAATGATTCAGAGTAAAACTCATTTAAAGTTTAACTAATTAAAAATAAATGTTGTGATAAAATAAAATGGATGTTGTAATAATTGTATTTTTCTTATCTTTATATATTAAATAATACATGTAATATATGTCGATTATGTTTATTAAATTGTTAAATATATAATTTTTGATTAAAATAAAATAAAGTACACAATATATTATTTTTTAATTAATATGGTGGCATAAAATTTACTTTTTATGGTATTTCTAGATTGATATTTATAATTGTTGACAGGCATTAAATAACATATTATTAATTAGTATATGTAATCAAAATATATGTGTTATATTTGTTATATTTGTTATATGTGTATCGGATTTGAACACGCAACTTTCTTAAACACAACGTCGCATTAAAACTCACATAAACACAGTTACTATTTCGGCTTAGTAAATAGATAATATAAATATTATTATTTGTTTTTTAAAATTTCTACCCTTTAGTTTAAAACGTTAATGAATGAATATCTCTCTACATGGATATAATCGTACTACCTCGTATGATAGTATTCCTACACGATGGAGCGATGTGATCACATAAACACTTGTAACGTATAGTTATTAATAGTGATAACAGTTATTTAGTTTTAGTATTAATTGCCTCCTTATTGCTGATTCAAACATTGTAAACTTTAAATTATATTATTACTTATTTACATAACATTATCGATAATTTCACATGAATTTAGAACAGTTTTTAAATAAATTGTGCAAACATATTGCAGGAAAAGTTATCGCTTACAATTATGGGTGTTACACCAGAATATGATATTGTCGATGATTTTAATGATAATATATTCTGTAAAATAGTCGCATAGTGTTGTTGTGATAACTAATAATAATATTTTATTTTCAGATCTTGACAAAGCAAACATTAAATTCATATTTTAGTTCTATTAAAATAATTATAATGGAAATTTATTACAATTTAGTAATATAATTAAAATATAAATTTGATATTTATTTGAATCCTAAATTAATTAAAATATATTGAAAGACTCCAAACCACTGATACTTTTGGATTTGATGATATGACATATTCTATTAAATTAGTATCTAATAATGTAAGTCTATATTATTTTTAATGTATATTTATTATTGAGTACTAAAACGATAATATGGTGATAATAATAAATATAAATTATATTCCAAGAATATTCTCTTCAAAAATTCATATTAATTTATTTGCAGATTTGCTAAAATACACTTTTCTTATACATCTGATAATGAAATATATATTTTTACAATGTTTAAATAAATGGTAATTAAATATATCATAAAAATACGCAGTTATGTTATTATGTACAGTTATTCCATCTAAGTCTGTTATAAAAATATTCAAATAGAAAACGATACTTTTTATATAGATTTAGGAATAAGTATTATAAATAACTTTTTTTTTAATAAACATATTGATTATAATTGTAAAAAAGTTTTTCGTAGACCAATTTTAAAATATTCATCAATAATTTAGTCACCTTTTTCAACTAAAATTCAGTCTCATAGACCGCATTGAAAGAGTGCATAGATTATTTACTAGAATATTAATTACAAGGTATGTATAATATACAACTTCAACACATATTAATTATAAATCCTATAAAATGAGATTGGAATATTTTAAAATAGAATCATTTATACTCAGATTAATAATAGATCAAACGATAATTTTTAAATTACAAATATTATACATTATAATTATATCCTTAGCACTTTGAATAATAATAAACTAAAGGTAATTGTAATATATTAAATGTAAGAAATTATTATGATAACTAAAAATATAATTAATAATAGATTATTTAATACATGGAATACATTAGATAATAAAATAATAAATCAGTTTCTGTTTCATCTTTTAACATAAAATAAATAAAACATGTTTTGACAAAAAACTTTTGTAATACTGTAATTTATACATTATATTAATTTATGTTTCATTATATATTTGTTATTTTTGTATTACATTCTCCTTTTTCCTTCATAGAATATTTAGTTTTTCTAAATATTTTTCAAATTTACTACAATATTAAAATATAAAATTAATAATTATTACATCATTATTTATTTTATATTATTATTGGTTAATTTACATGTTTTTTTGTAATATATATTTAAAATTGATAATTTAAATATTAAATGTATAATTAATAATGTATTACTCTATGTGATTACAAAGTTAAGAAGTATTCAATTTATAAAGTATCGAAAAAAGTTTTTTAATATTTGTATACTCTAAATATATAATAAACAATGTATTTTAATTATTATATTTTTCATTATTTTTCGTTTATATTTCGTTAAAAAGGTTTCAGAATTTTATTTTTTATAATTTCGTATTATTTTTGTTTATTAAATAAAAAAAATGTAAGTTCAAAAATAAATTCAATAATGTATCTTATCATTGGAAAATATTGCAACCTTATAATTTCAACTATATTAGCTCTAATACAAAATTAATCAATAAATATAACTGATAATAAATAAAACAACTAATAAATAATAAATATTAATACGGCACTAGCATTATATATTGCGAGTTAATGATGATGATGATGATGTTTCAGAGGTTGCTATTTAGGTTCTAGATATATGAGCCACTAACCCAAGACTTCTCGAATAGGAGACTTCTGGTAGGTAGAATGTGACAATCTCTATAGTCATTGATGTAGGTGTACTGTAGGGGTTAAAGGTTATAGGTCAGAGAAACATCGGTGTGTGCTCGCGTATGTAACTGTGTATATGTATGTGCATGTATATGTATGCGCATGTAAATTTCATTGAAGAAATAAATTAATTAATTTGTTAACAATTTCTATATTATTATTCAATTTAAAAGTGTTCCTCACAGACAAACACATATTGAACAACAAAATGTTACATTGATAAATAAATAAATTTATAAAAGATGCTGCAAAGTAAATATATAACACTGCCCATCTAAGCGAGGTAATTAATAGTGAACCCTTGACAACGATAGCAGTAGCTTCATCACTGAATTAGATTTAGGTTTAACAGTGTTGTCATAGTTCTATTAAAGTACTAACCTTACCTAACCTCACCGGATGGAGCTAGCTAGTCAGTTCTTAACAAGAGTGTGACCTCGATTCCTCTCTATGACTCATCGCTTCACTCTTACACATCGTGTGTGTCTTAGTAGATGTACGAATGTCTACATAGAGAGCCCTCGAGAGAGAGTGTCTCCATGTAGACGGGGCTCCTTAGGGGGGATTGCTACTTCACTTGCTGCTGACACAGCAATCACTGCAGAACCTCAGACGCTGTTCTATTAAATTACATGCAGTATAAATTGGCTTTTAATCACCAGTAGATATGTATAGCATTTAAAACTAAAATATCATATTGCTATGTTATATATTAGTAATGAACAATTAGTTTTCATCGTATGAATTATTATTTAAACCAATTTTTACATATTAAAAGTGTATAGTTTGATATGAAATAAAAATACACATTTATCCGAAATAACATGTAGGTGGCACTGTATATGTTTTGTATAAAAAATTTAATTTTACGATTTCGCGTGTTATATTTTTCCTTATAAATATCTTTGTTAATATTAATGAATTTATAAATATTAGTATATATATATATATAAGTATACATAATTGTATATCACATGATGGATAATTGATGTCAAGTGTACATTTGGGTGACTGGATGATAGTTCTATTGGGCAACACTGGAGAGAGGTGACGTATATTACGTGATCACAACATATGTTGGGCTGGGTAACTATCGCGCTGGGTGACTCATAGCGCGTACATTGGCCTAGTTAACGTAACACTAGAGGTCACGCTATGGTAGAGGTCACGCAAGATAAAGGAGAGAGGAGGAAGTGGTACCCAATACAGCGATTAGATATACACCTGGTATGATAACTGTGTAATATATGTGTGTTTAGTATAATACTTGTATCATTAATTATACTTAATACTAGATAGTATATTTAATAATAACTATACATAGTGCTTGATATAATACTTATACATAGTACTTGACATAATGTAAATGGGGGTGATTATAAAGCGATTATATAATATATGTACAATCGGAAATGAATTCCGTATATTAAATTGATTAATTAATAAAATTTGTATTGAATTTATTCATGATACTTTGTATTCAGTAATAATAAAGATTATGATGCTATATATATAATGATAGATGTGCTATTATTAATTAGAATGTATAATCTTTGCATATTTTTCTTATTAATGATTGTTTTATATACCTCACTGTATTATCATATCATAGCATTCAAGATAAACCATTTTTCTACAAGTGTTGGATATATATACGAATATTTTATACTTATAAATATCATTATTAAGGGGATGGCAGACGATGCCCGCCTCTCTATGTATAGAGATAGCAAATAATGGGTCTACGCAAAACTAGGCGCGCAGATTTCTATTCATTGAATTGAGCTAATTTTTGTTATATTCTATTCATTAAATGTATACACATACTATTACAGGACGTAATTTTTATAATATATATTATATAACATACATATATATATGCACACATTTTAATTTTTTAATTTACGGAATTCCTATAGAAATTGTTATTTTTTGCAACTATAGATATACAAATTTAGAAAATTACGCCTGTAATAGTATTCATATATATGTTATTTATATAATGCAATAAAAATTAGTAGAATACATATACTAGTTTTTGTTATACCTAAGTTTATACACACATACCTAGCGCGAAATAATTATTCTGAGAAAACAGCATTTGATAGTTGAAAGTATAATAACATATCTATTGATAATATAACAATTTAGAAATCAATTTTATGGCATAGCTAGATTTAATTCGCGGCTGATATTTATACAGATACTAAAACACACTACATTTATTAATATTATGGAATAAAAAATAAATACAAAATCATTTTTTTTTTATCATTTTGAACACTGGGACATCCCCTTAATGTGAACATTCACAAAGATATAAAGTGAATGATGGACTTTACTAGTTATGAATAATCAATATTTATATGGGGGAAACCAGAAACTATAATCTTATATGATAACTTGATGTTATATTAATCAATATATAAATTAACATAAAGGGAGAACTAGAGATTATACTAACCAGTATATGAGATGTAAATCTTCACTATAAACACGTATTATTAGTCCACTGTAACTCTGTGTTACCGATGAAACCACCATCTTGAAATCTACGTGGTTAGGTGGTTATTTAGTAGTGTATTTGTGGTAGTAGATATAGGCTAAGGTTTCGGTATCAAGACAGACGAACAGTTAACTAGGTGTGATGTTTATAACATGGACTGTACACTTATGTATCTATGTGCATCTATATTTATACACGATTATACATTTTCAAATTAATAATTTGGTTAACATTGTCTACAATATTTTATAGTGAATACATGATGGTGATAATGTATGTGTATATTTAACCATGACTAATGGTGACATCAAAGATATACTATTGTTAACTGGCATGGCATGAGTCAGAGTAACTGGCCTAGAGCTATCTAGACAGGCCACATTCACAGTCGGGTGGTCAGGTTGATACATTACGTAGCCAGTATAACAGTAGCATGTCCGTCTGTCCTGCTTCAATAACCACCGCATCCTTAGGCTATTCGTGTACACCGCATCTATCTAGTCTAGAGAGTGTCTAGCTATACGTGGTAGGTGAATCCGTATCACATAGGGCTGCGGAATAGGTATACGGTATAGCTTACACTCGCTATAGACCTCAGTGAATGCTATAGATAGGTAACTACAGGCGTGCACACTTAATAACATAGGAGCGGTGGACAAACCTGGTGTCTGCATTAACAACGATGGCTTAGAGAACACGCGACGCTCTCTTTCTTATTGACCTTGACCTCTGCGTTAACGACCTCTCCGCGACCTAGCGTGTAGCTCGGCAGCTTTACGTTTATTACCTGCGCACAAGATATCATTTAGAGATGACGATGATGATGATGATGAATTAGGTTTTTGAGCTTAAAACAAATTGAATATAAAACATATCTAAGTGCATACAAATGACAAAAAAATAAAACGGTATAGAATTAATAAAAAAAATTCTTAAGAAAAATTAAATGGAGGAGAGGAAGGCTTTAAGATATGCAAATGTGTATAAAGTTATCTATTGTTCTAACACGTTTCTATTATTATTGGTCACGACCAATCATACATTATTAAGGAGAATCAACTTTATAGTAAATAAATAAATATGGAAACAATAATCATTGTAATGAGGTCGTGTTTTACGAATAATAGATCTATAAATAGAACATTATCAACATCCTAGTTGAAAAGTAATACATACCATATACATATATACATATATTATATATGCATAAATATATCATACTTCCGTAGTTATTTCCGATGAGAGTGGATATTCCGCCTCCGAACTTGCTCATCTATTTGACCTTGAAGGTTACGTTGTACGCTTCCCTGCTAGACTTGTCACCTATGGTTGAAACAAATGAAACCCAGGCTAGTATGACTACTAATGGGATGGGTGTGATACGTTAATGTAATACTGTTGTTAATTAGGTCAAGGTCATTGCATAAACTTTAAAATGTCACTCAATATTTAGACCACGTTCTTAAGAATCCTAGTATCTCTAGTTTAATCTTCGCTTCATTAGAACGTACCACTAACTGTAGAGAAATAGACGTAATCGTTGTAGGAGAATAGGAGGAGGAGAAGTAGTTAATATTAAGAGAACAATGATGATATGATCTATAAGGGGTGGGGGGGTAGCTTACAAACCTAGGTCATGGTAATATCACTACTCTATGCCTATTTCACTTAGTATAGTATATATATTTAAAGATATGTTCTTTAGTATATATATATAAGTAACCTTAATAATATAGTAATATTAAAGATATATTTAACAACGTGTTTGATAATTCCGCAGTCACAAGCGGGTTAACCTCTTTAAAGTGTTTAGCTACCTAGATGTTGCGCTGTTGTTGTTTCACGATGTCACCGTGGGTTGGGTTTATAGCCTCGATGTGCGTACTCTCCACTCTAACCTAGTGTATGCGGTGATATCACGTGACTGGGGGTCGTGGAGGGGTCATGGAGGGGGTTATACGTATGTATCGTAGGAGGTGGTGTTGGTGGCTACTGTTGATGCATCAATGTGTATAGCTACTTGTGATTGGTATACGTTATGTGTGTTGCTATTAGTGATGTAAATTATGCCGATCTTTTGATGCCGAGCCGACTTTCATTTTCGGAAGAAAAAAACGAGCCCGAGCCAAGTCGAGACTCTAACAAAATGAGCCCGAGCCGATAGAGACTTTAGGTAACTGATACTGCATAATGCTTTAGAGTTGAGCATCATTTACATCACTAGTAGCTAATGCTGATACATCAATGGTATGTATGTTGCTACCATAGATTTATATTTTACATTTGGTATACTATAAATCTATGGTTGCTACATGTGATACATGAATGCTGAGGTTGTTGTTATTTCTGATGTGTTCATGCTAAGATATGGCTATTAATAGTACCGAAATAAAATAAACTCGTGATTTAGATGTGATACGTTAGATAAAATATACAATATGGAATAATATCTATTTATTGTATAATCTATTGTACTATCTATAATCTATATATTGGGTATCCATTAATGAAACATACACTTGATTATAAATTGAATGCTTAAATTCACCATACAAATTCCACAGTACGCGTGTTTTATAAATGAAATCTAGTAAACCAGTATGTTCATATTAATAATAATAAATAATAATTAACACTGATATTGCGAAGAAGCTATAATAGTTAGTACTAAGGAGTCGTGTCTATCTTTAAACAGAATGTTTATTTAGAGTTAGGCGAAAAGTAACATCGTTTTATTAAATAAATTTAAATCATTAGAGATTCGAGTTGCCTATAATGCTTATTTTAACATTATTACGATTATGATTATCGTGTATCTATTTGTTATTAGAGTATCGTTCACCGGATCAAATAAATAGCTATATACCGTAAGTGATGTATGGTCTCACTCGTACAGGACACTAATAAGTACGTTAGCTATATGCTGCATCAGAGAGAGAGAGAGAGAGAGAGAGAGAGAGAGAGTATCTAGACTTACCGTATACTGTCACTGAATAAAATTTTAGTTGGAGAAGGCTGCAGATAATGCATAGTGGGACACCCTGTGATTAGATAGGCTCTATTAAATTGAGTATTGCATCGATTATAATATATAAATATATATAACATTTTTGTTAAATTACAAACATTATTTTAATAAAAAAAAAAATAATTAAACGTATATGAATATTACCATAATATATGATTCAATATATTACAAATAAATTGTTTTCTTTAATAATATCCTATTTTATTAATCTGCAAAGTAATATAAATAACTATATATTATAGTTAGTTAAATCTATTATAATAAATTAAATGTATCTATGCACATATTATTTGACTATTAGAAAATGTTATACTATATTTAACATATAGAATTTTATATTATCTATCCAAATAATTCTAATTATTTCATTATTATTAAATATGAAGCATACAAATTTAGAATATAGAATATAGAATATAATTTTGTATTCATTTTAAATAATGTAAATAATAAATTGAATATCTCATATTAAACATTATATTTATATAATATGTTACATAGTTACTAATGTGAAATCGAATATCTTAAATTTCTATTTACCGAACAAATGAATGTATAGAATTATTCACATTATTACTACACTGAAAGTCAAGGAAAAGTAGTTGAATTAATAGCTAGGCAAGGTGGTACGTTAACAATAAATAACTAGTGTACAATA
Organism: Osedax fenrisi; assembly: GCA_964019155.1. Taxonomy (NCBI): domain Eukaryota; kingdom Metazoa; phylum Annelida; class Polychaeta; order Sabellida; family Siboglinidae; genus Osedax; species Osedax fenrisi. Next base: position 75,117,924 of record OZ025242.1, read on the forward strand.
ATCATAATAATATGAAAGTATATTCACAGATGTATTCACAGACCACTTAGAACATATTACTGATCTCGATGAACATACATCTTATATACTCATCGTATAAAATCACCCATTTATAGTCTAAGTTTTTCATACTTTTGATAAACTTGTTTATTATTATACACTAGATATTTTCAATTAGAATATCGCTACATATTTCTAAGATATATTAACAAATTATAATTCCTATAAGTATGTAATATATTATTATATATCATATATTATGTGCAGTATATTCTTTCTATAATACTTATATATAATTTGGTGCCCATGTATATATAGTAAATATATATATTTAAATTACTGTATTATTTAATATGATTTAAATTATTTATTAAATTATACAGTTTAGAATTGTTATTTACTTAATCATATATAGACTAAATAATATAATAGTGAATTAAATAATATTTATATTCTTATATTTACAATAGCCATATTTAAAATATCATATACTATAGGAATATTAAAATTATAATATTAGCATATTAACTAATTTAATACACACATATTATTAAATACAAATATTTGTAAATCATTGAATTTAGTTGTATAACAAGTTTCAGGAATTCTGTTATAATAATTTAATTATTAATTGTATATTAATTTAATGTAAAATTTGATTTAAATTGTATTACTTTAAATGTGATATCTATACTAAAGGAAACTATAAAGTAAACAATACTAGGCCATAGTTCAACTATAGAGGGTGCTAATGGTATTGCCTTAATATCAGACTATATATTATACTATAATATTTAGTAAACGATTATATTTTAATATAACGATTATAATAATCTCTGTACATCTATTTTGTAATTAACTTCAAGTTATATTTTTGTTTATATTGTATATACAATAAATAATTTATATATACCATGTATAATCAAGTAAATAGTATACTATTAATGATATAATAATATTATAATTATATATCGAGTAGCGCCTCATCTATATTGGAACTATATAAAGTTGCATACCTTTAGTTGGCTGTAACTGTGTACACTAGTGTAACTCTGTAATATTACACTATTACACTCAGTGTACAACTTATTATGTTAGGTACTGCCTACAATAGATTTGTGATAATGTAATAACTACGTTTATATGTTATATGTATTGACACATCTATTTTAATATGTGTATATAGTTATTATAATAGAATATGTATTGACAATAACAAAAATAAATATAAAAAAATTAAATACTTTCAAAATTTCAAATGGATCAAGAGAACATTACGAATAACGGACAAATTCGTCGGACATAGATGTCCGTTATTTTTACTATTATTATAATTATAAGATATTTTATAGGGTCATTTGGGGATATAATAAGGCTAAAAAAACAGCAAAATAAAATCAAACCAAAGAAATCACACAACCCAAAAATAATAATTGAACTCTGACATTATAATTATTATAATTATTATAATAATCGGCGGCCTGCTTCTAGATTCACGAAATTTGTAATAGAAATATCAGAAATATATAATAAATTATAAGTCAATTATATATTATATATAAATTATATGGCTAATAATTATTTAAATAGATAATGAATATGCTAATGTTAAATATTGTAGATACAAATTATTTTTATTAAAAATATATCATATATCATATCTAAATATGGAATTAAATGTATATATATAATAATGGATCAGGGTAAAAACTAACGCGATAGTTAAAAAGTAAACAGTGGGAGATGGGATTCGTGTATACACAAAAATGAATATATATCCAATAAAGGACTTATGTCCTTTCTATAATATGTACATTTGATGACCTAATTCAAATTCGAATTTTAGGATTAACTTAAATTCAAATCAATGATTCAACTCCCGCCTTACGCGTTTGTTTTTTTAATTGTTGCGCGTTAGTTTTGACCCGTTGTCTATAATAATTATAATAATTAATTTTTTCAAATTTATTTATATTAAGAATCATGTTATTACTGCTATTATGTTATTAGATTACACAATTAATATACACATTTGTGAACTAATCCATACCTTGTATCGGATAGAACCCATTTATCTCGAATAACAAATGAATAATAATTAGTAACGAAATAATAAATTTAAATAATAGATAAATATAAATTATAAAATAATATTTTATATTTATTTTTAAATTCATAGCACCACCTATAACCCTGGCTATAACGATTTGATAAATTTGTCATCAATAAATATTAAAGGATACAGGTAATCTCTTACATTTTTTATTGGGTATATTTTCGTTTATATTGTATATATACATAGATATAGAGTGAGGACCTCACTCTAATGTCTATGTATATATAACTATTGGACACTTCTTATTATAAATATCAGAAATATCGTTTACAAATATAGTACCTAAATTATTTAAGTCTGGATTTTTATTATCAATATAACTCCAATAAATATGTATACTAAATAAATATCATATTTACAATTTCATTGCTTAAAGAAAGTGTACTTTCATTATTTATTAGGCCTATGTGATTACATTTAGTATATTTATTATTACAATATAAATTAAAACATGATCACTAATATCCGAATATATTTTTCCTGCTTCCATACAAACATTTATAATATTGGTATATATGTTATCGATCATATTTCAGATATCATATTATTATTATTATTTCATTAGTAGCTACTAATATACCTTGGTATTGGGCATTGAGTATTGAGCATTAATCCTAAGTATATATATATATATATATATATATATATATGATGTGTCATGTATGCATACAAAGTTTCATATGGTAATCTATAATAATTTTTATTATGAAATATGTATAATTATACATATGTTAACAATTCAATGTTTTGTTCAACCCAGCAAACAGTAAGAGCAGCATAATAGCAGCATAACAGCATATGCTAGAGCCTCAAATGTTTACATTGTGCTATTATGCTGCTCTTAAATGTATATTATGCTGCTATTATGCTGCTATTAATTTGTCACGCTATTATGCTGCTATTATGCTGCCCTTATGCTGCTATTATGCTGCTATTAATTTTTAAAGTATATTATGCTGCTATTATGCTGCTATTATAATAATAGCAGCATAATATACTTTAAAAATTAATTGAATAGGATCAGAATATAGATTTAGCCACACCTCTAATTGAATAATCAGATTCTATTGTTATATTTAAACGATACACGTATATATATATATATATATATATATATATACGCACACATACACACACACACACACACACACACACACACACACACACACACACACACACACACACACACACACACACACACACACACACATATATATATATATATATATATATATATATATATGCATACATACACAGTGTGTATTACACACACACACACACACACACACACACACACACACACACACACACACACACACACACACACACACACACACACACACATACACACATACACACACATATATATATATATATATATATATATATATATATATACATATAGCATCATATATTAAAGACAGAAGTCAGTTTACAAATTACATTTAGGTCTATATCTGTATCTACTACTACTAATAGATATATCGGCGTCCCACAATGATCTATTTTTTGGACCGCTACTTTTTCTTTTATTTATTAATGATATTCCGAACTGTTCTATTAATAATACTTTTATACTATTGGCCGATAATACACATATTATAAGTATTGCATTTCAGCCAACACTCTTAAAAGTAAATTTCAGTTGACAATTAATGATATACTTTTATGGGTCATATATATGACATATATATATATACGAACTTATAAGTTCGTGTAAATTAATTTTATAGTGCAAATAAGTTGACAATTAATATTGATAAAACTTACTGCATGTTCTTTAGAAATGATATAGAATTCGAAATAGTAATTAAAAATAAGCCTTTAGTTCAAATATATGAAACAAAGTTATTTGGGATAATCATCAATAGCTCATTGAACTGGAAATCTCATTTTCCTTTCCTAAAGAATAAATTATTAAAAATCTATTGGATTATAAAAATTGTATCATTCTGCCTTAACCTGGTTAAATGAATCAGCTATGATTAAACTTTATTATAACTTTTATATCCCCATTTAATTTATTGTTTAGAAATATGGGAACATACTTATACATCTAATATATATATATATATATATATATATATATATATATATATATATATATATATATATATATATATATATATATATATATATATATATATATATATATATGTTTATAAACATATTCATTTAACAAAAAAGCAATTATTTAAATTAGTTTTTTTCTAAACCTAATGATTTTAATAGTTCACAAAAACTATTCATTTATCATAAGCTATTAATTACACAGGTTGACATGATTTTTGAGGTTTGGGTTTCATAAATGTTTTCTAGACTTGTTTTTTTGCACTGATTGCAAATATGTAATTAGTTTTTTCAGATCAGATCAAGTTTTTTTTATTTCACTTTTAAATTTTTTGAAATTTTGAAATATATATACATATTATTATTTAATATAGATATATACACATTATTATATACTCTATATATTGTATATATTATATATTATATTTAATATACTATATAGTATACACTGTATACTATACAGTATATACAGTATATGCACTGTATAGTGCATTGTATATACTATATACACTGAAATCTTCAATTGAATCTTCGTTTAGTTCTATGCCATCTAAGATTAATAATATTCCGAGTAAAATAATACATACTCAAATAGATGATTTATCTGCAATTATAAAAAATATATCGAAATCTAGCTGTAATATGGATTATATTAATGATATGTTTAAGTATTTTGGTGTCGATAACGCTACTATCTCTGATGTTAAATTTATTAATGGCACTGCCATAATAAACTTCAACTCAAAATACTCTAGAGATAGGTTTTTAGATCTAAAATTTGATGATAAATATGATAAACTCTTTATATTCCAGTCATTATCACTCGATACTAGGAAATTGGGCTTGCTGTATTATATTGCTATTAAATCAGGTTCCATTAAGTCCCTCAAATCGGTATTTAATAAATGAACTAATTGTTATGAGTTAAGAAGAACTATCAATGATAAGATTGACTGGATATCAGATAAATATAACCCTACGCAAGAGGAAATATCCGCATGGAAGATATCTTTTGCGGCTTTTTCAAAATCAAAATCTGAGACTGAGTCTAATAAAAAGTGACTATGTATGTTATCTGATGTAATTAGCATTTCCCTTATTAATATTCGATCTCTGCGCTCTAATATTGTACTACTCCTTTCCTATCTAAAAATTAAACCTATCTCTATTATTGGGATCACTGAAACCTGGATTAGCATTGATGATACGGATATATTCTCATTGTGCTGCGAGGCGGGTTATAATCTTTATCTCCAACCTCGTAATTATGGTCGTGGGGAGGCGTTGGTATCTTAATTCATATGGACTTACCAACGCCTTCCATTTCTTCTTTTACTTTTTCTTATAGTGATTGCTTATCTTGCACATTTAATTTCCCTTTCGATATACTTCGATTTATAGTTATTTATCGGCCTCCTAGGCCTGATTATTCCATCTTCTTTGATGAATTCTCTGATTGCATAAATAATGGCTTACATTCTAGCTCTTTTAAATTCATTTGTATGGGCGATTTCAATTATCATTTTGGCTCCATGTCTCAACCCCATTCCTTATTTAGGCAATTAACTAAATCCCTTGGTCTTCATCAACATATATCCTGTCCTACTCACACAAGTGGCAATATTCTTGATCTGATTTTTACTCCTAATGATACACCCACTCAGTTCATTTCACCCTGTATTCGTTCTGATCTCTTAACTGATCATTATCTGATTCATACATCTATTTCTCTAAGGAAACCTGTATCAACTAAGTCATTAGTTTTTTATAGGGAGTTGAGGAAATTAAACTATCATGAACTAGGCCTACAAATTGAGAATAGATTATCCAGTGATCACATATCGTTTGATTTTTTAAATTACTGTCTTTCATCTACTTTGAATAACTTAGTTCCTTTAAAATCTCGTTACTTCACTCTACATACTTCATCACCTTGGTTTTCTTCTCATCTTGCTATAATGAAACGTTCATTAAGGAAACTTGAGCGTAAGATTAACATGTCCCCCTCTCACAAATCTAAATTTCTGATAGCAAGGAAAGTCTATAAACATGAATTAAATCTCCATAAAACGTCCTATTATGAATCGAAATTTAATGCTTGTGGAAATGACACTCGAAATTTTTTTAAAATGGCTAATAGCATCCTTGGTACCAACATCAAATCTAAGTCTACTGCACTACCTGATTCTGCTCTGTGTTCTTCTTTTGTCTCCTCCTTGTCTACTAAGCTCTCCCGTATCTTCGACAACATCAGCTCTAAATTGGCGCAATTACCGATGACACTTTATGCTCCTATAACGACTAACCCTATATCTTGCAAACTCTCTTGTTTCACTCCTCCTTCTATTACCGAAATCCGTAACTTGATTCTCACTGCTAATTCCACTTCCCCAATTGACCCATTACCACTCGTTGTTTTTAAGAACATTGTCCCTATAACTGAAAATGCAATACTTTACTTGATCTCTCAATCACTTGACGATGGAATCATGGTCAGTTCCTTGAAATATGCCATTATTAAGCCCATCCTAAAAAAATCGTATCTTGATCCAGATGTATTGACCAATTACCGACCGATCTCACAACTTCCAATATTAAGTAAAATCATGGAACGTGTGGTCAGTCGTCAGCTCATCAATTACCTTGAAAATAACAATCTGCTTGATTACTTTCAAAGTGTTTATAGAAAATATTTCTCTACTGAGACTGCCCTCACACATGTCACTGACCTGATTCATAACTCGCTTGACTCGTCTCATTGCGTACAACTACTCCTAATTGATCTTTCTAGTGCATTTGACATGCTCAACCATTCGATCCTAATTAACCGTATCATCGAACTTGGTATTTAAGGTTCCCCCCTTAAGTGGCTGATGTCGTTCATCACTGATCGAACTTCGTCTGTTAAAATCAATGACTTCATATCACCTCCCACCAATATTCTTAAAGGGGTCCCTCAGGGATCAGTTCTTGGGCCACTTCTCTTCTTTATATACTTACGTCCTATCTCTAATATTATTCGCAAATACCCTAATATCTATTACCATATATATGCTGATGACATTCAACTACTACTGAAACTGCCCATTGACTCTATGAACTCTAACTCTGAGCTGTCAGATTGTACCTCTGAGATCACTTACTGGTTACTAACTAATGACCTCTTAGTCAATACTTCTAAAACTGAACTTCTTAACATCTCGAAGGTACCTGTCACTTTCCCTACTCTGTCAATTGACGGTATAATTATTAAACCTTCTGAATCTGTGCGCAATCTTGGTGTTTTAATTGATAGTACTCTATCGTACGGTGCTCATATAAATGCAATCTCTAAATCCGCTAATCTCTATTTGAGAAAAATTCGTTACATTAAAAACTATTGTTCGCCCAACATCACTAAGCGCCTTCTCAATGCCCTAGTATTATCTCTATTAGACTATTGCTGTTCTTTATTCTACGGAATTAAGAACTCTGAATTTATTAAAATTAACCGAATTATTCGCTCATCCGTAAGATTAGTTCATAGGCTTAAGCGACGGGATCATGCTTTAACTGACACCCACCAATGCAATATGAAATGGCTATCGTTTAGAAAACGGTGCCAATTTAGGCTTCTCTGCTTAACACATAAAACACTATTCCTAGGCAGACCTGCATACTTACGTGCATTGCTCACTCGTCTCAACATCCTCCCACATATGCGCTCGTCTGATGCCACACTACTTGACTTACCTGTTACTCGTAACGTGATGCGTTCTCGCTCCTTTACAAGCATGGCTCCTACTACATGGAATATGTTGCCTTACCGCCTACGAAGATTGAAGTCGCCTCACGTATTTGCTAATAGTCTCAAAGACTATTTAAATTTAAACTTAAAGTAACCCTCTCCTTGATGTTGATCTGGTTCCATCTCTATTTTTATATATTATATTGCTACCTTATTTAATGTTATTGTTTCGTTTTGTTTGTTCGTTCACAACACCAGTGAGGGTAATCTTTCTTTACCATATTTGTTGTATAAATAAATAAACCATCCTATACTATAGTATATACTATATTATATGTATATATATATATATATATATATATATATATATATATATATATATATATAATAAGTATATTCATTTATGTATAATAATATGCATATATTAAAAATATCCGAATATTCCATCTGCATTATAACGAGTACCACATAGTATACTATGGTACTGATATTAATACCTACTGATATTCCAATAAAATACCTATCTTATTTAATATCTAAACTTTATTATCTTAATCTGTCTTGTATCGTCATCGTGAAAGTCACTTTCGTAAATACTAAGATATTTTGTCAAGACGGTTCATCGATATATTGCCATAATGTAAATGGAGTAGTTGAATTAATGGGCATATCCTATGAACCATAATAATATAGGTTATAATAGAGGTTATTCATAGACTCCTTAAATACAAGTTGAAAAACTATATTGCTATATAATGGTAATACTGTTGCATTTCTTCACCTGGTAGATTATCTATAATTGACTGAAAGATATAGCAAAATGTCTATTCTACTTGATTCATAAATATATAATGATCATACTTGAAATATATTTGGAGACTTAAATGTTATATCAGTACTTTTGGGACTACAAGCAGGATACACAAAATATCAATGATTTCTCTATTTGTGGGATAGACGAGCCTATGCTATTCATTGTACATAACGTGATTTATCAGTTACAGAGCATTTATTAATTTATTTTAGCATGATTCATATAAGGCTATGTCACAATCGCTTATTAATACAGGCATGATATATATATATATATATATATCCATTAATGATATCCTATTACCTTCATTATACATTAAACTTAGATTAATGAAGAATTTTGTAAAAATATTGGATAAGGAGGAGCATGATTTTACATATTTACAAAAATATTTCCAAATATTATTGAAACTAAGTTAATGAGGTAATTTATAATGGACCAACACAAAGGGAGTTAATGAGCAATACTAATGTTGATTATACATGGGAGATATTGAATTAAGACTAGAATTAGAGACAATTATTAAACATTTGTATTAAAATCATAGAATATGTAAATATTGCGGAAGACAATAGTTTAGCTTCTATGTTTTATTGATATCTGATCTCGTATGTCCATATATGATTTATAAACATTCATTTTCTCAGTGAACATCTAGACTATTTTTCTGATAACTTTGTTTACTATAGTGAAGAACAAGGAGGGTGCTTTAATCAATATTAATACCACCAATAAAGCTAAATCTAAAATTTGTATTATTTAGATACTTAAAGTGTATTATTAATTAAAAAATAATAAAAATAAATAAATTATTAACTAATTAAATTAGAATAAATTGTTCATAAAATTAATTATAAATAATGTAATTGTAATTTGTATGATTGATTCATCAATAATATATAGTTTATCTAGTGTATATAGGGTGTCCATATTATAACACAGGGTGTCCGTATTCGGACATGTGTACCGAATACGGACACCCCCGACGGGTCCCCCGTTATCTATGGAATAAAAAGATTAAATACAATTTTAAAATCACAATAATATCAATAATCATATAATATTAATATATTGTAATTTTTTAATACAAATAATGAGTCATAAAATGTTAAGACCATTTATTGTTAAAGTGTCCGTATTAGGTTACTTTCCCCTACTTTTGATTTCATACAACTTATAATAAATATAAATATATGAATAATTCTTTAATTTCATATGATCCATATGATATGGAACAATATATTGTTAGTATAAAGTATATATAGTATAATATAAAGTATACTTTAGAATGCATATAATATTGATAAAATAAAAATAGTATCTATTTCCATATTCAGCAATAATATTTTAAATTCTTTTGTAACCTTGTGATTTTTTTGTTCTACTATTTGTTTCAACCTAAAATTATATTTTAATATTGTTAATAAGTATAATATTTTAAATACATTTCATCTTTTACATTAATTTATTCTTTTTATTCATATTTTATACTATAATTACGCTTCGATTTATCTACATAAAAAAAAACTAATATGTATTATATTAAATGAGTAACATAATAACATATCTCTACATATTCTCGTTCAATTATTAACTTGACAATTATCTAAATGTTTGTTACTTTGTGTATATATCTATAGATAATTAATTTTTAAATATTATCCAATATATATATATATATATTATTCTTTATATTAAATTATCATTTATTTAATGTTCTTAACCTTTCTTGCCTGTTTTTAGTTTTTTTTTAAAGTTTTATACATGATGATTTTTGATAATTTTATCAAGTCCTTTATAAGTACACGTATCTTATTTATAATTAAGTGTAAACAGGAATTCAACTTAGTTATACATTTATATTATATTAGTTTGTTATTTTTTTTTAGGAATTTATTATTCCAATTATACGGTACTTTTTAGTACTTGTCATAATGATAAGGGTAATTGTCTCGATAAACTATGCTTCTATAATTACCTGGTTGTAAAATAAATCTAATAATAATAATAATATATATATATATATATATATAATATATATATATATATTATATATATATACATAGGACCTATGTCATAAACCTATAGGTACCTATAGGTATACCTATACTCATACACACACACATATATATATATATATATATATATATATATATATATATATATATATGTATATATATACACATATTTGTAGCATATATATAGGAAATTCAATATGCAACTATTATCACTATAGTGATAGTGATATTTATAGGGGAAATTCTCCGATTACCGACCCCTAAATGATTATTTGTAATAACTTATTCAATATTAAATATATTTATTTGAAATTTTGTAAATAGGGTAATATTATGGCAATGAATAATGCGGCTATTTTAAATTTTTGATATACTTATATTTACAAGAATAAACAAGGGAGTCGGTAATCGGATACCTGTTCCTAATACCGACCCCTTCCCCTATTACAGACCCTCTAAAATAAGCATGGTATAAATAATTTTAGTATTATAATATCTAATCATCATAGTAGATATTCATAAATATAATTAATTATAACATGCACGCAATTATTTTTTATTGAATGTATGTTTTAGTAGTAATATTAAATTTAAATTTAAACTTTATAGTAATTATATTAACATATATAACACTAGAGTGTATATTATTGTTTACATTTAGTTATTAATCAGCATGTATATAATCGAATGGAATAATGAATCCTTAATCTATATCAATAATACACAAACAACTTATGACATATTTTAAAGTAAAATACTGATCTATTTTGATTGTAAATCACACATGTGTGGGGTCGTTATTAGGGTAATTTAGGGGGTCGGTATTAGGGTAATTTAGGGGGTCGGTATTAGGAAAATCATATAGGTTGCTATCATTAAGATATTTTGGTTAATAGTTATTCAAATTGAATTATTTTTATAATAGTTATTAACATTTTATTGATCTACAATATTATGCGCAGTATTAAGTTTTCATTTTAATTAATAAAGTATTTACAATTATTTAAAAAAAGTTATTATTCAAATATTTAAAAAATATAAACATAATATTACATTTTATCAAATAACAATTGTAGGATTGAATATTTTGTAAAACAAAATACTTATTCATATTTATCATTAAATTGCTAACAGTTCATGTATATATAATTTGTTGATCTCTCTTATATATAAAATATCTATATAAAAAAGAGTAACTATAGTTACTGAGATACGAGAGGGGGTCGGTATTAGTAGGTTGTCGGTAATCGGAGACTATCCCATATATATAGATTATATGAAATTCATATAAATAAATAGATATTGCTAGAAAAATAAATAGATATATAACAAATATTAATATCTAAGCATATGTATATGCAGCCCTTCGTGTGTTAACAAAACTAATTAAATGTTATATATAATATATTATAAATAAAATAAATGGCAATTGGAATATTTCTATTAACTGTATAATGTGTACATTATATATAAAACGATAATAAAATAAATAAAAAATACTCTACCCTTTTTGTTTTGATTATAATTTATGGGGGTCAAACAGTATACTGTAAAAAAATATATAAACAAATAGTATATATACTGTATATATATAGTGCACTATTAAAATAAGTGAAGATATTACATTGATGATATTGTATTTATTATTACAGGACAGCATATTTATGCGGCCCTTAATATGTTCCCTTAAGGTGCATAATAAAGGAATGTTGTGCAATGATTGATCTAATAGAGGCAACTACCTTATTGAATTCTGTTGTGTTATTATCATTGATATGACATGACCTGGCGGTGAACTCGATCTCTTGGAATAATAAACAATTAAATTAAATGTTAGTTATTATTATATATATATTATTGTATAATAGTAAATTATAAGAACATAACAATTGGCGACGAGGACATAAGAACAAGCAGAGAAAATTCAACAATAAGCACCAAAAAGGAAAGAAATTAAAAATGAATATTGGAGCAAGTATAGGTGAATTTAATGCTGAATGTGAAAATGTACAAAGTTATGAAGAGCGAGTAGAATGTTTTTTTATCGCGAACGATATCACGGACGAAAAAAAGAAACTGGCAAATGTACTAACAGCTATAGGGCCAAAGACATATAAACTGGTTAGGAACTTACTAACCCCTATTTCTCCATTGAAATCGACATTAGAAAATGTTTGGGATGTATTAAAAAAACATTTTAATCCAGTACCCTCTGAGATAATAGAGAGGTATAAGTTTAACACTTATGTGAGACAGGAAGGGCAATCAGTGGCTAGTTACATTGCAGAACTTCGAAAAATGAGCGAATTTTGCAAGTTTGCAGACTTAGACGAACAAATTAGAGACCGTATTGTATGTGGTATACATAACACACGTATACAAAGGCTATTACTAGCCAAAACAAAATTAGACCTACAGACAGCAATCGATATTTCGATTGGAGCAGAGTTAACAGATGAACAATTAACAACATTAGAACATCATGATACAGAGAAGGTATACGCCATGGAGATGGATCGAAAACAGTGGTCTCCAAGACCCGAACATAACAAAAAGGAGTTTACAACTTGTAAAGTATGTGGTAAAAGAAATCATAAATCAGAAGATTGTAGGTTAAAAAACGCATCATGTTATAGATGTGGAAAGAAAGGACATATTAAACCTATGTGTCTCGAGAAAGCACCACGAATAGAGAAAAACAGAAATCATCCGAAAACCACATATAATGTAGAAGAAGATACCGATTCTGAACCAGAAGTATATACAATGTATAATATTGTGAAAGAAGATAGTGGTTGTATAACCTCCACTGTTAAAATCAATGGCACTATCTGTAAGTTTCAAATAGATACAGGGGCAGCGGTATCCATCATGTCAGAAATGACATTCAAGCAGTTATGGGTAAAGGCAAAGAGGCCAAAACTGCAGTGGTCAGATATACGGCTAAAGAGTTTTACGGGCGAATTAATTAAAGTATTAGGGAAGATTGATGTAAAGATTGAGCAGAAAAGAATGAAAATATACATAGTACCTGGACAGGTCCCCAACATTGCTGGAAGGGACATGATAAGTTCACTATGACTAGATTGGAGGTCGGTTTTGGTAGTGGACACGCTAAAACCGGAAGGACAGGACTTTAAGAGAAAGTATCCTGAAGTGTTCAAAGAAGGACTGGGATTGATGAAGGGGGTAAAAGGTGTAATCAATATACATAAAGATGCGGTTCCAAAATTCTGTAAAGCCAGGACAGTACCTTATGCGATGAGAGAAAGAGTAGAAGCAGAATTGGAGAGATTAGAAGCTGAAGGTATAATCGAGGCCGTAAGATATTCAGACTGGGCAACACCAATAGTGCCAATATTAAAGAAAGATGGAAGCATACGAATATGTGGTGATTATAAAATCACAGTTAATAGAGTTGCAAAGATTGATAGCTACCCCATACCAAAAATTGAGGATCTCTATACAAATTTAGTAGGTGGAAAAATGTTTAGTACATTAGATTTATCTAATGCATATCTACAGATGCCATTAGAAGAGGAGTCAAAGAATCTTACAACCATAAACACATCAAGAGGGTTGTTCAAATATAACCGTCTATGTTTCGGCATCGCCGCTGCTCCCGCGATATTTCAGAGAGTGATGGATTCATTACTGCAAGGTTTAAATATGGTGTGTGGTTACCTGGATGATATCTTAATCACAGGAAAAGATAAAGAAGAACATGATAAAAATGTGAACATGGTATTAAAACGACTAGATATGGCGGGTATAAGAGTGAGAAGTGAGAAGTGTACTTTTGGAAGGAACCAAGTCGAGTATCTAGGATACATTATCAGTGCTGAAGGACTACATCCTGTACAGAAAAAGGTTAAAGCTATCATAGATGCACCTTCCCCAGAGAATAGTACACAACTACGAGCTTTCCTAGGAATGATTAATTACTACGGAAAATTCTTAAATAATTTATCAAACCTATTTGGACCGTTACATGAACTATTGAAGAAAGGAAAGAGTTGGAAATGGTCTAAAGAGTGTGAGAAATCTTTCAAACAGGCAAAAATGATGTTAACATCATCCAAGGTGTTGGTACATTTCGATAGTAAGAGAAACACGAGATTAACATGTGATGCTTCGCAATACGGTATTGGAGCGGTACTTAGTCAGGAAATGGACAATGGTGAAGAACGACCAGTAGCTTTCGCGTCCAGATCATTAGGACAAGCTGAAAAAAATTATTCACAGATTGAAAAAGAAGCGTTAGGTGTCGTATTTGGAGTAAAGAAATTCCATAAATATTTATTTGGTCGCAAATTTACTATTGCGAATGATCATAAACCATTACTGACATTATTGAATGAAGCTAAATCTGTACCTGCTATGGTATCCGGAAGGATTCAAAGATGGGCTTTGCTCTTATCCGCATACGAATATGTGTTTGAATACAAACCTGGAAGTAAGATCGCAAACGCAGATGCCATGAGTAGGTTACCTTTAAAGACAAAAGAAAGAAAAGTACCCATACCAGAAGAAATGGTGTTTAACATAAACAAATTAGATGAAGTAATAGAGAGGAAAGACTTGCAGAAGGCAACAAATGAAGACCGAACATTAACGGTAATTAGAAGACACATCCAGGAAGGGTGGCCAGAAGATAAGATGGAAGAAGTATGGAAACCGTATTACCGTAAGAAACTAGAACTCCTAAATTATAATGAGTTGGTATGGTGGGGTTCCAGGATAATTGTACCATATAAATTACAGAAGGCCATATTAGAAACCCTCCATGAAGGACATCCGGGCATCGTGAGAATGAAGAGTCTGGCGAGGAGTTACGTATGGTGGCCTAGCCTTGATTTAGACATAGAATCTATGGTTAAAGAATGTGGTGGGTGTCAACAAGTTTTGAACAAACCTGACCAAATAATGTATAGTCCATGGATGGAACCTTCGGGTCCATGGCAAAGAATACATATTGATTATGCCGGACCGTATCTAGGTGAGATGTTCTTAGTAGTTGTAGATGCATATTCCAGGTGGCTTGAAGTGAAGGTAATGAAAGGAACAACTAGCGGAAAAACAATTGAAGAGTTAAGAAGTATATTCGCAACACATGGATTTCCCCAAGTAATAGTCAGTGATAATGCTCCCAACTTCGCAAGTGAGGAGTTCAAGGTTTTCCTAAAACAGAATGGGATAAAACACATTTTTACACCACCGTATCATCCAAACTCGAATGGTTTAGCAGAGAGAGCCGTACAAACATTCAAGAAGGCTTTGGTTAGCAGTGGAAATGAAGAATCACTCAAGACAAGATTATCAAAGTTCTTACTGCGATACCGCATAACACCGCATTCCGTGACAAACATATCACCAGCTGAGAGATTGATGAAGAGAAAGTTAAGAACTAGATTGGATGCCATGTTCCCAGTAGAGAATAAAGTAATAGCAGCTGGAAGAGATAGAGAGAAGATAAGAAATGAGTTATTGTTCAGTCCAGGAGATACAGTATCCGCAGTGGATTTTAGGCCTGGACATACATGGATTGAGGGGAGAATTGAAGAAAGGAAAAATAACTTGGTATGGATACTTTTGAAGGATGGACGTCGTATTCGAAGACATCTAGACCACGTTAGAACTAGAAGGAGTTGCAACGAGGATAAAGAAGCTGTACCCGAGTTAATGGACACACTACCAAGAGAGATACCAGAAGATTCATCTATAGATGCAAATGAAGAGATAAGAGAGAGCCCAACAATAACGAGCTCTAACGATACACCCGTAGAAATATCTGAATCAGATGGCCCACTACAAAATGGTGTCCCAGTTAGGAAGTCCGGAAGAACTATCCGGATTCCTAACCGCTATCAACATTAAGAGGAGAGGAGGAAGGAGAGATGTTGTGTTATTATCATTGATATGACATGACCTGGCGGTGAACTCGATCTCTTGGAATAATAAACAATTAAATTAAATGTTAGTTATTATTATATATATATTATTGTATAATAGTAAATTATAAGAACATAACAAATTCCCTTTCTATAGGTAGGGAATTCAATAAAAATGGAACAATATAACTGAAAGCGTTTATGATATTTAAATTAAATAATAATGTAATATATATATATATATATATATATATATATATATATATGCGTGTGTGTATGTGTGTGTGCGATGTTATATATTTATAAATTTAGCGAGTATATTATATATAACGATATATAACGATATATAACGTACATTATATATAATAATTATACCGAACGCTGTATATATAAATATAATATATAGTATAATGATATATATATATATATATATATATATATATATTTGTATGTGTGTTCGAGCGTTCATTATAATATACTCGTTACATTTATAAATATATAACATATTACAATATACATATATAAACATACTTTACATGACCTATTTTAAAGATAGAAATAGTTCCAATTTACAAATTACTATGATAACGGTAATCGTAGAAATCTACGAAGGACCAAAGATTATACGAATGATGATAATCGCAGTGTCTTTGGAAGAACGTTATCGTCGATATCACTACGCAGCCGATAAGTAGTTCGTCTCGGAATCTGATTCGCCAATTATAGCGGCCAATCAGAACGTTACAACTGTTCATCATCTTCGAGGATATCGTCGAGAGTTGCTTCATCACTTGCTTCCAGTTTTTTGTCTGATACAGTTCATTATTGCTTTCGAGAATTGTTTACACAATTAAGGTTTATTGATGACACTTCTGTATATTACTAGTTATATCGCGCAACGT
>OZ025242.1:75137961-75165461 GCA_964019155.1 Osedax fenrisi
TCATTTTGTGTGTTCTGCAACTCCTCGTATAAAGTTCCTATCTTTCTGTGTGAACAGATTATGCAGACACATGTCTTCGTCGTATACTGGCGGAGTTATCATTTCCTGACTCCGAAACATCAGCTGAACTAACTATCGTGTGGTTGTGGAGAGGCAAGGTAATATATCTATCTAGGATGTATCCATAAAAGTATATCAATATATATGTATATATATGTATATATATATATATATATATATATATATGTATATATATATATAAATATATACTTACACTACTATTATAATTTTTCAATGAATTATCTGAAGTATTCAAAGTACATGTGAGATGTCTAAATATGATCTTAATTATATTATAATATATTTTCTATATATATTATATAAATTACTACACATATATATATATATATATATATATATATATATAATTAAGATCATATTTAGACATCTCAAATATACTTTGAATACTTCACATATTTTATTGTTATGATTATTCTAGTAGTGTAGGTATATATTAGTCGGTTGGAATTCCAGTTCTCACTTTGAAAGTGAGACAAAACCCCACTAAAAATGCGGTACCTTGACGTGGTTTAGTGGCTCCTACTAACGTAGGTCTAAATCCGCATATTCATTAGGTTTAATGAATCATTATATAATAGTTTGTCCTATAGGAAGTATACTTACATTGTTAGAGAATAAGTGTCATGTGACTCATGACGCGGGTATTATAACATGCGAATGTGAACCTCAATCGTCATGTCATTGTTTTAACTTAATAAATGTTATTTTATTAAATAAATATGCTGTATACAGTATATACAGGTGTATACAGGTATATACTCAGGATAGAGGTATAACTCTATCAGAAGCCGACACACAAGTGAAATATGTACGTATGGTTAGGTCTTCTACAATTGTTTTGTGTATGTATATTCAAATGTATATAAAGTTAACTAATAATATGATAATAGGCTACTCAGATGACACTGAACATGCGCAGATAATTCGTATTGGTCTATCTTCTGATGTCGATAGTTTACATCATTCTTATTTCTAGATTAAGATCAATATGTTTTAATGGTGCACTAAATTGATTAATTTCTTATATATCTGATAGAAGATACTCTATATACATAAAAGGTATTTATTCACCAAATGAATCTCTAATATATGGTATTCCGCAAGGATCTGTATTATGTCCGTTAATATTTATGATTTATATTCTTCCTCTCTCTAAAGTTATTAAATAATTTCCTAATATATTAGGAATTATATTCCTTTTATATATAAACCATGTCATATATATCATCTATAGCATATATGCTGATGATATTCAGTTATAATGGAAAGTTCCTACTTGTAGTATTAATAGGCATAATGAGTTAATCTTTTATATTAAAATATGAGAAACTGGCTTATTTTCAATGATATTTTTCCTAACTCTTCTAAAACTAAAATACTTAATATTACCCTTATTATTAATCCTTTTATTTGTCGTACTATATGTTTTGATTCTATTGCTATATTTCCAAGTGATGAGCTAAATATCTTGGAATAATATTAGATTTTAAATTAGTATTTACTCAATTAGTCACTTTGCAATGTAAATCTTCTAATTTAATCTATTTAATATTAGAAAAATTAGAAATACTTTGAGTATTGTATCAACTATTGCGTTTGTTGTATCCAAATTACAATATTGCAATATAAACTATAGTTTAATCATTAATTCCAAACTTAAATTATATTATGGATTAAATAGGGTTATTAAATCATCTATAAGATATATTTTAATATTAAGAGGTATGACCAAATAAATATTAATACTTATTTGGCGATTAATTAATTATTTAATACAAAATTAGGCGAATTAAATTGATTTCTTTCGGACAATATGTTTAAATTTAAAATACTAAGTTAAACTATTATCAAAGATTTTCCGAAGGAAAGATATAACACTTACGCGAAATCGTGTAATTCGAATTTGTATACAAAAACCCTGGTGCCACCTATAGCGGGTTACTTTTAGGAACTATGTGTTGTTTATAATGTAAATTCGTATTTAACTATACACTTTTAAAATGTTAAATAATATGCTTTAAATTAATATTTATATGATGAAAACTAAGTGTTCATTACTAATATATAATAAACAAATATGATATTTATGTTTTAAATGCTATACGTATATATTTAGTAAGTAAAAGTTAATTTATATTGCATGTAATTTAATAGAGCAATGAAAACATTGTTGTATGCAAACAGAGCCGAACCTAAATCTATTTCAGTGATTTCGATACTACTGCTAGCAGCGGTTGGGGATATTACTAAATTACGTTGCATGCATAGGGAGTGTTATATCTTTGCTTCGCAAAATCTTTGCTATTATTATGAGAATTCTAATAATAAAGTCTTTAAATCCTAAATGTATTAATAAACTTATAAATGAAGAATTAATAAGGAACACTCGTATGCAATATTCTAATTTGATTTCAGTACCGAAGATATACATCTGATGATAACTGGTAAAAGATCGTTCAGTTGGGCAGCTCCTACCTTGTGGAATTCTCTCCCCAATACATTACGCCGCATATTAGGAGTCATCATACATTAAAAAAAAGAAGTTAAGACTTTTTTTGTTTAACTAAATTATTAATTTATATATATTTTTTGTTTGTATTATATTTTATCAACATTTTCAAGTGAGATTTTAAACTATAACGAGTGTATACATATATTATTTAATTACTTAATTAACAATATATATATAATATACATCATATAATCTAATATAATATAATTATTACATTATGAATTAGTTTATATTGTCACCGAATATTGCAGCCCCACTGGTATATAACGAATACATAAATTAACTAAATTAACAGAAAATAAAACGTGTAGCTAATGTAGTTAAAATGTCATACCACTATACTAAATTTAATATATAAATAAATCATCTAACAATGTTTTTTTATACCTATTTTAAATAGTTTTTTAAATTTAATTGAAAACAATAAGATAATTGGATATTATGTTAGTCAAACGGTAAGGTGTTACATATATGATGTATATTGGGTTAACATTCACTATTATTGAATACCTTTCTAATAGTACCTCCACCTAGAAGAGTTGCATCCGATGTTCTAAGTTGTCCGTGTATAACTCGATATCTCGGAATATTGTCGAGTTAAGCGTGTAACTATTTATTTAGCTAAACATAATAAACGGTGATCGCATGCCCTCTAAATGAAGGTCACTTAAGATGTTGTTGGTATATAGTTGTATGCATTAGGTGCACGACAATTGACTTCCTTATAAAGCAGATAGAATCGCGTTTAGTCATGTCTACTTCGTTTACAGCAGTGCTGCTATTGATGTCACTAACGAGTAACGATCTGTAATCTATTCTAGAATATACTAGATCATTCTTAAGTTTTTTAGTGATACGCGTAGAGTGATTGCTTCAGTATATGACTGATCCTACATCATTGGAAGTTTGCAGAGTTGATAAATAATATGAGGACCTAAAGATAAAGAACTGTCCAAAATGATGCCTATGTTACAGACTGAACCAAGGTTGTATATCTACTATATAGTTAAAGAAAGAGGAACAATATATAGATACTAAAGGGGTTTTAGAATAGTTATCTAAACATTTACCAGTAAATCAGTGCCTTTTTAAAGGTGGAGTTGGTATTTAAACTGGGTATTCACCTACTTCTAAGTTTGTCCACAAATATAATAGATTTTTCCATAATCCTATTTATGTATTATAAATCATTAGATGTATTTTATTAGATTATTTTACATATATATTTATAAATAATTTAAGACATTTTTTTGTGTGAAATTTTCTCCAATTTCAAATCCTTAAAAAAAGGCACTGAGCAAACCCAATAGATGTAATTCAGCAAATTATAATACAGTGATCTAAACTATCGAATACAGGGAAAATAGTATGAAGTATCAATTGTATATGGTCATAATTATTTAAATATTTGATTATATCGTCTGCAGATGAACAGTTATCATGATAAATTATGCAGCGTAGTTTCAGTACTATGGCCTATATACAGAGCTGGGCACGATACTCAACACATTTATAATAGATACAATTACAATTACACACTTTTTTTCTTATAATAGATACTACTACAATTACTTTTAAAACAATCGTAATAGATACAATTACAAATACATAATTTTCTTAGTAGATACATCTTAGTAGATACAAATACATTATAATTATATATCATATATATATATATATATATATATATATATATATATATATATATATATATATATATATATATGGAAATGTTTGCTAGAAAGTTGTTGTGGGACCCCCTTTAAAGTTACTATTTTTCCGGACATTTTTCGGAAAGTAAGAAGGTAACTCACTACATTCTCCTTGATTTATCAGCTGTCTTCGATATGCTCGACCATAATATCCTTATAAATCGACTATCCTCTATCGGAATATATGGTACTGCACTCTATTGGTTCATCTCATACCTAACTGATCATTTTTACAAATTAGCATAAATTCACTAATTTCTAAACCTCGTAAAGGTACTCATGGAGTACATCAAGGATCTGTACTTGGTCCACTCCTGTTCAATATCTATATACTTCCCTTATTTAAAATTATTGACAAATACCCCACTATAGATCTATAGTCGACTATCACTCGTATGCATATGACATATAATTACACTGTAGATTGATATACCCTTACAATACATACATTTAACAACTGCATTAGGCCTATACATAACTGGCTTACCAACAAATCTTTATCACTAAACTCTCATAAAACGTAATCACTGCATATTAAAAATTAACATCTACTACTATATTCCTTCCACCACAAATTACCATTAATAATTTGAGTATTTCTTATGCTAATAAAGTAAAAAATCTTGATATATTAATCGATCCAACACTACAATTTCATATTCAGACTACATCACTATCACAGTCAATTAACTACATACTACACAACTTAAAAACAATAAGACCCTTCATTAATTTTAATACTGCAAAACTTCTCGCTACATCCCTCATTCTACCCCGCCTTGATTACTGTAATTCCTGTATCTATGCCTACTCACAATCTGAAGAAGAAGAAGACATTTTATTTAGACATCGTTTAAACAATTAAGTTAACAATAATGTATAATGAAATAATAAGAAAGTTATAGTGTAAATAAATATGTTTTTAAATTCTTTTTGAACTTTTCTGAGTTTCTTTCAGCACGGAGTGTTGCAGGTAGTGAGTTCCAGGCTATCGGTGCTTGTGACGAGAAGGCGCGTGAACGGGTAGCAGTAGAATGTATTGTCGATCTAGGTCGTATACGATTAACATGACACGGCCTGAGACTTCTTGTCTGGTCGATTCTCTCTATCAATTCATATAAATATGACGGCGTTTCAAAGTGGAGTGCATTATGAGTCATAAGACATATTTTATAGATGATTCTTTCTTTTATGGGTAGCCAGTGTAATTCCTTCATTAATTATGTGATGCTGATATGGTTATTTTCTTCTCGATGAGGTAGCTTGTGAATTATATGTACAGCATATCGTTGAAGGGGGGTAAGTTCAGCCAATGTGATAGCTGGTAGACCTATAATCAGCACATTACAATAATCGAAAACTCCTAATACTAAACTAGTCACTAACATTTTGCAAGTAAAGAAATTTAAAGATTTTCTGATTTTTTTAATTCTGTACAGTTGAAAGTTTACTGAACGATTTTTTTCTGATATAAAAGATTTCATGTCGTAGTTAGAATTCAAAATTACACCCAAATTCTTTATCATTTGTGATGATGATAATAAACACTTGTCAAATGAAAAAGTGAACGATGTTGAAAAGTGTTTAGAAGTGTGATTGACATACATTACTTCAGTTTTTAAAGGGTTCAGTTGTAATGAGTTTTCGTGTAACCAGATAGAGAGTTCACGTAGACAGTTCTGCAAACGGATGTGGGCAGATGAGTCATTTTCATTATCAGAATCAGTAAAAATGTGGATGTCATCGGCGTATGAATGAAATTTAATCAATGGATGGTTGGCGAAGATTTTGAAAACAGGTGATAAGTATATCGAAAAAAGTAGTGGTCCTAGTACTGATCCTTGTGGTACTCCGTGAGTCATATTTTGATATTCGGAAGAATAATCGCCAATACTGACTCTACTCATTCTATCAGAAATATATGATTTTAACCAATCTAAAGCTTTTCTAGAAAATCCACTCTCGATTAGCCACACTCTATAATAAATAACTCCAACGCATTCAAATCAGCCATCAGATTTATATTCAACATAGCTAAACATTCCAGACAACATATATCTTCTCTAAGAATCAAATTACATTGGCTGTCAATAAAATATTTACCAAAATAAATCTTTCTCCGTCCATGCTCCAAAATCTGGAATGATCTACCTCACCATATCCGATCAATTGACTCAACAGTAATATTCAAGTAAAATCTCAAAACATATATTTTTTCTCAATAAATACATTGAAAAGCACGTCCGAAAACTTCCATACAAAAGTTGATAGAAGTACCTAAACCAATTAGGTAACAGGTAACAAGTAACTAAAATTGTAGTTAACTTGCTAGAAAATAACTTTCTAGCAAACATTAACGGACATTATTTCCTGAAATACTGATTGTGGGATACCCCTACCCCTTTTAAAAGGACATATTAAATATTTACACATTATGACGTGTTCTTCAATATATGATATAGAATAAATTTGTTTAAATTTAATGACATATAATGATACCCACGATGAATCTTGTAGTTTACCAGCGTTTATTTAATCTGAAATTATACTATGAGCCATTACAAACTATAGAGAAATATACATTATTAGTAATAATTTATTACAATATACTAGTTTTCAACTAAAAATAATCAGCGACCTTTACTTTCAAATGTTCAACACGGCTATAGTAAATTATCTAATATATAAACAATACATTATTATTATATTAATTTAATATATTATTAATTATTATTATTTAGAATTAATCATATTTATTAAAATGGTTTTATCTATCAATATAATATATAATTTTGAATTATAAATTAATTATTATATAAAATATAGTATCAAAATAATGTCTTTGTTTTCAATAAATGTATATAATGGTTTTTGAGAATATCACTATAATTTATATATCATCTTTTTTAACAATGAATTAATTTCAATATTTACAAAAGATATTTTATTAAAAATATATTTATAATTTATATATATTAAAATTAATTTATAATATGATATTATAAAATATTGATATAAAATACATATAATGTCCAAATGATATATTATTTAATAAAATGTATTTGTTTACATAATTTTCTTAGTAGATACTATTTATGACTAATAGATACGATTACAAATATATTTGTAAAGTATACTTTTGTAATTTTTATAATAGATACAAATACAAATACAAATGTATCTACGATACTGATTTTTTGCCTTTAATATATACTGTACATCGATATAAAGAAAGTGGATAAGCAATTGACGCACGCAATGCATGTAAAAGATAGACACGTGAATGACACTTTTATCGATAAATTAACAAAATGGTATCAGTGATTTTGATTGGATATTAGTCATATTATATATGTCAAATATTGAAACAGTTGTCTTTTCGTCGAAATAGATTAAAGTGACTTCTATCTATATCAATGGATTTAAATTATAAATATCAATAAAATCAATAAAATAGTATTATAACTTCAATTTAAATACACAAAATTACGAGGAATGTTGATATTATGTATTTTAAATATATAATTTTATTTTTAGTATAGATAGTACATTAAAATTGGTAGTAATTATCAATATATATATATGATAAATACATATTATTATAAATAAAAAGTAGTGGGCCAGATAGTGGGTTTCGACTGCAGCGCTCGTAGCGGAAAGTGCCATATACTACATTCAATTGCTTATCCACTTTCTTTATATCGATGATACTGTATCGGCGATACTGCCCAGCTCTGACTATATATATATATATATATATATATATATATATGTGTGTGTTAGTATTAATCAAAAAGAGTATTGGACAGTACTATGATTAGTCAACTAATGATCTTCTCACTTGTGCTACTCGAGTGACTTTACTGATCAGTAACGGCGATATAGGTCTGTAATTAAAAAGTTAATCTAAATTTGCTTTTTTCAATAACAGTGAGTTCATTTACATATTCATTGTATAATGAATAATTATATAATAGTTTGTGTTCGGAGAGAATAAGTGCCACGCGATGTATGATACGAGTATTGTAACATGACGCCGTGAACCGCAATCGTCATTGTTTAAAGATTATACATTTTTCAATTAAATAAATATGCTATATATATATCATATTTAATGATATATGGTTATAGTGATATGGCATATATGCCCCTATCAAGAATAGGACACTGATCGCTATCTCTGTAATGGTTACTTTTGTACTCCGAGATATATCTATCTATATAGTATCTATAGATACTTTTCAGTGGTATCTATATATGTAATTATATTTCAATGATTTAAATCTTTTAATTAATGATATATATCAATGATATTTATTTATCCATCGAATACAAATGTATTCACATTTTTAAATTGAATTTTTATATAATTTTTTTATTAAAAATACGAATTTATCTATAAATTAAGGCTTAAGTTCGAAGTGAATGTTGTTATTCTATATTATTTATATCAACATCCCAAAAAATATAATATTTAATAAATTATATTATTAATTAAATATAATCATATTGAAATAATTGATTTTGGTTTCAAATTCAAATATGTAGGTACTCCTAGAAAATGGTGCAATACGTTTACGTACTTAAACTTTAAAACAAATTATATGCTTTGACTTATTTTTTTTTACATATATTAGATTACTACTAAAATCTATAATTTGAAAGTTTATTATATGTATTTTAAAATCTGAAAGAAATAAGATCAACTTTCTATTATATTATATTTATTTGATAAAAGTTGAAGGAAATATGTTAAAATATTCTAATTTGAATATAAAGTATAAACTTATTGAATGTAAATTTAAATTATATATAATTATTATCAAAGATCGTCCGAAGGAAAGATGTCTCACTCCGATCAAATTTATGAAATTAATGAACACTTGCTCCACCTATACCACGGGATTAATTTTTTAATTCTATTTTTAGATTATATTTGTTTACATGTATATTTAAAAAATATATGACTTTTGTAAATAAAAAATTACGTACATTTACAAATACAATAAATATTTAATTTATAGTGTTTGTTTTAAGAGTATAACATTATTTTATAATTATAACTAGTTTTCTTAAAATATACATCCATATTCGTGAAATATTATAAATCACTAGGTCCATTTTCAATGTAAAATTATACATATTTTGAAACATGCAATAATTTGAAATTTGAAAATATTAATATTAAATTAAATTTATAATAATATTATATTTAACACGGATCCGCATGCGTAAATGAGAAGGTAAATATTTTATAAATATTACATATTCATTATACTAATCTATATATTATGTTAAGTTATGTACATACGTTATAGGGCTATTATAACATTACATCATTTATTAAATGTTTTAATACATTTTATTTATAAATAAATATTATATTATTATACTTAATTATTAAATAATGATCATAATAGTTAATAAATATAATGTTTAAGTTATTTACTAATTATATTATAATATTTATTATATATTTTATATATATTAAATATCTGTATGCTACACTGTATAATTGATACAGTGTATCGAATATGGCCCCGTTTGTTTTGATTACGATTTATGAGATCACATTTAAAATACTCGATTTGGCAGTTGATATACTAGTAATACTAATAATACTAGTATACATTATAAAATAATATAAATAATAAAATGTAGTATATATTATAATTATTATAATGATATATATAAAGTAGTCTTTATTTTTATTATTAATTAAATAGAATACATGTACAGATGTAAAATATATTAAATTTGAACTAGATATTCTACATATTACATTCAAAATAGTAACATTTTGTTTAAATAGTACGAATTTTATTGATGTGTGGTGGGTTTCGTGCCCAAATCAATAAATTATATAAATCTCACGACAAATTAGCGATTGCCAGCTATATGGACAAATATATCTTTGCTATTTTTGTTATACATATTATATAATAGAGTTCATTATATTTTATTGATACATGAGATCCAATAGGAATTGTGTACGTATTATATATATATATATATATATATATATATATATATATATATATATCATATTCATATAATATATGTTATACATATATTAAAATATATAGTGAATCCATGCAAAAAATGCTCATGGTGTAGATGGATTATATCGAAGTTGGATACCGAGTTAATTTTGGTTTCACCTTCTGGTGTTAAAACTAGATTTAATATCTCTATATCATGTACTATATGGTATATGTGATACGTATACATATTATTTTAAATGTCTAAATATTCAAATTAATAAATATAGATATCGTATATGAATAAACGGAATAAATTCATTTATATATTTTGATATTTACATATTCGAATATTTAATATTTAAATACAAGACTTCTATATTTAATTATTGTTATATACTGTTATAATTACTATATATGTATCTTATGTATATATTAATATCATTGGCTATACAATAAACGGCGTGCGACGCATGTACGCCTAGTACCTGGAATACGCTCACGAATTCCTGTATAGCCGTCTCACATGACCGTCCCGTGCGTAGATAAATAGCTATATATATATATGTAATGTAGTGTACTTTGTGTGAGTGTGTGTTCAAATGAGTTTAGAGTATTATATTAGATTGGCGGCGCGGTGTGGTATTAAGGCAGTATGATTGTGAGCATGAATGTTACATAACATATATATTATATAATATAGGCGCGAGGGATACTTATCAGGGTTTATGAAATGTTTATATAACTAGAATTACCACGTATCCTTTACCATGTATCCCCTACCACGTATATAATATCCCATCGAACGTATATCCCGATATTCACCACGTATCCCCCCCCCCGAACGTATATCCCTATCTGCACCCTTCTACTACAGCCACGACGACGAACCAGCACCAAGACGCTGGGCTTCTGGATACTACAGATTCGACACCATATTATTATTATTGTTAAATTAATATTATTGGAACGCCTTTTGTGGGTGTTGCGATAGAGAGATTCGATTTGGTTCTGAAGTCTTGTTGGCAGCACCGTGATAGCGTACGGACGTATATGTTATCGAATCGCGTCGATACCCACGAGGAAGCGGAGATTCTTCTTGAATAAAACTGATATCAAACCACGAAACGTAGGAAACCTATTGACTTTCCTTTACTTCAGTACATATATAACAGCCCAGCATCATATGTATGGTACTTATTGTAGTCTAATACATAATGTAATAAAGCCTTGACTCTCCTTCCAACAACTTGATATGGTAATGGTTGTGAAATCAATGGGGTAACCCCGGCAATCGTAGATAACTTGTTAGTGACGTTCAGGTAACTCAAATAATAGCTCTCTAAGAATCTCTTTATTTATCGTTACAACTCGGCCACTACATATGATAACCACAGATGCCTGACTGACGTAGTGCCTGATATACCTCATACCACACGTGCACGATGTAATGAGAACCAAAAAGTCGTTAAGCTAACGAGTGACGGTCAGAAGAATAACAAGAATCTGGCAGCAAGGGAATCTTTGGCTCACACTGTACCCTGATGGTGTACCAACTAAATTGAGTGTAATGTGTGCCACTTTGCGATAGAGGCGCTATAGTCGAAACCTACTACTTTTTTATTTAAAATTTAAGTTATTTAAGTTATTTAAATTATGATAATCATGAAATGAAATTCGTTATCTCGTTATCTCGTTATCTTCGTTATTTAATTAGTATATTAGTTACATATCTAAATTCATTTAATATTTGACTGCCCATAATAGCCTATATATTTATAATATTTTATTATATTATAGAAATAAATTATGTTGGGCTCATATATTGTTTGATATTAGTTATGCCGCAAAATATGTATGGTAACTTTACAAAATATTATAAGCTGCATACCTATCAAATGTATCTATTATGATGCAGAGACAAGTAAATATCATGCCGACAATAAATACCATGCCGACACAAGTAAATTATATTATAATATGTATAATTAGCTTTTCTTTTAATTTTAAATTATATAGAAATATATGTAACACTGTTAAACATATTTTAAATATTACCTCGTCATTCATAATCAAAACAAACGAGGACTATATTTGATATTATTATACTCATTTCCATCCACAACACCAGTGATAACTAATGCACCTTCCATGCCTAATATAATTTCCGACCAAACCCAAATACCAAACTAAAATATAACTACTAACAACTCATCCACAGAGTCTGAAATACCTCTACGACAAAGCCTGCACATTCGACGACCTCTGGATCGATACACTCCACGATCACTGCTTGCTCCACGATGAAGGATATGAATGGAAGAAGCGCCACACTGAATCTGTCACTTAATCTATGAGCCCAATCTTGATGTATCCTCCCACGTTTTTTCACCCGGGATAAAGGGGGAATGTTATATATTGTACTAGTATAATTACTATACGTGTATCTTATGTATATCTTACTATCACACGCTATACAATGAACGAACTGCATATCACTTACAGTAGTATAATATATATCAAATTATTATATTACTAATACCTAATCTTCAATTGATTATACTTTGTATATAAACGCATTCATTACAAATTATACACACGAAAGTGTTATGCATGATACACATGTAGATTCATACTCTATATATTCAGTTACTATATATACTGATATCATTTCATATATTATTAATTTGGAAGTCATATATTATTAAAAGCGAATATTTATCTATTTAAATAATTATCTATTTGTGTTATGAAGGGGATTTTTATTTATTGAAAAAAAATTTCAGTTTAATTCTTTATTTCAATTAATATATAATCGAAAGTACATATTATAAATATTTTATAACGATAAAATAATAATAATAAACATGGTGTACCTAAGAAGTACAACTACATAATGCACACCGACAAACTAGCGCACAACCTAATGTTATAGACGCCAAAGAATGGCATACGCAACAGAAGGAGACAACACACAACATTCATAGACAATAACACGAATTACGAACACTAAAGATGGACAGACAATGATGGAAAGTGAACAATTGTACATGGGAATGCCTAAGATCACTGAGGTAATACAATATATTAAATATGAGTTAATTTTAAAAATTGTCGGTTTCGCCCATTAATATTCGATTTGACCATCTCACATTCTTTTTTTAATAAAAAATGTAATCTGATATTAACAAATATTATAGAAACTCTTTCCAATATATCACAGTGTTTTCCAAAGAAAATATATCCTGTATTTTGAATAATAAAATTAAGGATATTAGTTCTAACTTCACCATTATATATACATGTAGAAACACATTTACAGACATTTGTTTCCATAAATCGTATGGCATCTGTCAATTCTGGAGTTGGTTGGGTTAATCCACCTATGAAAATAATATATTACATTATGAATTAATATTTAGAATATATATACTGACACTTTGCTTCAGAATAATTTTTGAATGCAATAAAAGATCCTTCCACATTAGGTATATTTGGTATATATATAGCTGGCATACAATCGTTACAGATATATTTACATATGGATAATTTCTTCGAAATATACCCAGCTATATATTCCAAGATATTTATTTCCGTATGCGTAAAATATAATGTATTTATATCGATATCATAGATAATGCCTATAGAAAAATTACATTAATATTATATTTATTAAAAACATATTTATTAACAATACATACTTTTGTTTGTTCGAATATTTATTGTTTTTGATCTGGCCTCCATTTGCGAAGATGCAATATTTTCAATACTTAATAAAAATACTTCTTTATCTTCTTCGCAATTTGAATGTATAGTTGATGAGAGTATGGCATCCACCATTACCTTAGAATTAATATAATTCATTATTATAGTACTTTCATAATTAAATTTTAAAATGCAAACAAACATCAACATAATTTAAATATTTAATATTGACATGTCGTAATGCTTGCCTAAATTGCATTGCATTAGGATTATCTCTCTGACACCCTTTAGCTCTTATTTGCGAAAAAAGATTCTCTATGCAATCTTGATTTAACCTATTTTATTATTTAAGTGTATATACATATATATATTTAAATAGTTTACATTTTATATAAATTATATGTAACCTTCTTGTGTGCAAATATTCCACATCATAATTTAGTGAGATATCTTCCCATAATAATATTACTCTTTTAATTGTTGTGGACTATCCACATAAAGAGGGTAATGATTTTTTCCTAAAGATTTTACACCTTTTAACCATTCCAAAGATGTCTTTAGAAATGGAATTACCTCGGATCTAAATACATATATAAACTTTAATAATAATATAATTAATAATTTAATTATTTAAAACCGTTTACTAATAGCATATTCCTTCGGTCGGGTACTTGTATATGAACAACTATTTAATGCATTAAACATCTGATCAAATTGTTCGATAAAATTTGCCGTTTCAATAGCTTCCGAATACATTAATTTATGTGTGGCCATAAATGATATAGCCGCCGCAACAGAATGACTTAAAACCTATTTTATATTAAATTACAATAATTAATTTTATAAAAATATATATTAGTATATGATGAAATAATACCTGGGCGGCTAACTTAACACTCATATTGGTAAATATTGGCAAATTTACATGTTTGAATGTTAACTTTGGAGTCAACTTTATAGGACTCGTCTGATCAGCTTCATATAAATCCATGATATATTTCCATATCACTGGAATGCCATTATGAGAAAAGCCTAATGAAAAGTAACATATTACAAATTTAAAGTTAAATAAAATGAATAAAATTGAATTAATACCTGTTTTTTTAAAATTATTTCTAATATTTTTTAGCAGATGAGGTGGGTCATATAACACATATATATTTTCTCCATTATGGCAAAAGTATGGATTTAAATTGGTGCAACCGAGTGATGATATTGCAGACCTATTATTAGTTCCTTGATCACAAATAATTACTTTAGGAATCAGTCCAATCTATAAATATAATAAGTAAATATTTATCTTTATTTATATGATGTATCTTACATTTTTAACTTCCGTTATACATTCCAGTATCAGATTTTCAAGCCTACACGAAGAAACTGTCCCACTGCTAAGAAAATAACCAATAGGCTGTTTCCACCTCATACCAGTTATCCCTTTAACCATGAATACAAGAGCATGGTTGGCAATGTATTCATTTCTACCTATGATAATTATATAATATATATTGTTATCATTATTTTCTATAATTCAATAATATAATAATTAATTGAACGAATACATTGACTTCCTAAATCTTGAAAACCTTCAACATTATCTACTTCTTTATTATATATAATGGCCTCTTTACTTGACATCTCGTCAAAAATTATAGCACACAATTTATCACGGGGTATTTTTGATATAATTTTTAACTATTATATTTTAGAATATGTAATTAATTAAATAATTTAAAATATAAAGACATATTATAAATATATATATATATCTTTAATGCATTTAATATATGTGATGAGAAGCCCGGATATATAACGATATTGTTCATGCTTCGGTGTAATGTTGATGATGATGGTAGCTTGAATAACTTAATAAATAATGTAATTATTATAATTAAATATATAACTACATGTAATATTATTAATTTACTAAATATAATAAATATTCTTGTAATAACCTTCTGCAACATCCTGTATGTTTTCGGACTTGAGTGATAAAGTGATAGCGCAAGAGCTTTATCCTTTACTGACCATCTGCATATATGTGATATATATATAAATAAATTTAATCTATACATTTTAAAATGATTACTATTATTAATATATAGTTAAATATTTGTGTTATTATTATTTTATTAACCTTGTTCCTTTTCCTTTAGAATGAACTCTTATTTGGGTTTTTATAAAGGTAAATAATCTTGTTGATACATAATTTGGTAATATTTCCAAAATATGCTTTAATTCTTCTTTGGGGATTTTTTTTTATATAATTTTTTTTTCAGTCTAGAATATTTTTCCCTGAGCCTTCTTATTGTAACTTCTAATAAATAATTAAATGTTATATTAATTAAAATTAATAAGTAATATACATATATAAAGCAGACATTTAAAGAATGATAACATTATTTAAAATAGCAAAATTGTAAATATAAATATCGAGCTTAATTATTGCTTTCATTCTTTATAAATTACTACAAATTATTAATAAATAAACATAATCAAGCATATATTAATAGTAATAATAGTTATGTGTAACATTATTGATTATTAAATCAGGCATACTCCTCGATTTGACTGATGTATATACACAAGTCGCGATGTCGTTTGCTAATAGAAAGTGCTCTACAGAACTATTAATTGTTAGTAAATATTACACAATTAACATAAGCAAACTTATATAATCTAACATGTTAGTAATAGTATAGTATGTTAGTAATTAGTATAAACTATATAATAAATTTAAATAAAGCCTGTGTAACATAAATTATAATATTATTAACTTTATTAATTCCAAATATAGTATACCCCCAGAATTGGTGAAAACCGCAATATTTCAAAGACATCCTTGTGAATGCGGCAATTAAAAAATCATATTTATGTGAACATGAATAGTCGTTATATATTATAATAAATAATAAATGTATAAAAAATCATATGAAATAATAAAAAAAATTTAACATCGTCCAATATAATTCATTGATCGAATAACCGTATTTCTTTAATTTTACGTTAGTCTCATTATTAATTTCAGATTCTATAGTCAGATTAGATGATGGTAATAAATTAGTATCGATACATTGATTGTTATTTGACTCAACCGGTTTATTATATCTTATTATAATATTACTTTCCTGATATAATTATAAATATTAATATATCATTATATTACAATTTAAAAATAATATTTTTAAACCTTAGGTAATTTCCTATGAGAAAATAATGTGGGAATAGCACATTTCATTATTTGTCATTATATTTCATTAAATTCCCAACTCTAGTCTTAGCGTTCATAAATTGGGAATTCTCAAAATGCTCTCCACATAAACTATTAAGAATTATACTAATTATATTATATAAAAAAAACAATAGATTACTTACCGATATACATTATGCAGTTTCTCCAATGATATAGTTTTGCTCACCATTACTTGTTTAATTAAATCGTCTCTACTAGTTTTTATTAACCATTTGTGAGCCCTTCATTAATTTATATATTATAAAATATATTAATATTGGTGCGTGATATTTTTATTTGATAATAAATCATAAGATTTAAGTAATAATTACCTTTCTTTCTGTTTAGGGAACCTATAGAATGATAGTGAAGGATTAGATCATTGGTTGTTTAGACAACCTACCGCAGCACAATATCGTCCACGTGGTTTATTCATTTCTGATATTAATTATATTTAAATGTTATTAATGAATAACTATAAATTTATACAATTTTATATTATTATATTTATATCATCACATTTAGTACAATTATATAACAAGATTTATAGTACATTTCTCTTCTACCTCAACTACCATTTCATGGTATATAATACATTTTGTTTTATCAAATCTATACATATATTATTCAATTAATATAATATATAAAGTAATATAAATTATTATTAGAACAAGTATAAGTATTAATGATAATTATATTATATATTATGATAATTATTTTTAAATTAAATATATAAATTAGTAATAATTCGCGTGTTTAACCAAAGTAAAAATATCGCGGCGGGCAGTATATTTCTCAGTAAATTATTCCCCGAATAGTGAATTCGTGTTTTATATATATACATATCATAATACAGTATGCTTATATATTAATATAATTATAAACGCATTGCTTACTCGAACTATAGGTTAGAAACATAATATGTTGGGGGACAATGTCACTAGTCAATTTATATTATAAATATGTAATTAAAGTAAATTTACTTTATACATTATTTGTCAAAGTAGTACTATATTCAGTCATTACTTATAAAGTAGTACATTTACTATAATATAAATGTACATAAAATTACTTATAAAGTAATATATTTTAATATAAATATGTAATTAAAGTACACTATTATATATATATATAATTAACCTTATTTAAAATAAAAAATATATATATATTTTTAAATAATATTTTATAAATATTTTTAAATTATAATCCTGAATATAATATTAAAAATCCGCAAAGATATTAAACCACGACAAGTAGTGCCATCTACATTATGGGAATACCGAAATTAAAATGTATTTCACGTAAATAGATACAAGTGCCATATCTTTACTTCGTAGTATCTTTGTTATTATTAACAATCATAAAAGAAAGCTACAATCGGGTTTTAAAGTTACTTGCATATTTCAATAGAAATGTATTAACAAATTAAAATCAATAATATATATACCTATTTATATATATTTTTTAAATTTATTTATTTTAATTTGAATCAGACATGCATAACATAGGTCTATAGAATATACATATAATTAAAACAAACAATGACTATTAAAAGAAAACGAAATCAAATGTATCATCTAAAGAAAGATTTATACCATAAGATAAATTGTTGCGATGGGAACTTGATATTATAATAATAAAGTTGAACAATTAACGAATTACGAGAATTTCGTATCCGTTGATAAAATGAATTATAAGATTTACGTAATTTAATTGTTAAATTATTAATCTTGTCATAGAAAAACATCAATGATGCACTATTTAAACGCTTATATTTCATTACTATACGATAAGCGTCATTATATGCTACCTTAATTTTTCATATGTTGGTAACAGTAACCATTCGGTAACCTAATACTATTAAGGTAGATATTTGAAATAAATAATTTAAACAGAATAATCTTAGTAGCTTTAGAGCAATGACTACAATTATTCGATAGCTTTGTTTTTAGGTTAGTAGCATAGAGATGTTTGATATTACTATATATATATATATATATATATATATATATATAAGAGATTACTAATTATATTCCTTTTAAACAATATCCTGACTTTATTTCAGTTAATTTCACAATCATATTATTGATAGGTATAAATATTATATACCTATAAATATTAAATATCAAAGGTAAAAGATTCCTCCTTAACAGACACCATTTGAAATCTGAAAGATATCTGATGTGTTATCACCCCACATAATGTATATTATATACAGTATATATATATATATATATATATGATATATAATATATCACATTTAATTAGTACTCTAATATTACTAAAACTGATAGGATACTATATATATAACTTTTTTAAACGCCTTAATTCATCTATTCCTTCTCTCACTTCCTCTCTCGCACACCATCATTACTCTCGGTCTTACTATTAGTAATACACTTATTATTATTCATTACATACATATAACATTATCAGTTCATTATTTATTTATTTTTATATTATATTTATTTGATAAATGTTAAAGGAAATATGCTATATTATTCTAATTTGAATATAAAATATAAACTTTCTGAATGTATATATATATATAAATTTTAGATAATTATTGTGAACATTTAAAAATGAAATATAAAATATAAACTTTCTGAATGTATATATATATAAATTTTAGATAATTATTGTGAACATTTAAAAATGAAATATAAATATAAACTTTCTGAATGTATATATATATAAATTTTAGATAATTATTGTGAACATTTAAAAATGAAATCTACATTTAGGTTTAATTACTTTCACTAATCCATTCATTATCTCACTTCCTATTTCGCACACCATCATTACTCTCGGTCATACTATTAGTAACACACATGATTATTCATCACATACATATAACATTATCAGTTCAGAAAATTATTTACTTTACAAAATAATAAAGCTGCGATCTAAGCTAACAATCTCACTAACTAAATTACTATTTCATTCGTTAGACTTTAGTCGACTTAGATAATGGAATTCGCTTTTTTAACATTCTTCAATAATTAATAAACACATTTGATTCCATACAAAAAAGATCTGCCCATATACTTTTTAATCTTACGCGTATATACATACTGTAAATCAGTATATCAAGCTTGATGTCCTAGGAATTCCTTTATATTCTATAAATTGCATACATAGAGTTATACATCAATAAGCTTACTATTACGCATAACATTATTTGACCATTCTTGCACTTACTATAGTATAAAATGCATATAGGCATAAAATGTTTATTAACTGCTAAATAATCTGCTAAACAGCGATCAATATATAAAATTATTATGATTGTTTATAAATACATATACCTTAAATCACCTAAATATTTAAAAGATTTTCTGACATACGGATTGAGTCGAGAACATCTAGATCGTCTAACAGCAACATACTTCGTTGCCATAATTCAGGCTGGCTAGATATGGAAAAAGATATTTTTGACATTCGGAATCTGCACTATGGAATGGTCTACCTCGAGAGCTAAGATTTGTGACATCCATAGAACGTTTCAGAATTAAAGTCAAAGATTTTATTATAGGTAATTTTTAATATTCGTATATTTTTATTTTATATTATTTTAGTTTGTTCGCGTTTATTAATCTAACAATCCTATTTTGTTTTATCTATATATTATTTTAACGTTTATTTATTTACATATTTTTATTTTTCCAAAACACAAATGAGAACCATATTTGTTATATTTGTGTATAAATAAATCATCTATCTATCTATATAATAACTATATAATGAAATCACAATATCTATCTATTCCATAATGGCAATACTCAGCTGTTTTGAGTTGCGAGATTTATGCAAGTTTCGCCTACATTCCTTCATAACTCACAATGTGAAATTATACATGGGAGTTGCGCAGTATATATACTGCGGTATACCTATGCAAGAGATTCTACACACGTGATCAACCACGTGTCCATGTCGCAAATGTGTGCTAATGAAGCTTGATGTGCCATTCGTATCACATGTATATATATATATATAGGGGAAAGTAACCGAATACGGACATTACCCGAATACGGACACCCTCGGTATCTCTGAAACCATAAATCCTACACACAAAATGTTTAGTGAATAAAATATTCATAATTATATAAATAGTCTAACAAGTATTTTTATTTTTTAAATATTCAAAATATTGCTGATATATCAAATAAACAGATTTTTGTATTACGTTTTAAATTTATGATAACAAAATTCAACTTAAAACCTTCTCAAGAATATACATATGTATTGATATAAAATATAACACTATATTATTAAAAACTAAAGCATTCTAAATATTACATACATAATTGCTATATTTTGTATCAAGTATTAATTAAGTTATAAGCATATATCTAGAGATTATATAAATCCCTAATACGGACACTTTAGATGTCTTAATATGGACTCCCTATATGGTATATATAACCAATCAGCACGCAGCGTGTACACTATTCCGATTTCATTAAAAATCGCGTGCGTTATAATATTAATAGCTAAATCTAAAAATGTTATTATTTAGATACTTAACTTGTATTATTAATTAAAAAAATAATACAAATAAATTAATTAATTACTAATTAAATTATATTAAATTAATCATAACATTAATTATAATAATGTAATTGTATTATATCTGATTGGTTAATGAATAATATATAGTTTATCTAGTGGTATATAGTGTGTCCGTATTATAACACAGGGTGTCCGACGTCGTATGTCGTACGTACAATGTACGTATTCGGAAATGGGTACCGAATACGGACACCCCCGTTATCTATTGAATTAAAATATTACAATAAATTTTAAAATTACAATAATATCTATAATCATATATTAATATATTTTATTTTTGAATACAAATATTGAGTCATAAAATATTAAGACCATTAATTGTTAAAGTGTCAGTATTAGGTTACTTTCCTCTATATATATATACATATGCGGATGCTGCGTTTACTGTTTCTGATTCAAAGTATTGTAATAATCGTCTTAATGATGTACTTAATGATGTACGGATTACTAAAAAGTACAATATTAAGTGGAATAATAAATACCTCAAAAATATAATAAACTAATATAACATAAGGTTATATCTAAGATGACTTTCTGTTTACACTAAATCTAATTATTAGTATATATATATATATATATATATATATATATATATATATATATATATATAATTTATGCATAAAAGGAGTTATATTATAATCTACAATAAGTTTTATTATGACATATTTAATAACATTCAGTGTTATGTTGAGATATTTAAATTCATCTTGATGTAAATTTAATTTTGCGAAATATATTTTAAATATTTCATATTTTCTAAATATATATAATCTATTAGTATATCTTATAATGTATCATTAAATATATGTAATCTCATAAGCGATAATTTAGTTTTTAAATTGAATACAACTTCGCGA
The DNA here is from genome assembly GCA_964019155.1 of Osedax fenrisi. Classification (NCBI taxonomy): domain Eukaryota; kingdom Metazoa; phylum Annelida; class Polychaeta; order Sabellida; family Siboglinidae; genus Osedax; species Osedax fenrisi. Next base: position 75,160,614 of record OZ025242.1, read on the forward strand.
AATAACAGTTTTATTGATACTACACCTTTTGTTAAATTATAATTATGATAACAAATGAAAGATTCCGAATCGCTATTTATTTTATAGGGGAGTTATATTAATGTTTAATATATATAAAATATAAATTAACATTTAATAAGTTAATAAACCAATTTGATATATTAAATTATCTTCATATAAAACATATATAACTATTTTGTGGACATTGGGTATGTAAAACGGCATGCACATGGGGAGGATGTTATTTTTATATTGGGCTTATATCAACGAATGGATTTAGCCACGCCTCTAAATGGATCATCAGATTGTATTTATACCTTGTATTTATACATTGACGTGAAACATATATAAATGTATGCTCGTATATATATATATATATATATATGTGTATAATACAAAATATATTAATATATATTATATATATAATATATCACCTCCTTAATATAGTTAACATAAATATATATCAACATACACATATAGTAAGGAAACTTCCATAATACAGCTCCTGGATAACCTCCTAATTTCAGCTGATAATAAATCACCAACCCAAGCAATCTTCCTTGACCTTTCCTCGGCATTCGATACCCTTAACCACGATATGTTTTTTCTAAAGATATTTCTTTCTAGTTCTATGTTTTAACCCGACTAGAAAAATAGTAATTACAGAAACTGTGCTAAAATGGATCTCTAACTTTATAAGTGATCGCTACTTTTGGGTCAAAATTCATGACAATTTGTCATCACCCCGCAAACTGTATTATGGTGTTCCTCAAGGTTATATCCTCTCGCCCATCTTCTTCGCGATTTACCTACTACCCCTCTCAAATATACTAAATACCTTCCCCGATGTTCACTACACACTCTACGCCGACGACATTGAATTACACTCGTAACCACAAATTCTACTGAATTACAACTCTACATGGATACTATGCACAACTGGCTAACGTATAATCACTTGCAACTTAACGCTACTAAAACAGAACTACTCAACATTAACGCCAACTCCAACTTAGACAATTTTTCAATACTATACATCGACTCCTCGCCACTCACCCCGTCTTCTAACTTTAAATATCTTATAGGATTACCCTCAACACTACATTATACTGTGATGATCATATCACCTCACTAATAAAGCCGATCGACCGCGCACTTTCAATATGATACTAGGAACATTTGACCTTTCATTGACTTCCCTGCGGCCAAACTCCTCACGCACTTACTTGTTCTCTCTAGACTAAATTGTAACACCTTCCTCATTGGTGCTAAAACTACCTCTATTACTAAACTAGACCGACTTATTAATAGATCTATACGAACCACCTACCCAACTAAAAACTACTGACCATACTATTTATGTGACCAACCTGCGACTACAACTTAACTGGCTTACTACAACTCAACAAATTAACTACACAACACTGACTCTTCTCCATAAAATACTGATAACCACCGAACCCACTCAAATATTTGACGACTTTACATATAGTAATAACACCCGTCTACTACGATCCTCCTCTACATCCCTCCTATAAGAATCACCTTCCAAATTTACCAAATTTGGATAAAAAACTTTTCACATGAAGGCTTCGACTCTCTGGAACAATCTACTGAGAAACGTAATGAAGAAAGATATCACCTTCACAATATTCAAAAAAAGAATAAAGAAATATATCATTGACAACCCCATTGTTTAAACCCCCACTTCTTTCATATTCAAATTATTTGTTTACTTCTTATTTATGTTTTCTCGTTTTTAGTTTTTTTATTTCTCACACTCTCAAGAATATAATTGTATTTAAATGTCTAAATAAATACTTATCATCAGCATCCTATGGTTCTATATATATATATATATATTATATACTCTTATAAGAGTAATTTATATACATTTATATCTAGGAGATAATATACCAGATTACATAACAAAATATATTACTTTATTTATTATAAATTAAAATGAATACTATTTCTAGATAAAGTTATAAAATAAACATAATTTATTCACTATTTTGTATACGAATTACTCGTTTCAATACCGGTTTCAATAAATAAGAATAAAGTAATAGATTTCAAATTAATTAATTTTACTAGACACAATATTTTAATAATCTAATATAAAATAAACATAGTAAGTAACATTCTTGTGTTTATGTGTATGTGTGTGTTACTCGTGTTTCTGTTTCATATTAAGGGTATGTCACACACCTTGTTTTGGTGAAAATATTTTTGTATTTAAAATATTTTTTCTTTCATAATACTATTCAATGATATGTTTTTTAATATCTGTACAAAAAAGTATTCATGAAAACTGGTCTAGAAATGACATAAAAAGTTGTTTGTATATTCATTATATAATATATAAAGTATTCATATATATTCAAATGCTGTTTTCTCTAAATAATGAATTCACACCAACAATTCACTTGCATATATAACGGCTATTATTATAAAAACTATTATAGCTATATTATTATTATTTTTTATATTTTACAAAGAACATATATGTTTATATATTACAATAGAAATATCTTTCATAAATATTATGTTTTAATAATAGTAAAAATATAATTTTTATAAAATAAATGACATTAAATATAAATTTAAAACTGTAATTTATATATATATATATACAATAGGCTATATATAATAAATATTATAAATATATATCTATGCGGGTATAAATGCATATATTATAAATACAATTCAAACAAATATATTGATTCAATGAATATAATTCTGCGCTCCAGACAATACGCTACCTATATATTTACATGGTAAATTGTGAAATGGCAATTGCGCTATCACATCCCCTTAAAAAAGATAAATAAAAAATGTATTTAAAAATATATTTAAAATTATATTTGTCTAAATGCTTACATTTTAATTAGTTTTTTAATAATTATATTTTCTTATTTATTTTAAAAACATAATTATCCAATTTAATGTTTTTATTCAATATATTAAAATATCAAATGATTAATTTATTAATTTTACAGATTTAAAAGTAAATTTTTATCAATATATTTTATTTGACGAGTGAAATGTTATAAAGATTTAGGAATGTTATTTGAGAATAAAATTTGGTTTATACTTTTATTAATTGTATAGGTAACAATTCTAATAATTACATTTTTTTGTATTAAATTATATGATCATGTAATTTAAGAATGTCGACATTCTAATCAATTACACTTATATATATATAAAATTAATAATTCATTATTATCACAGATAAAGTGGGAAGTATTATTTTATTTTTATTTGTTCGGTATTATATGTTTGTTTTATATATATTTTGTAAATATGTTTCAAATGTATTATATTACTAAACTACAATATTAATAATTTTCTATTATTTCAGATTATAGTGATAAGTATTATATTGTTTGTTTCGTAATATTATTGGTATGTTTTGTTATTAACTGTTTTTGTATAGGTATATTGGTTTATTTTATTTGTAACTTGTTTTGTTTGTATATATATATATATATGTTTCAAATTTATTATACAATTAAATATAAAATTTATAAAGTACTACCTACTATTATTACAGATTTTGTTAAGTATTACATTATTTGTTTGTTTCATTCTAGTATTTGTTTTATTCTAGTATTGGTTTATTTGATTTTTAACATGTTCTGTTTATAATATATTTAAAATTTAACATTTAAATATTAAACTATATAACTAATAATTTATTACTAAAACAGGGTACAAAGATAAGAAGAATTCTATAAAGTTAAAGTAGAAATTGAATATTTCGATGCCACTTACAAAATAATGTAATTTATTACTATTTTCGATTATTTTTACGCTATCTTTTATTTCTATTTTGATCATTTTTCGTTTATTTTTACTATATGATTTATTTCTACTTTCGAGTGTTTTTCGTTTATTTTTACGGTAAATGTAAAACGTTTTAATTTCTTTAATTTTTTAATTTCGTATTATTCTTTGTTTATTTCTATAACGTATGTTATCGTTAGCAAATATGTATACTTTATACTTTCGATTATATTTTCGGCTATGTATTTGCTTAAATAAATTATCAATCAATTAAAATACTATAAAGGTAGATTGCAATATATTAAATATAAATCACTTGAACTCAGAATATTATAATAGATCAACCATAATTTTATATAATTTATAAATTATAAATAATTATACATACCTATATAATTATAATAATTATTAATATACTCCATACAATTTCAATGGACAATGTACACTGTACATTGTCCATTGCAATTGTACATTGTACAGTGTACACCAGAAATGTACCTACAGGTATCGTGGTACGTCGTACCTGTGAAACATCTAGATTTTATTATTTTATGTATTATTAATTTACGACATGTAGGGGATAGTGCTCTAATATCGACATGCACGTAATATCGACGCCCTAGATATCTCTTAAAATATAATTCCAATCAAACAATAATTAATATATGAAATGTTAATCAATATAATTATAATTCATATAAGTATACTTTTTTTAAATATTAATATTTTTTTAAATATAATCAAAAAACTGATTTTTTCGTTACAACTCTAAATTTATGAAATGTGTGAAGTACAATATTGATTCTCAATCATTTTAAAATTTAGATATTTTAAATATTTTAAATTCATCGTATAGATCTAATTATATTTTATAATGTGCCGACAAGATTTTGTATTTTTCATAATGTGTTACAAATTTATTGACGTTTACCTAAGTAACATACATTTTCATAATACCGACATGTCTAATTTCACCCTAATGTGCACCCTAATTGCACGTAATATCGACACCCTTTCAATTATACACTCAGAAAAATAAGCGAGTCTTTTTCTCTC
>OZ025242.1:75170461-75255461 GCA_964019155.1 Osedax fenrisi
ATACAATAACACCGACGGGTAACGCCGACTATTCTCGATACGTAGACGAACTCAGAGCCAAGTGTTGCGCCGGTAAACCGTACGATAAACTGAGGTTCATCTGTTGCCGGAACACGTTACCGAGACGAGTCGCTAACGCCGAGTGTTTTTACGACGAGAGAAACCACGTGACCGCCGTATTCGATTATAGTTCTCAGGTTATCCGCCCGCCGCCGCCACGGTCGTGTGATATCCACCACACATCACCGGTATTACCGACCTCCTAGATAGGTTATCGGTAATAGTCGTCTTATTAATAATAACCCACTATACTACTATTGTATACTTATTTGTATATATATATATATACGTATATTACTGCTGTGGTGCAATGATTAATGCTAAATGGGAATATAATGATATATATATATATATATATATATATATATATATATATATATATATATATATATATATGTGTGTATGTGTGTGTCATATTGTATGACTCATACACCATTAGAAGTTAGAGTTTTATTTTAACGATATAGATAACATGGATATTCCCGAGTGATGAAATACCGTCGTCTACAGTAACACTACTAGTACTATAGTCACGTGGTCACCCTTCACCCTTCACTTGTTATGATAACACGTGGCGAGAGTTCAGCGACACTCGCCGCCGTACGACGTCAACTGTGTATTTAACTCACGTGATAACGCACGTGACTTTAGTGATGACTCAACGCTACGTACACACTATGTCACGCGGTGAAAGTTACGATACTTGTTACGTAACACGTGTTGATTACGTAACGCATGTTTATTATAAGCGAAGAACAATCACCGCCCTTGTTTATATCACTTATATTATATAAAGTAGTTCGGTTATCCTATAACATTTGTTGTGGGTACACTTAAAGTATAGCATTGTACGGGGACGTGCCTGCTCACTATGGGAGGGGGGACTTTAAACGTTAGGTAGTGTCAGCAATTCGCAAAGTAGATATATAAATATTTTATCGACATTCCTAAAACTATATTGTTATTAAACAATAAATAAAATTAGTATTAATTTCAATAACAATTACAATTGTAATATATATACATATATATACATATATATACATATATATATATATATATATATATATATATATATATATATATATATATATATATATATATAGTTATAGTTATATATAATTATAGTCATACACATATAACACATATAGTAGTCAACTGACTAATATTTATTAGTATATTTAAATTGACTAATAATTATGTGTATTTCAAAAACATGACGAATACAATTTAGTTAATGACTAATATTGATTAGTCACGTGACTTTTAAACAAACATTTAATTAACCCGAACTAATCGTGTTGATGATTCATAATGAAATGACACAAGTCAACTGAGTTATTTTATTATTATGTGAATATTTATATATATATATATATATATATATACAGGTATATCTTTAAAAATACAATTGTTATATAATATATTATTTATATGACATTACTATAGTATATAATATATACTATAGTATATATATACTATATATAGAGAGTATATACTATAGTATACCTCATAAGGTCAAATACCTCGAAAGTCTTCTGACTATTTTATTTGTCCGTTTATTGTTTTTCTTTCAAATATAATAAATATTTTAAAATGATTACAATAATAAAATGTATCTTATCTTATCTTATCTTATATATATATAGGTATATACAGGTATATATATACAGATATATATATATATATATATATATATATATATATAGGTTAAGTTATAACTATAGTTATATTATTAACGTAAACACATGGACAATAACGTTGGCGGGTGCATACAGATGTGTTGCGGGGGTAAAGTGTCCGCAATAAGGGGGCGCCACCCGAGCTGCTGCGGGCGGAAGAGCTGCGATACCCGCTGTTGTCATGAACAGCTCGCCCGCAAAAGAAGATCCATGAAATTCGCGGACTGTTGCGGAGGTTTGTACTCGGTATACGCGCGCGCATGAGCATGCGTATGCATATGCGCACACGCACACGCACGCAGACATGTATATATGTATGTATGCTTTCATGTGTGTGCGCATATATGTATACGCCATCGATATAAAGAAAGATGAAGCTATGTCTTTCTTTATATCGATGATATGCGCGTATAAATATGCACACACATACCTATGAGACGCATAATTGTGTGTGTGTATTTGTGTGTGTGTGTGTTCTTATATATATATATATATATATATATATATATATATATATAGATAAGATTTATATTCAAATATAGAAAATGAAGGCCGAAGTTTAAAAAAGTATTCAAATGCAAATAATGCACTCTTGCATACTATAACATTACTACACACTCGAGCCCGAGCACACTCTCGTTTGTGCGCGCGTCACACGTATGTTACCATCGCTCACGCACCGCACCGCGCACACCGCACCGCGCACATCGCACACACACAGGTGTCGCCTACGACATGTACGACAAGCTATGCTGCCAAGGACATCTTGACAAGGACATCTCTACTCGATGAAAGCGTACAACAGTTGCTGCGACCAGCGTGCTTATAACAAAATGAAGCAGATCTGCTGTTCGGGAACCGTTCAGGTATATATACTATACTATAATATATACTATAGTATCGCGCGTAGCTAACGTAGTTGGGATACCTTTCTCTAGTTGTTATTTTGTAGTGGTCAATTGTTATATCCACCACATACGTGTATAGGTGTGTATATGTGTGTATTACCATAGTGTCGGGTCATTAGTGGTATTATATCATGTATACAGTCGTCCACGTAGGTTCCGCCTACTTATTATTCAAGTATATCAAAACATGTCGGGTTAACAATTGCAGCAATCGCGTACAACATTAATCTAGTCATTACAATTATAAACTATTCCCACTGTTTACAATTACGGAAACGTGAAATTAACGAATATACGGAAACGTACCTACGTATAACGTCTATAAATTTCAGTAATATCTATAGACGTAGAAACATTCTTTACAATTTACAAAAACAATTTACAAATATAAGGAAATAGCATTTATCATTATTACATAATATATACTTTCTTCCTACGTATATGTAGTATTTATTATATATATGTGTGTGTGTGAGTTACTTTCAATTAAGAAATATGTCAGCGTAATTACGGGAATTAATTGTTAAACATTAAACAATTGCAGAGAAGACCCAGAGACGCCGAATGTTGCGGAAGAAAAGCTTACGACAGCTTACGACAAGTTTGCTGCGACGGAAAAGTCTTCAAAAGACCCCCCAATTACTAATACGCATCGTTACATTATGTTACGTAAGATACACACGTGACCTATGGCGATCACGCGCATGTCACGTGATTACGTTATCGTTCATCACGTGATACGCTATTCGTAATAACACACACACACACGTATTGTCCGCGTGATGTATTCTCACTATTGCGTAACATTAACGCCGTGACGTAATGTATCCCGTACTCGTATTTCTATTACTTAATCATGGATGTACGGATTCTACTATTGTTGATTAGTTTAGAAAATAGCGCTTTTTTTCATATCGCGCTTCTTTCGACATCACCTGAATTGTCAATAGGTCAACGAATTCATACATAGATTATTGTTGATGACATTATTTAATACAGTTACTAATAAATAAAATATTAAATTATTCTATACAAGTAATATCTATAGTATACTTACGTATATTTACTTTATAAATATATATATATTTAAATTTATAATAATAATAATATGTATGTATTATGAGTTATAAGTTATAATTTATAACTCGATATATAATAAAACTAGTGGCTACAATTATACCATCAATAAGTGTTAAACCCGGCTAGCAAATGTATAGAAAACTAATGGAACACTATATAGAGATATTATTATGATAATTAAATATGAATATTAACGATGTTACTACTTCCATTATTTTAGTTTTAAATTTATAAACTTCAAAATGAATAAAGGATGAAACAATAACTGCGTATGCCAAATCAGTCTAATACATTAATATAGTATCCCGGTATACATTGATATAGTATCCCCAAAGATTTTCCGAAGGAAAGATATAACACTTACGCGAAATCGTGTAATTCGAATTTGTATACAAAATACCCTGGTGCCACCTATAGCGGGTTACTTTTAGGAACTATGCGTTGTTTATAATGTAAATTCGTATTTAACTATACACTTTTAAAATGTTAAATAATATGCTTTAAATTAATATTTATATGATGAAAACTAAGTGTTCATTACTAATATATAACAAACAAATATGATATGTATGTTTTAAATTCTATAAGTATATATTTAGTGAGTAAAAGCTAATTTATATTGCATGTAATTTAATAGAGCAATGAAAACATTGTTGTATGCAAACAGAGCCGAACCTAAATCTATTTCAGTGATTTCGATACTACTGCTAGCAGCGGTTCGGGCTATTACTAAATTACGTTGCATGCATAGGGAGTGTTATATCTTTGCTTCGCAAAATCTTTGGTATCCCGGTATATCAACTTAAATTGGTACAGCACTCTCGGGTAACATACATTGATACATATATATCTATGTTAAATACTGTATACAGGTATACCTGTAACAGTAACGATAAGTATACAGACCTACCTACTTGTTCCTTAATGTATTGATTCACATTGAGATAAGTAACCACTGAGAATGGTTAGATTATGGTCGTAATCATCGTCGTGATGTGTGCTTATCATATATTTGACCTGATCATAATATGACCTACAATCATATTACAATGATTTATAATCAACTATTTATATATAAACTACTTTGATTGCCAACTATACTTTTAAATCATTGACATTAATATGATTATAATCAATGATAGTTAACTGATCACTGACATTGATTTACGATCAGTTGGTAATAATTGATCGTCAACTTAACAGAACATATTTACGGTTAAGTTCCAGCCATAGATTTAGAGTGTGTATATACATATATATGTGTATAGAGTTTCAGATGAATAAATAGTATACAAAGTATTAAGACTTTTATTTTTATATTATAAATTGTGAGTTATAATATAAATGACATGTTTTATATCGAACAAATATTCATATTTCTTTCAATTATTATGTCGATAAACCTGAATTAATTCAGAAAATTGTCGATATATAGAAAATTGTATATCGTTATATCAAGAAATAATGACATGTAAATAAGTTGAATTCCAACACATATTTGTACATTTGTTTGTTAAGTAAGAAATGTCGTTATCGATATTAATATATCAAGCTTTTACTGTATATATATATATATATATATATATATATATATATATATATATATATATATATATAAATACTGAATAGAATATTTATTTTTATATATATGAAATTAAATATAGTTTTTACAAATATTTTTTACAATACTGTATAACTATTTAGTAATATTTTCATTGTGTAATTTTATGAATATATAACACAGTATGATTTTATTTCATTTATAAAATATATCCAATTACATCAACTTGTTAATTTTACAATATAAGGGTGGCAGACCTCAAAATCCAGTTGGATTTAAAATAATAAATGTATTATAAATGGCATAATAAAGCAGACAAATGTTGACAAATTTTCAAATAAATCTGATAGATTAATTAGCCATAACATTTATATATAAATGAATCAATATTACTTTAAATTTCAATATAAATTTTTTTTAAAGGTATTATATTTTATGAGTACTAGGTTTTTACCGGTAATTACCGGTTATTACCGGTTTTTACCGTAAATTAACATGGTAGAGATATGTTTTTACCGGTAAAAACAGGTTTTTACCGAAAATAATGGAACCCTGCAATATATATATATATTTGGATATAAGTGAAAACCTTATCTAAGTCCTGGATGGGATGAAAGGACTCCACCAAAATAATAATAACAATAACAATAACAATAACAATATGTATATATAGCAATTGCTTAAGCGATGGGAGTAAAGTTTGATAATAATTATATATAGTTATAACTATTTATTTATAAGATACAAGTTTAGATTTAGTATATTAATATATATATATATATATTAATATATACCAATTGAATATCGAGTAAGATATCAGCATGGTATATTAGGTAGGTAGGTGATTCCTATAACGCATAGGCTATGAGTGATAACGAATAACAGTAAGATAGTTATTGTTCATCCATAACTTAGGTAAATGTTGGCTAAGCAAATTTACTTGATTTACTAATACAGTTCTTATCGTAATTTTATTCAATTTATATTAACATAAATATCATATTAAATATGAGAAAGATACAGTTATTTACTATGTTATCGTTAACATTATTAACATATGTAATTATATGTAAATTATACATATAGATTATATATAAAAAATGTATATAATATAGATTATATATATATATATAGATTATAATACAATATGTTTAAATGTAATAAAATATATTTATATTTAATACAATATTGTTATAGGTAATATAATATGCTTATATTAAAACAATATGCATATATTTAATATAATATATTTATATTTTTATATACTTATTTTTATTATTGTATTGTATATACTTGCAGGGTAATTGAGAAAAAAATGGTATCTAAACAATTACCATCAAAAGAATGAGGTGTATTGATGTATATATATATATATATATATATATATATATACAATACGTAATACAATAATATTTTATGAACTATACTTCATATATATATATATATATATATATATATATATATATAAATAGTAATTAATAAACATAAGATAAGTATAATGGTGTAATACAATTTAAACATTTTAATATATATATATGAAGTATAGTTCATAAAATATTATTGTATTACGTATATGAAGAACCAATGGTATAACAAATATGTAGTGGCAATGAATGCTTTTATAGGTAGTATATTGTACTAGTAAATCGTATAAACGTAGTAAAGATGGGTGTTTTCAACTAAAAAGTAAATACATTTGAAATAAAATGTAATTATCGTTTAGCATACCTAAATGTTTAACTTTCGTAGATATATGTAGGTGTAATTAACCTATAGTTGTAACTTATTTGTGAAAACAGGTTACTATGTACAATTTCCTATATCGGGTTTAGGTGGGTCTATTTGTATCAGATATGTGTATTCGTGGTTACAAAAAGTAATATTATTATGTTATATATATATATATATATGCATATAGTAGATTACTCTTATTCTGTAGGTTATTATTTAAATATATATATATATATATATATATATATATATATATATATATATATATATATATATCATATAATATGACATATATGATAACCTTAAATACAATTTCACATATGAACATCATAGATAAATATAAAATATAATGATTTATTTCAATTTAATTATCATTATTGATGTATATATATCCTATAGGATGCTGCAGGATTGTGTATTTTCAAGGGAAAGCTCGTAACGAGTGTAGGTTTCAATTATGTTCATTATCTTAATAAGTTAAGCTTATATATATATAATACTTTATATTATAATTGTATATGTTATTTTAGAATGGCGAGTTTATTATTTGTAGGTACTAGATACTACGTATACATAATAGATCACATATTGTATGTTATTGTTATTGTTATTGTTATTGTTATTGTTATTTTTATTTGGTGGAGTCCTTTCATCCCATCCAGGAACTTAGATGAAGTTTTCACTTATAACCATATATGGCTCTAATGTCCCTTCGAAGCCGTTCTCATGTTAAGGCATCAATGGTTTTAACGAGAGCCGATCAATTATTTATACACAATTATATAAGATCACTTCTAAATAATATTTAAGACCCATTTTATAAAATTAATTAATGGTCCGGACGAGGGTCGAACCCGTGTCCTACTGCTTGTGTGTCTGACGCCTTAGCCACTGAGCCACACAGGCAGTTAATATGTATTTATATGTTTGTATATATTGTGTTTATTTCGACAGTTTTCTATCTTTTCATCGCCACATCTCAAATCTTCTTCGCTCTATAAACTTTCACTCTTTCCGTCTAATCCGTAACTCCATCTACCTACGTGTATCTATAACTCTCGCCTCATCTTTTATATTACCTCTTTTTGATTACTGTAATATTCTCCTTTTCTCCTTACCTGGCTATCAAATTAAAAAATTATAAATACTACATAATGCGTTAGTACGATCAATTATAAAATTGATCGTTTTTCTCAAATACATATTTCTCCATATTTAAAGAGTTTGCATTGGCTACCAATAAAATTTAGAATAATATGTAAAGTAAAAACTTCTACTAACTCTCTTCACCACAACCGAACTGAATATATATCTTCCTTAATCTCTATTCATACTATCTCTCTCCGTTCTACTACTTCTTACCTCCTACCCTCTAAACGTAATCTCCATGGAGATATGCATACCACTAATATTCGTGCATGGCACATATCGGCCTCTTATCTATTGAATAAACTACCATATAAACTATAGTTTCGCGTATACGCTCCACTCAATCCACCAACTCATTTAAATCTCTATTAAAAACATATCTATTTACTATTCCATTTCCCTGATCACTATTTGTATCACTATTTACAATTTTATTTACTATTTATATTAATGTTGAGTACTTTCTGTATTCCCATTTTTCATTATTATTAGTTATGTTATTTTAGTTTATGTTCCGTTATATTCTTTTTTGTTTTTAATTTAGACTCTTGATTGCTATGGCACAAAGTGTCTTTAACATAAATTAAATATATATATATATATATATATATATATTATAATACTAATATTTATGTATTGAATCACATATAATAATAACGGATAAAAATGGACCCATCAAGAAGTAACAGACTTGTATATGTTATAAATGACGGTGAGGGGCCCAGGACAATACAAAACAAATAGTAAAATTTGTTGTTTTGTGTTTTTATTTAATAATTATTAAGTTCTTGATAAACACAAGAGAAAAACAATAACTGTATATAGTTCAGTATACCTGGAGTCGTTCTTATATATATATATATATATATACTATAGTATACTATAGTATACATAACGAATACTATACGCGTATACTATAGTACTCATGTTCATATTCATAATTATACAATATATGGAAAATATGGAAAATTTAATTTAGCATTTTCAATAATTTATTTCAAACATTTGTAATTTCTGTAAGAAATAAAATTCTCCTATATTATATTTAATTATTTATTAAACAACATATAATATATTTATTAAAGTTACAAATTATTAAGATACAAACTATATAGTCGGTTCATCGCGTGTTTCTAATACTATTATAAGTTTGATATAACACCCCTATATTAGGTATTCAAATAATGAATTACCCAGTAATGCAATATCACATCTTTACTTTTACAATGCATGGTGGTAATATCAAATATTTACTCTATTTACTGTAATATACTGTATTGAAGAACTCTATAATGTATTGAGGACCTCATATAAGATAATATTAATAATATTGCAATCATAGAGTTCTTCTTAATTAGCAACAATGATGTATCGAATCCTGCAGGAATAGAAGAGGTGACAAATGATACGTAGAAATGATGACTATAGCCTATAGGCTAACCCGTATGTGCCGCTCAGTTCATGGGACATCAACAATACAAAATCATAGTAAGGTTTCATCAGCATATACATTTAAATTGATGTTATCATTATCGTTGATATATATATATAACTCTAGATTCGTTTACGCAATTAATTAATTAAATTACGATTATAATCATACATATATATATATATATTAATATTTACTATTTTATTATTATTTAACTTACCTATTTATTGTTCTGTTCTTTTCTCACGTGAGCAAAATATACAATTGTTTAGATAAATAATGACTTACTTATTTACTTAATTACTTACAATTATATAAATATAAGTATTTACTTTAATTATATTTATTTTATATAATTGAATTAATGTATTTATAATAAACTTTTCTAACTATATTTAGTTTACTATTAATAGTAGTAAAAAGTATCCTAATATGAACACATTTTTTTTCATAAAATTAAAAACGTAATAAAATATTAGTTTATTGGACATGGACATATAAGACTAATTTTAAATAATTAAAAAATAAAAATTACTTATTAAGACTAATTATATAATTATGAATGTTTTTATACCATGCATTTTGTTTGTAGGATTTATAGTTTCTGAGATACCGAGAGTGTCCGTATTCGAGCACATTCCATATTAGGATACTTCCCCCTCTAGTAATACCATGAATACGTTATAAGATTTTGTGTGGATGATACATACCACGTACGGAGAAATACATTATGTGACCGAGAGTGGTGATAGGTTTGGAAGAGCATTGGTGATCAGTAATATACTAGATAACTATTGCATATATGTATACATATGTTATATATAACATCTTGTGATTAGAATAATCTTTTGTAGGCTCACTTCGGATTTAATACAGCTATAATAACAGAAAAACCAATCACAAAATATCAACATATATATGTGTGTGTGTATGTATCGAATAATTATATAAATAGCATAGCTGATGATTCATTTAGAGGCGTAACCAATGTCACCTCTGTAAATCTAAGAATACACTCAATAATAATAACAACCGCCCATTTCTTGGCGTCGAACCGACCACCTGATTCTAATTGAGTGTTGACTATAGTATTGCCTGTAGTATATACAATTGTATTCTAACACGTGACTTCCGGTATGAGAGACTGAAATTTCTGACCAATTTACCAGGAAGTAATGTGTGTATTATAATAAATATTTACAAAATTAAGTAAATTTAAAATTTAAATAAAAATTTATTTACTCGTTTGATATTTTAATTTAATTTGTTATTATAAAATATCAAAACAGTTAGTTTACAAAATATATACAAATAGTATTTTAACGGTTATGGAAAAGAGTTATAACACGAAATATGGGCATAAGCTTAACATAATATTAAGCTATTATACTAATACATTACTGGTTCGTTATTAATATATATAGCGTTAGTGCTATTACATATACCAACATATAACTATAGTTATTCTCTTTACGTATCTAAAACTAATACTACAATCCGTATACATATATTATCTATATACTATTTATTATAATCAATATGTATTATACTATTTCAACAGGTGTCGATATTTCATTTAGATTTGCACCGCAGACACACTGAGATAGTTTAGCACCGTTAATGTATTTAGTAAATACCGGAAGTAAGTCACGTGTTAACTCATCACGTGTTTGTATTAGTCACGTGTCTAACTAGTAGCTATATCCCGTTCAGCATCTCTCAGCAGTTATACACTACCTATTATCATTACGTGTAGTTATAATATATGTGTTGTATTTATCCTTACCATTATAACGTTACCTTTTGATTCTCTTGAACTATGTCAATAGTGTACCTTATTGTTATGATAATATCGTATAGGATGTTATGTAATAATACTTATGCTGTCACGTGTTTACCTATATGAACACATTACATATATAATATACTTAGCAGTAGTAATAGAGGACACATACGTATAACGACAGTATGTTATGTGTGCTTGGTCTAGATACATATCGTATACCATTACATTGGATAAGTTTGTATACATATTGTATGCAGTGTTAACATCTTCATCTATATGTAATACAGATGTAACTGTATTTCTATTTATATATATATATATTTATATATTTATATACATATAATCATATAATAAATGTATCTATAGATGTATAAGTATAATACTAAGACGTATAACAAATATAATTAATTAATAATGCCCTAATAAGTATATATTAAATATAAATTGCTATTTTTAGCCTATGTTCTAGTTGTTGATATTCGGTGAATATAAAAAATAGTTCGAGTTCTTAGCTTCTCTCGAACTTTTAGAAACTATGTTACTAAATAATATATATATTCAAGTCTCAATTTCAAACTTCATTAATTAATGATTTAATGGTTTCTTGATTTTCTCATATATATTAAACAATCTTATATATTTTATTTACTATATAGTAAATAACAAATATAATATTGTTACATGAATATGATTAAAATCAATAAACCATTACATCATAATTAAATTAAATCATTAATATAGTTTGAAATTGAGACTTGAATTTCATCATGTCTAGAAACACGTGAAAAAGTGGAAATTATAAAACATTATCAAAGAAATAATGTCAAATATATATATATATATATATATATATTACCTATAAGTATATCCTAATATATTAGGATATTTAACAAAAAATACGTTTAATAAAAATTAATATTTAGCTAAATAATCACTTCATATATATACGACATATTGAAATATATTTCAGATGATAGTAACCTTGGAAATTTGACATTTTGTAGTTTGTATGAGTGAACATTAGGTTAAAAGTATACTGATAATACATATTATTGTCTTACCACCCATGATATATATGTATGATGATGGTTTATTATACACAAATATATATATATATATATAATAGCGAGCGCTATTCACGAATGTGTTTTAAGTAAACTATAGTATGTTACTTATATATAACAATAATAATAATAATAATAATAATAATAATAAATAGGGCGTAGTTAATAGCATAACAATAAAAAGGAAATATACAGCATATTCTCTCGGTAAATAGAATAAAATATAATAAAATAAAAACGAAAATAAAATGTGTTATAAATTATAATATATAAGTTAAATAAACATATTACGTAATGTAATTTTTAAGTATATCGCTTCTTCGATATATGTTTGATTTCCGTATATCGTCTGGAATATTATTCCACGTAGATGCAGCCATATACCGAAAAGCCCTTCCACCATGTTGTTTTCTGTTTATGGTAGGTAGCGTAAGTAACTTAGAGTTCGAGTTTCTTAGTAGTCGTATATATTTGTTTAGATGTAGTAGGTCAGTTAAGTATGTTGGAGTATTTTTGTAGAGAACAGTATGTATTAATTTAGTAAGTCGTGTGTTAATTCGTATGTTGATTGTTAAAATATTTAGAGAAGACATTAACGATGAAATAGAGCATCTATCAAATTTTCTTTTATTAAAAATAAGTCAGTAGTAGATTTTGTAATTCGGTCTAGTTGTAATAGTTGTAATTTAGTTGAGTTAGTGAGTAAATAGGGCAGTAGTCAAGTCTGGAAAAAATTAAAGCATTCGCTAATAGGTAGATTGTTTTAGATGGTAGAGATTTTCGTATTTTTCATAGTTGAATAAGGTGAGTAGTCATTGATTTAGCTACTGAATTAATATGTGTAGTCATAGTTAAGTCATTTGTTAGAGTTACTCCTAAATATTTTGTTGAGTATTGTGGAGATATTATAGTGTCATCTAAATATATTGTGGGAAAGTGAGATAATTTATTAGAAATGTTTAACAGTGTTGTTTTATTTGAGTTAAGAAATAAGTAATTAGTTGTCATCCAATTGCGTAAATCAATGATACAATTATTTAAATGGGAATTATTTATTGGTGACATAATAATAATATCATCAGCATATAAATGATATATGATTTCAGGGTAATTTAGAAATATTCTAGATATTGGAGTGATATATAAGGAATACAGCAAGGGACCTAGTACAGTACTTTGTGGCACTCCAAATAAAAGCGGTTTATTGAGAGATATTAATTTGAGTTTTATGTTATATGTTCGATTGGTAATGTAGTCTTTCAGTAGGGTTAATAATCGTTAATGTTTAGTAGTTTTAGTCGGTTTAAAAGTATATTGTGGTCAATTGTATCGAAGGCGGAAGATAAGTCAAGAATAATTACTTGTGTAGGAGTGTTATTATCAATGTTATGTAGGAGGTTGTCAGTAACGTAGAGTAGAGCTGTTTCAGTAACTATAAAATGTCCTATATCCAGATTGATATTTATCAAAAAGACTGATGCTATTTAGGTGGTTAATTAATTGTTTACTAATAATTCGTTCGAATATTTTAGCTAATGTAGGTAATTGAGAAATAGGTCTGTAATTTGATAGCACATTAATATCCATATTACTTTTCTTTATTCTAGGAGTTATGAATCTTGTTTGAAATATGGTGGTATTGTATTCGTTTTTATACAGTCCTTAAGTAATTGTCGTATTATTGGAGTAATGAAATGATTGATTGTTTTAAGTACAGTTGTGGGGACGGGATCGAGTATTGAAGACGAATTAGTTTGCTTGATAAGAGTAGAAATATATATATATATATATGTATATATATATATAAATGATGAGTATTTTATATATAAATATGTTATCTTATTCTTCTGATAATATCTTTTTACGAAGTATTTGAATATCGACTAATGATTGATCTGATTCCTATGCTATCAGGTTATTACCTATGCTATTACCTATGCTATTACCTATGCTATTACCTATGCTATTACCTATGCTATTACCTATATGAACACATTACATATATAATATACTTAGCAGTAGTAATAGAGGACACATACGTATAACGACAGTATGCTATGTGTTATTGGTTTAGATACATATCGTATACCATTACATTGAATAAGTTTGTATACATATTGTATGCAGTGTTAACATCTTCATTTACATGTAATACAGATGTAACTGTATTTCTATTTATTTATATATATATATATATATATATATATATATATATATATATATTCATATACATATAACCAATATATGTATCTATAGATATATAAGTATACTAATAAGACGTATAACAAATATACTTAATTAATCATGCCCATATAAGGACAATATTAATTACAAATTGCTATTTTTAGCTTATGTTCTAGTTGTTGATATTCGGTGAATAACAAACATGGTTCGAGTCCTTAGCTTCTCTCAAACTTTTAGAAACTATGTTACTAAATAGTATATATATTCAACTCTCAATTTCAAACTATATTAATGATTTAATGGTTTCTTGATTTTCTCATATACGTGAAACAATCTTATATATTTTATTTACTATATAGTAAATAATACATATAATATTGTTTCATGTGTATGATTATAATCAATAAACCATTACATCATAATTAAATTAAATCATTAATATAGTTAATATAATTATATTAATAGATTATATTTACGTTAGCTTACATACCTATATAATAATAACCATATATTAGGTATATACTCTAATTTATATAATAGAAAACCTTTATATCTATTATGAACCCTCTTCAAGTGAATCATTCATTACATATAAGTTAAGCTGCCTTTGGTATTTGAACAAGTAGCCTGGTTGTTACAAGTTAGAGTTCCCGAGTCACATCCATCCATTTCTGTAATTGAAATAGTGAAACAGTTAAGATCTAATACATATTCAGGTTATCTTCTTCTCTAATATCATCTCCCATCGATTCATGTTATATTATAATTCCCTATTGTATTGTATGTATATGTAAACATAACAAATAGTTGCAATACAATTCCGCGCGTATATAAATAGATAACTGACCTTCACATGTACTGAGGACATTGTGTACAGTGTACCTCCATATGGACATATGTCCCATGTATCCAGTATTAATACAATAATAACTTCATTAATTAGCTGATAAAATGTCTGTTGTCGCAGTTATCCGTTCCGGTGAGGCATTCGTCATGATCTACAATAGATAAACCATTAGTATTTATGCCTTAAACACATCGTTGATGTATTAATAGATCATATTACGTGTAGAAATGTCGATAAAATAAAATTACTTAATTAAATTGTAATTGAATAATTGAATATATTGATAATATGAAGATAATATGTAGATTATATTATAATATAGCTACATGGATTAGCTAACAATTTCTCTAACTTTTTAATGTTTTTCCGTTTCCATGGTAACACTAATATAATTATGGTATATTGTGACATATGTCCCCATTATGCTTCCCTTAATAGTGATCCCTCGAAAGATTCTCTCGGTGTTATAGTTCTTGATAAAACTATAATCTCCTCGACGATATTCGTCTATGTCTACAAAAGAATGTGGGCGTAATATGGGCGTAATATGGGCGTAATATGGGCGAGTGTTTACTGATTTTTAATTTAATTGGATATATATTAACAAATAATCCATATGGAAACTAATTATTAGATCGTATGAAAAGTAACATCGAATGAGTTACTTATGATGTGTTATCAATATATCAGCAAACCTATACAACTTATGCTATTACTGACGTATCCCTCGATAGATCTACAATGATGTGATCCTTCAGTGTTGCTACATACAACCTTCACATTACATTTGTCGTAATGTTCCGTAGGTCATATATAACTCCTCTAAATGTTCTGTACATTCGTTTACATCTTGAATATGAATGTATGTTTATCATTAATAAAGAAAACACAATTATAATATATCAATAATTTAATATATGGTTATTATTATATAGGTATGTAAGCTAACGTAAATATAATCTATTAATATAATTATTTGAAAAATAATAAACAAATTTGTAATTGGTAATTAATTTATTTTTAAATAATTTTAATATTATAATTAACTTTTCTTTAATTAATAATACATTTATTATTTTATGATGTACCTATGTAATTAGAGATGAATTTTATCTAGATAATTAAAAACAAATTAGATAAAAATACTAATAAATAGAAAAGATATAGCCTGTTAAAAAATAGCTATTTTCCCTATCTTTTACATGTAATACGCCGGCCCTTAATAGGATTTTATTTTTCTTCCGAAGAATGTACACTGTTCCTTAATTTGATTTCTTATAATAGTATTATTTTTGTATTAAGATTAAAATATGTATTAAAATATATATTATATTAGAATGTGAGCACTTATATAAATATACTTTATTTAAATTAAGTACTTAATGACGCCAACAATTGTATATATATATATACTAAGAGATATACCTATCTTATATTTAATGTATGTCTATTTAAGCTAATAAGTCATGCTAAGTAAAGTAAATGACATGTTTGTTTGGGTAGAGAACCCGATTAAATAAATAAAGTTAATATTATAAAACATAAGTTGATAACATTGTATAGTTAATTAATTTATAAAAAATAATAGATAAATAAATAGTTCAAATAAATACTATAATAACTAAAATATTGAATTTTTTAATGAATAAAATATGATGATTCAAATATGTTTAATGATTAAAACATATGTATGATATATATATATAAAATAAATCTATCTCTATATATCTCTTTCGCTTAAAGGTATTGCATTCCTTCTTATTCTAGAAGTATTTCACTATATACCTTTTTCTTAAGGAATATAGATATCCTAATTGGATTTATATTATATCGTGTAGGGTTTTATTTCTCCTTGTGATATATATATATATATATATATATATATATATATATATATATATATATAATATATATATATATATATATATATATGATGAGTATTTATATATATATATATATATATATATATACTCATCATATATATATATATATATATATAAAAATATATGATGAGTATTTTATATATATATATATATATATATATATATATATATATATAAGTATGTTATCTTATTATTCTGATAATATCTTTTGATGGAGTATTTGAATATCGGGTAATGATTGATCTGATTCCTATGCTATCAGGTTATTACCTATGCTATTACCTATGCTATTACCTATGCTATTACCTATGCTATTACCTATGTTATTACCTATGCTATTACCTATGTTATTACCTATGCTATTACATATGTTATTACCTATATGAACACATTACATATATAGCATACTTAGCAGTAGTAATAGAGAACACATACGTATAACGACAGTATGTTATGTGTGCTTGGTCTAGATTCATTTACAATACTATTATAATAGTAATGTATACATTGAATAAGTTTGTATACATATTGTATGCAGTGTTAACATCATAATCTATATGTAATACAGATGTAACTGTATTTCTATATATATATATATATAATATATATATATATATAATATATATATATTTATATATATATATATATATTCATATACATATAATCATATAATAAATGTATCTATAGAAAAGTATATATATATATATATATATATATATATATATATATATTACATATAGGTATATCCTTATATATTAGGATATTTAACAAAATACGTTTAATAAAAATTAATATTTAGCTAAATAATCACTTCATATATATACGACATATTGAAATATATTTCAGATGATAGTAACCTTGGAAATTTGATATTTTGTAGTTTGTATGAGTGAACATTATGTTAAAAAAAGTATATTGATAAGAAATATTATTTTCTTATCAGTATTAATATCCACCCATGATATATATATATATATATATATGTGATGAGTATTGTATGTATAATATGTTATCTTATTATTATTCTTCTGATAATATCTTTTTATGAAGTATTTGAATAGCTGGTATTGACTGATGTGATTCCTATGCTGTCACGTGTTTACCCATATGAACACATTACATAGATAATATACTTAGCAGTAGTAATAGAAGACAATAATATGTTATGTGGTATTAGTCTAGATACATATCGTATACCATTACATTGAATAAGTTTGTATACATATTGTATGGAGTGTTAATATACTAATATATATATATATAATACAGATGTAACTGTAATTCTATTGATAGATATATTTATATATATATATATATATATATATATATTGACGTATGTAAAACAAGCGTTAGATTAACCAGCCGAGTAAAACATAGGTACAACCTTACACACATATATACTTCATTATTATAATATTAGCCATTCACGAATCTATTCTAGACTTATTTAGTCTATATATATATATATATATACTATAGTCTATATATATATATATATATATATATATATACATATATGTATATATATTATATATATATATATATAATATACTGTATATATGTAAATAGTATAGAATATATGTTACAAAATTAAAACATATTATAAATAGAAGTATAGATATTTAATGAGTGATACAAATAAATACCCGGATGAGAATGTTAAGTAGGTTAGCAGAACGTGATTAATACAAACACGTATCTAGCGTATGACTCACCGCTTAAGACTTCCACTCGAATACTTTAACGTGTAGTTAGTCTACAGCAAGATGTTCTCACAAGTACTTCACCCACGTCAACAGAACAGGCTCACATCACATCTCAACACACACGTCAACATCTGAAGATACTAAGGATTATCGATGAATAAATATTATAATCGTTGATCTTCTTAATTATTAATTATATGTTATTAACAAATAATAATTGTACATATATATATATATATATATATATATATATATTGAATTGAATGTACTTTTATTTAAATTGCGTAAAATAGGTAGGTGCCATATGAAAGTGCACGAATAATAAAGTATGTAAGTATAATATCAATAATTATATATGTAATTATGCAAATAATAATACTAATAATAATACAATATTAAGTTAGCTATAAACATTATCTAATACACGCACGATTCTGGAACCCAACTACATAATATATGCTACGCGATGGATTTAACATGGTGAAGAACAGAGTTCCACTATTTGTGTGTAATAGGTCTTAAATAACTTATTTGTAATGTGTCAGTATTACAATCATAGGAGGATGTTCAAGCTGGAGAATTACGATGATGAAGGGAGCGAATTGGGAGGAAGGTGGGGTGCGTGGATTTATAGGGGGATAAAGCATATATAACTATAATTTATATGAGAATATATATATATATATAATATGACGTTTATATAGCGGATATTGGAAAATAATATAGATAGTACTAAAGAGTTAATGTTATGATTTTCTATATGAATTGATGATAAACAGATATAGTACAACACGGCTATGAGGGGTAATTACTCGTGCGGGAAGAAAATAATAATAAAATAATAGTAATACGATAATAATTTAATAATAATATACATTCAACGGACAACAATACTAAATAATATAAAGGACTATTATATACTACAGTCTGCATTGATATGGTGTAGTTTTATATACTACAGACTGCATTGATATATAGTATATACTATATACTATAGTACTATATACTATATACTATAGTATAGTGTTATATAATAATAAGATAATAATAATACAATAATAATTTAATAATGATATACATTTGATATTGCACGGACATAAATAATAAGTTGGATGATTTAATGATTATTGGTAGAGAGAAAAGAAGAAGTAAGATTTATAAATCTTTTGTGGGATCTAATAGAACGAATGGTAGGAGGGAGGGAATTCCATAAGGTTGGACCGGAATTTTTAAAAGCTCTAGAATTTAGGGAAGTTTTACTAGAGTTCTGGGAGATAAGTAGAGGAGTATATTGGTAACGAAGAGAAGATAATATAGTACGTTTTTTAATTAGATCAGAGATATAACTAGGGGTGAAAGAATATATTGATTTATGGATTTATGGATGATAATTATATATTCTATATGAACAATAAATGAAATTAAATAGCATTCTAATAAAGTAAACAAGTGAATTTATCTAACGTTTGTGTTATACTACTACTGACATGATATATACACCACGATGCATATGTATCATTGTTTGTTTGAAGTACTAATAACTTATGTAATATTATTATATACATGGAATTGATAACATACCAAGTGAATTAATTAAACGAGGAGGTAATTCTATTGTAAAGATTCTCACTGTTCTGTGCCAAAAATCATGCAAAACATGACCAGCACAATGGAATTAATCACCAGTGATACCAATTTCTTAGAGAGACGACCTTAAGAAATGATAAAACTACACAACATTTAGTTTAATATGTCATTCGAGCAATATCTTAATGAATATTATTTTTAAAAGAATGAATTCTCAAGTAGAGCAAATACTGTCGGAGGAACAAGCAGGATTACGAAAAGGAAGAAGCACGGTGGATTAGGTATTCAACCGCAGAAATCTCATTGATAAACAGCCGAAGAGCCAAAAGAATTTATTCGATAACTTCATAGATTTTAAGAAGGCATTTGATAGCGTATATCATGATGGACTATGGTCCGCACTACACAAATTTGGAATCCAGAATGAAATAAGTGTGATGATCATAGCACTATAAGACAACTCTACTAGTGCAATCCTGATTAATAGTCACCAAGGTAAACTTTTCAAAACTACAGTTGGAGTGCGACAATGTGGTCTACTGTCACCAATACTCTTCAATGTCTTTCTTGAGGAAATCATGGCCGAAATACAGTATAACTATCGTCATCAATATAAATCGGCGAAATTTCATTATGGAATTTAAAGTTTGCAGACGACATTGATCTGTTAGCAGGTACAAACTACGAATTTCAAGAACTGACAAATCTATTAGCTAATGGTGCTACTAGATACAGTAGGGAGATTATTGCAGAAAAAAAGTAAGGTAAGGGTGAATAGTAATGAATGAATGAATGCATTTTATTTACCGAATATTTGCTATAATAATCGGAGGGATACCCAGAAGCTATGTTTAGCTTATACTAAGGATACCCTTAATAACATAATAATAATAATAATAATAATAATAGTAGTAGTAGTAATAGTATAATGGTAATAGTCGAGATATGATAATATATCTTATATCGATAATGAAGTCACATAACGTAACATAATATGTAAAGTCTCAGTAAAGTGATATAGATACATGCACGCAGCCTTGCAAGTTTAAGGTTTAAGGACCTTGAGGAATTGCCAAACCAAACCATGCGAGAAGTCTCCGGTTTGTCAGGCCCATATGGGTTGGTCAGGCATTGGGTTGTTAAATCCATAAATTGTAATATTTTGTTGACATAATCGTCACATGATCAATTAGACAATATCCCCTGGCAATCACAAACAATCTACATGCATATCTCTACGCACTATTCAAATACATACATACCAACAATAAAAATAAATCATACTTATAAGTAATAAATAATACAGTGAGTAAGCAAACTAAATTACTCAAATAACTCAAATACTCAACATGTTAGTAAAATTACGAAAAAAGTTTGATATAATAAAATGTATATAAATAATTGTAATAAAATAATAAAGGGTAATAAATGGACAAATGACTTTTCCATTCTAAGCTGCATTGACTCTGAGCTTGGATATTGAGATCGTATAGGATCTGGTGAATAATATAATGTTAGAATATAAAACCTGTATATATTAGATTCTTAATTTTAATACAAAATTGTTTTAATGTAATACTACTATAAATATATTTTAGAGACATTGGAAGATTGTTCCAGCATCTAGGTCCATTATTCATCAATATCCATGATACTTCAAAATATACAAACACCACTCTTTATGGAAATAAACTATAGAAAGTGAATACGTTCTGTTACCTAGTCGCAAACCACTCAAAAGATGGATCTTGTGAAACAGAAATTAAGATAATATTATCTCTTTCAATATCGGCTATGATACACCTATACATCGTATTGAATAGTAAACATATCCACTTCAAGTTTAAGTTTAATTCTTACCATTCACGTGTATTAGCAATACTAACATATAATTGGTTGATCAATGTGGTTATGTGTACACAAATCCAAGCATTCGAAAAAAAGTCCTATAGGAAAGTGTTCGGGATAAAATATCAGGAAATAAAGACGAATGAAGATGTAAGGCATAATATTATGTCCATAATCGGCAACTATGAACCTCTCCTACAAATGATTAAACGACGCAAGCTAAAATGGTATGGACATATATTCAGACATGATAGTCTCTGTAAAACTATAGTTTTGCATTATATATAATGCAAGACGTAGTTGGAGGAGTACGTAAACGAGGACGCCCGAAAAAGCAATGGCTTGATAACATTATAGATTAGACAAAGATGGATATTAATGATTTAGTAAATATGGTATATTATTGAAACGGATAGAGAAAATGGTTTCGAAGTCAAGTGTGTTACTTACCAGTACGACATCCGAGTCACGGGATTCAAAGTAAAAGTAAGTAAATTGTATTACTGTAAGTATCACCTTTATACACGAATATATGACTATAGTGAAGCTGGGTACTGTAAATGTAATCGTAGGTAACGCGTTACTAAGGTATATCTTCCCTTTATTAATCTTTATATATATATATGTTAAATTCTAAATAGTATTTCTATTAATATTACTCTGAAAGTTGATCTAAAATATATTTCAACATTGACATTTTAATAAATAATCTATAATAAATAATATTCCCTTAACTATTAATTATATTTAAAATAATGCTCTTTATATGCTCAGAGATTGATACACATAGCTTAGTTCTCTCCAATTTACATATATCAAATATATTTAATCGAACACTTATTACTTCTAAAATCAAATAATAATAATATATCCTTCCTTATGATTTATATTAATTAATTCTCCCTGGTATAAAATCACAATAACCTTTAGTATGAAGAATCAGTTTGTATTAATAATATTAGTTAACTATATATATATATATATATATATATATATATATATATATATTGGATTTATTTGGTTATATGGAAAACAATACTCCATCTAAATTTCTGGATGGGATGAAAGGACTCCACAAAAAACCAATTTTAAACAATATACAATATACATTTAGAATATTACTCTTGCGTTATAATCTCCTAATACATATTCCTCTGGATAAATTCTATATATTACAAATAAACACATGTACATCTAATATAATTGTCGACTATTATAATATCAAAGGACAACTATTCACACAAATATTAGTTTACTCGTAAATCTAGTGTTATCGATAATGTATGCCTTACTTACTTTTACTTTTATCCCATTACTCTTGAATAGTAGGGGGAATATGAATATTTCACACAACAGCGTCGCCATTTTTTTCGATCTTTTTTAATCATCAGTAGGTCACCGAGATCTTTGGATGTCCATTTGTAAATATTGTCCATCCATTACATCTTTGGGCGGCCACGAGGTCTTGCACCTTCGTTTTTCCTTATTTTTGTTAGCGAATGTATTTCTACGTGATACACGGCCTAACATCACTTTATTTGTTGACAATTGATAACAGTGGCGTAAACTTACCAATATATGAATTCATTTTCTCTTTAATATATATATATATATATATAAACTGTCTGTGTGGCTCAGTGGCGAAGGCGTCAGACACACAAGCAGTAGGACACGGGTTCGAGCCTCGTCCGGACCATTAATTAATTTTATAAAATTGGTCTTAAAATATTATTTAGAAGTGATCTTATATAATTGTGTATAAATAAATGATCGGCTCTAGTTAAAACCTTGGATGCCTTAGCATGAGAGCGGCTTCGAATGGATATTAGAGCCATATATGGTTATAAGTGAAAACGTCATCTAAGTTCCTGGATGGGATGAAAGGACTCCACCAAATAAAAATAACAATAACAATAACAATATATATATATATATATATAAATAAGAAACCATTAAACTTGGAATTAATGTCGGCCTCTTTATGTCGGCCTCTTTAACCATATATGATAACGAAAATGGGTATTTTTTTTAAATATATGTATCATTTTCTACTAAATATAACAAAACATACTTCTACTGTGTATTAAACTTTTCTTGTGCTTTAATTACTATATAATATCAATTATATTTCGATATACTATTTATCATTATTAATTGATAACAATTATGATTATATTTATTATTAAATGTGAATTATTAATATGTAATTAATATACATACAATATAAAACTCAAATTCGTATCTCCCAATAAACCCCTTTTATTTGGAGTGCCACAAGGTACTGTTGTTGTAGGTACCCTTAGGTAAAGTAACCTAATACGGACACCTTAATAATACATGATATTAACATTGTATAACTATATATATTTGTATTCAAAAATGACAAAATCTTAATATTATATGATTATATTATAGATATTATTGTAATTTTAAAATTTTATTTAATCTTTTTATTCAATAAATAATGTGGGTGTCCGTATTCTGTACCCATGTTCGAATACGTAAACCTTGTGTTATAATACGGACACCACATACACCACTACAGGAACTCTATATTATTGATGAACCAATCAGATAAATAACAATTACATTATTGATAATTAATTTTATGAATAATTTAATATAATTTAATTAGTTAATAATTTATATTTTTTATTATTTTTTTAATTAATAATACAATTTAAGTATCTAAATAATAACATGTTTAGATTTATCTTCATTGGTGGTATTAATATTATAACCCACGCGATTTTTATGAAAATTAGAATAGTTCATATGCTGCGCGCTGATTGGTTATAGTATGTCCGTATTAATACATCTAGAGTATCCGTATTAGGGACTTATATGACCGCTAGATATATAAATAAAAAATAAATAAATCAGATTTATTATTTCATATTGTGAAGAATGAAATAATGGATACGTTAATAAACAAATGTGTTTGTTTTTTTGCGAGAACTTCCCCAATCATCATATTCTAGATAAGTTAGATTCTCATGAGTACAAAAATGTAACTATAAATAAATAAGATGTAAAGAATAAAAATATATATCAATATATAAAGTTAAAAATAAATTATGTAAAGAATAAAAAAATATGTATCAATAAGTCATGTTAAAAATAAATTATGTAAAGAATAAAAAATATGTATCAATAAGTAAAATTGAAAAATAAAAGATGTAAAGTTATATACAAAAATCACAGAAACGAGTTGAATTATGAATGCCGAACTATAAAAGGAATAGAATAGCTAAACAATACAAATGAAAAAAATAAAAACTAAAACAAACAAGATGAAAGTTTAATAAATAATACTAGTAAACAATAATAAAATAAGATAATCAATTGTTTAATTGATTTTCATATTTTGATAAAAGATGTTTTTTTAATATTTTTTTTAAGTTTTTTATATAAATTTTTGTAAATAATAATTTATTTAGACATAAATTATTCCATGATTTAGGGCATTTAAATGATAATGATTTATGATGACGGCTTGATTTTATATAAGGTAATTTGAAATTATGAAAAGTATTTTTGTATACATTGTTATATCTTGGAAATAATAATGATATTCTGCTTGGGCATTTCTTTAAATGTACATTGTGCATGAATAACATATTTTTATAAGTTATTAAATCTTTAAATTTTAATATATTAGAACATACAAATAAATTGTTAGTATTAGTCAATATAAAAATATTATTGACAATTTTAAAGATATTTTTATTTACAATTCGAACAGCCTTTTTTGTAGAGTTGAAATACATTGAAGGTTATTATTAAAATTATTTCACCAAATTTCTAAACAATACATGATATGAGGCAAAAACAAAGAATTGTAAAGCAGCTTTAAAATATATATTGGTAAATAGCTCAGCTTTCTTAATATATATATAACATGTGATAATTTCAATTGTATTTTACTTATGTGTTCTTTAAATTTTTAATTATTATCTAAAATAACTCCAAGAAAAGTATAACTTGATACTAAGCATATTTCAGTTGAATTAATTGATATACCATTAATAATATTTGCATATTTATAAGGTAGACTTTTGTTATATCAATATTTAATATTAATCTATTATTAGTGAACCATTCATGTACAGTTAAAATATCTAAATTTAAACTTTTGCATAGAGTCTTATTACTTGGTTCACTAATGCTAACCGATGTATCGTCAGCAAAAAATATAAGATTACAATTTATATTTAAATTATGTAAGGCCATATGAATATCATTTATGTATAAAATAAAAAGTAAGGGACCCAAAATGGATTCCTGAGGTACCCCAAAATTGATGATACTTCTTCCAGAAATGTCGTTATCTATTCTAGTTGATAACATTCGATCTTGTAGATAGCTTTCAATTATACGATTTTGTACTGCCCCTAAAACCATAATATTTTAATTTGTTTAATATAATATTATGATCTATAGATCATATATACACGTATACATGTATACAAGATCGAATGCTTTTCTTAGATCTAGAAATAATGAGGCTAATTTATTATTTCTTTCTAAGTTTGATTTAATAAAATTATAGTGATCATAGAGTGCGTGCGAAATTGATGAATTTCTAATAAAACTATATTGTTTGGCATATATGCTTATAACTTAATTAATATTTGATAACAAATATAGAAATTATGCATATAATGTTTAGAATGCTTTAGTTATTAATAATATATTGTTATATTTTATATTGATACATTTATATATGCTTGAGAAGGTTTTGAGTTGACATTTTTTTTCATAACTTTAAAAACATAATACAAAATCAGTTTATTGGATATATCTGCACTATTTTGCATAATTAAAAAATTAAAACTACTTTTTTAGACTATTTGTATAATTATGACTATTTTATTCATTAAACATTTTTTTGTATGATTTATGGTTTCTGAGATACCGAGAGTGTCCGTATTCGGTTACTTTCCCCTACCGTGTTCCTTATATATCGCTCCAATATATAACATATTTCTAAAGTACACTGATATCATTTATATGCTGATGATATTATTGTTATGTCACCAACAAATAAATCCCGTTTATATAATTGAACTGAAATGTTACTATTACACTGATTTAATAATTATTGATAATACATATAATGATACAATTTAATGTTGTTCATATTATATCAGTTGTTAGTAACGCAATGTTTGTAAACAAATATTTTAAATTGTTATAAATGTAAATAATATTCGTTATTCCGAATGTTAAAGTTCGTAAACAACAACACGTAATATCGAGTTTACGCTAATATTTAATGCATAGGTATGTAGTTAACACCTATCACATTATCCTATAATACATACACACACATACATATATAACTAGTCATACCTAGTTAGATTCCCTTACACAATATAACACAATACAAGTACTATACTGTGTTACAGGTTACCATCACGTACGAAGGACAGGACATATGAACAACGAGTCCTATCTATACATGTACACAGGTAGTATATACTGTAATGTATATGTCCTATTTATATTTATAAATGTATACTTTATGTTAGCAATGTTAACTTATAAAGCTGCATCGCTTAATTATCGCAATACGTTAAACGTTTCGTTGTACAGTGTTCATTATACAGTGTATAATGTACATTGTACAGTGTATAATGTACATTGTACACTGTGTACACTGTACACTGTACACTGTACACTGTGTACAGTGTACAGTGTACAGTGTACAATGTACACCCGTATAGTATATACAAAGGGCTTTGGTATATATATATAATATATATATTATATATATATATATATATATATATAATTAATACAAAGTATAATATATATTATTATATCATAGATTTAGTGAATCATTTTATGAGATATATGAGATCCGCGAGCACACATTAATTAATTTATCCTATAGGATAGCAAACTAATATATTACTTGTCTCCCCTTATTATAGTATACTTATTTTTAAATAATATAGAATAATTTCTATTGTTTTCGTCCGTGAATATATATATATATATATATATGTATATATATATATATATATGTATATATACATTTATATATTTATACATTTATATATGTATATATTTATTTATATGTGATTAATTAATTTTAAATTGAATAAAGAATGAATTATAAGATGCGTGTGAACTGGATACACTTGTAAACTTGAAATAAAGACATTTATATTATGTTAGTTTATATATAAAATACATATATATTTACATATTAAATATATATACACTGTTAAAAATTAGGGTATGCGAATTCAATTTACAGATCGTTAAAATATCACAACAATTTACCATGTACCCTGGATAGGGTGCACGACTTTTAAACTTAATAGGGTACAATATATATATATTTTTAGGGTACATATATGTTAAATATTAGGGTATATGACTGTTAAATGCACTAGGGTACACTCTATATATTTATTAGGGTATAGGTATATACCTAGCTATGTTAAATATTAGGGTACGTGATTATTATATTTACATATAATGCAATTCATTATGGTACTTATATGATATATCATACAATTGCATTAGGGTACACGGCATCATATAATTAGGGTAAAACCAGCTAAAATTCTTTAGGGTACATGTAAACTGCAGTTTGATCATTGTTAGGGTACTGATCGTATTTATTCATAATTTACCCTAATTAGTGTACGGCTATGGGGACACTACTTACACCCTAAAAAGGCATTCGTTGTACCCTAATTTTTAACAGTGTATATATATATTATATTGGTCTAATATAATATTATTTTTTTTTATATAAAATGTAATATATATTTGTCTAATATAATATTTGTTTGTATAAACAATGAAACATATACACATATAATACCTGTGCTATACCTGAACAGTTAACAGTGTTACGTAACTTTAGGAGCCCCACGATAATACGTTACGTCATAAGGCGACACATTTACTACAGTTCCATTGTTACCATTACGTAATACCACAGTGTCAGATAACTATTCCGTACGTCTAACAATAGATGCTTTATTGTCTACTGTTCAATGTATTGTAAGTAATTGTAATTGTAAGTAATACTAATGATAGAGTATAGCTTACACACACGTATGTACAATGTACAATGTACATACAGTGTACATACAGTTCATCACATATCCACACGTATATGCATCACATAATAATGTGTTTATATACGATTAACGATTCCATTCTACATGATAGTGAATGATAGTATGTTATAGCATCGGCTAATAGGGTATAACAGGTGTAGGGTGTACTAAAAGGGTATAATACGTGGGTATACCTTATATATACTATCTAGTTAACTAGGAAGATGTTAGTTATATTACTAATAGGGTACCTACACTATTCATTAATTGTCAGTATATATATATATATATATATGAATGCATGAATTAATTAATGTATATTTATTTTCCTAATCAGGAAACATATTCGTATATTGAATTACTAGACGGAAGGATATTCATAATCTAGAAGTAGATTATATTAAGAATATCATTATAATAAAATATAAAATATTGATTATATAATATTAATAAAATAAGAAAATATAATAATAAGGATGTAATACAAGAATATTAATATCGAATATATACATTAATAATAATAATGCTCATAATAATAATACTTATGTACATAACAATACAAATAATAATAATAATATTATAAAAGCGATGAATTGTTAATAGAGATTACATGATATATTATATATATCATGATATGAGATATCATGATACACACACACCTACATGTATTACATCACATTATTATTACGTAACATGTGAATACCGCTATAGCGAGCCTCACTTTGGTAGCGAGCCTCACTATGGTAACGAGCCTTACTGTAGTAATTATATAGATGGTCATGTACCATTACATATATGGCTATATACACACTATAGATGGGCAATGCGCATTGGACATATATATATAACATTATTTTACATTATAATGTTATTCAATAATTATATTATTACTATAATTAGTTGTAGGTATGGTATTTCAATACAATACATTATAATAATGTATAATCTATTGTACATATAATGTATGCTATATTTAGTAAATATTATTTACCCATTTTTATATTATAATAGTAACTATATATATATATATATATATATATATATATATATATATATATATGTTATATTGTTATATATATAACATACTTGATATGTACAATTGAATTATATAATTATATATATATATATATATATTATAATAGAAAACTATATTAAGTAAATGCAACATAAATAATACGAACAATTGATTTATAAGAAATATTTATTGTTTGCAAATTAATCGTATCCGTCGTTATCGTCGTCTGATAGTTGTTGCCCACCAGGTTCTGAAGGTCGTTGTGATTAACCTTCAGCTTGTTAACCTGTCTAGCTAGGAAGTATGTCCTTTATCATTGAGTTGTCGGTATTCTTCATTGTTTTGCTAGTACCATAGCGACACGTGTCGGGCTAATTGTTATGCAATATATGCAAAGTAAGAGGCACATGACTATATATACTACATATACATATTAATTTATATATATATATATATATATATATATTATTTACATTGGTAGACGTGATGGGTAATATATATTGTAAATATTATTTCATATAAATCAATTTTAATTATCATGTATGTATATTTACTCTTTATACCCATGTTTATATTATGATAGTTTATACAGTATAATATAAACGATGGGTAACATTGCTTTATATGAAATATTGTTTACCATATACGGGTATACCCGTCATGTCTACCGACGGAAACGGACATACACTTTCAATATATATAGGGGGTTTGTGATTGACCAAATCAACCAATAATAGTAGGTAACAATTACCCACAGTATACCCCTTAAATATGTACTGGTATTACGTAATAACCTCATAGTAATGGGTCGCGTAGTATTATACCTGATTGGCACACGTCGATAGATCGTACGCTATCTTATTCCAGTCGGTACCGTGTTTTTCCTGCAGGGGGTGGTTGTAGAGTTACAGTCTAGTATCATTGGTAAATATATAAAATAAATTCTTAGAAATATAGGTAATTCGAATCTCCATTCTATGGACATATATATAACATTATTTTTCATTATAATGTTATTCAATCATTATATTATTACTATTAGTAGGTAAGGTTACCTAGTTGTAGGTAAGGTATTTCAATACAATACATTATACTAATGTATCATCTAATTCAATTGTACATATATTTTATGTTATATTAACCTTATGTATA
Source organism: Osedax fenrisi (assembly GCA_964019155.1). Lineage (NCBI taxonomy): Eukaryota > Metazoa > Annelida > Polychaeta > Sabellida > Siboglinidae > Osedax > Osedax fenrisi. The sequence goes on from OZ025242.1 coordinate 75,202,222, forward strand.
TATATATATATATATATATATATATATATATATATATATATATATATATATATATATATATAGTTACTATTATAATATAAAAATGGGTAAATAAAATAAAATAATAATAACAATCATGATATGTACAATTTAATTAGATAAATATATATATATATATATATATATACATGTATTATAATATAAAATATATTAAGTAAATGTAACATAAATAATATGAACATATTAGACACGTATAATGTGGCACGTGTCACTATTAGAGGTCACCTTGGAATCCACCTCCCCTTTTACATCGCCAACTATTTCTCCTGGTCTTTCTCCAGCTTCAGAAGTTGATTATATTAAAAATGGTACTATTTGATGACCTAGTTATTTCTATCTTTAAATACAATTTATTATTTAATGTATACATATATGTAGGCTGTTTAGTATGTATTTCAGCCTGCATAATATTTAGTATTGTGTAAATGTATATCTAATATTATGGCAATAGTGTATCTTGCCATACTATCAGACATACACACACATATATATATATATAACTCAGAAGGTGTAGCGAACTACTGTGCAGAAAAAAAAAGCATAGCTTATCTTGTTGTACCTGGTTAATAATAATACAAATATATACGAAAGAATAATAGGCAATTTGATGACTTTTTATAAAACTACAAAAATAAATAAAAAGATGTAACCACATTTGAAAATTATTATTTAAATAAAAGAATGAGTAATTCAACAAAACAACTATATATATATATATATATTATAATAGAAAACTATATTAAGTAAATGCAACATAAATAATACGAACAATTGATTTATAAGAAATATTTATTGTTTGCAAATTAATCGTATCCGTCGTTATCGTCGTCTGATAGTTGTTGCCCACCTGGTTCTGAAGGTCGTTGTGATTAACCTTCAGCTTGTTAACCTGTCTAGCTAGGAAGTATGTCCTTTATCATTGAGTTGTCGGTATTCTTCATTGTTTTGCTAGTACCATAGCGACACGTGTCGGGCTAATTGTTATGCAATATATGCAAAGTAAGAGGCACATGACTATATATACTACATATACATATTAATTTATATATATATATATATATATATATATTATTTACATTGGTAGACGTGATGGGTAATATATATTGTAAATATTATTTCATATAAATCAATTTTAATTATCATGTATGTATATTTACTCTTTATACCCATGTTTATATTATGATGTTTATACAGTATAATATAAACGATGGGTAACATTGATTTATATGAAATATTGTTTACAACGTATTTGATTACATTACCATATACGGGTATACCCGTCACGTCTACCGACGGAAACGGACATACACTTTCAATATATATATAGGGGGTTTGTGATTGACCAAATCAACCAATAATAGTAGGTAAAAATTACCCACAGTACACCCCTTAAAGATGTACTGGTATTACGTAATAACCTCATAGTAATGGGTCGCGTAGTATTATACCTGATTGGTACACGTCGATAGATCGTACGCTATCTTATTCCAGTCGGTACCGTGTTTTTCCTGCAGGGTGTGTGTGTAGAGTTACAGTCTATTATCATTGGTAAATATATAAAATAAACTCTTAAATGGGTTTCACACCAACTCGAACGCAATTATTAACTATAATTGTTAGTAGTTAAAGTTTAACTATATTATTTAAATCTTGATAAACATAGTTTTACACTTAATTATTAAAGTTAATAATTGCGTTCGAGTGGTGTGAAACCCCTTTTAGAAATGTAGGTAATTCGAACCTCCATTATTGGTTCTTCGTAAATAATATGATTTATATAGGTCATATATTTACATTGGACATATATATATAACATTATTTTACATTATAATGTTATTCAATAATTATATTATTAGTTGTAGGTATGGTATTTCAATACAATACATTATAATAATGTATAATCTATTGTACATATCATGTATGTTATATTTACCCATTTTTATATTATAATAGTTTATATATATATATATATATATATATATATATATATATATATAGTTAGTAACTATTAGTTACTATTATAATATAGAAATGTTTATATATATATAATATATACTTTATATGTACAATTGAATTAGATAATTATATATATATATATATATATATATATATTATAATAGAAAACTATATTAAGTAAATGTAACATAAATAATACGAACAATTGATTTATATGAAATATTTATTGTTTGCATATTATTTATTACAATACCATATATGGTAATGGCTATATCCATCAGAACTACCAATGCACCGTGCATACTCTATGGTTGACATGACTATTGTTGACTTGACTATGGTTGACTTCGCTTCACTATCCACCTCGAAAGTGTCACTATGGAATATATACTGTTTGTTATATATGTTATTTATGTCACTAACGCTATATCTAATATATTAGATATCTAGGTCACATTGGAATCCTCCCCCCCCCCATTTATATCGCCAACTATTTCTCCTGGTCTCTCTACAGCTTCAGAAGTTGATGATGTTTAAAATGTTACTATTTGATGACCTCGTGTTGCTATCTACCTTTAAATTCAATTGATTATTTGAAGTATATAGGAAGTTTGACCTCGTGTTGCTATCTACCTTTAAATTCAATTGATTATTTGAAGTATATAGGAAGTTTAGTATGTATTGACACATATAGAGTTTTGTACATGTATGTATGTATGTATCTGATATTAGGGCAAGATGCGATCGCATTTTTTATAAACCAATACATCGTATCTTGCCATAATATCATATACACACACACATATATATATATATATATATATATATATATATATATATATATATATATATATATATATATGATTTTATATGTCAGCAGGTATGTCAGTAATACCAGCATCTAGTATGTATGTATAACCCCTTGTTACGGGTGACATTTCACAGTATGTATCGAATACACACAGTATGCCCCCGTTTGTTTTGATTACGACATATAAAATACTCAACAAATATTATAATATATATTAAAAAATATATATATATATATATAAATTAGTTGTTATTATACTTTTAAAGTATACTTAGTAATACATAAAAAATATTTTAAATTTGACCTCGAAAATCGTATTCAAAACAAACGGTGGCCATATTCGATATTCTCTACTCACACGGTATGTCGGTTACGTATGTCATAGTATCCCCTGGCGACTACATAGTTAGTAAACACTCTTCGGACTGAATTGCAGCAGGTTCGGAATGATGTGTTTAAACAAGAGACATTCTTATCGAGACATTCCGATCTATCTTCCTACGGCTGTTTAAATTTACATCTTCTGGCGACGATACAAAGTGTGGAATTCATTGTTTTATCATAATCGTATCCGTCGTTATCATCGTCTGATAGTTGTTGACGACCTGGTTCTGAAGGTCGTTGTGGTTAACCTTCAGTTAGTTGACATCAGTATCCACCGGAACTATTCCACGTCCTTCGTGAGAAGATTGGAATCTAGTTTCATCCCTTCCCTGACATGCTAGGTAGTATGTCCTTTGTCATTTTTTAGTATTCTTTATTTTTTTTTGTAGTACCGGTTCGACTTTTGTCGGGAAAGGTATTATGTAATAACCATATATAAAATATATATATATATATATATATATATTAATTATAATTATAATTATATTTATATATATATATATATATATATATATATATATATATGATGTTATATGTCAGCAGGTATGTCAGTAATACCAGCATCGATTATATATGTAACGCTAGATATGATATATTCTGTAGTGTTGAGTATTTAACTTGTTCTGGTGATGGACATTTATCTACGATTTTAGAGTTATCTATTTTAGCTGTATGGTCTTCTTTCCTTTTCTTCCTATATAGAATGAAATGTATAACCTGTTCGCAAGTGATGAACGAAGTAAGGCCTCTCCATTCACTAACGATTGAAAGAGGCCTTACCTAATATATTAGGTTTAATATACCTAATAGGGTTGCTTTCACATTTAGGTCTCTAACCGTGGAGGTGTTAGCGGAGCGTATCTTACCCCCACATATAGGGCATATTAACGTGTATTTACAGGACCGCTAAACTAACACATAACTATATATGATTATATACACACGTATCACTAGTAGAGGTAAAACATTCTAGTAAACGAATAACTATATAAAAGTATATATATATATATATATATATATGTTTATCAATTGATTGTGTTTAAAAATGATACTATTTGATGACCTAAAGTTATTTCTATCTTTAAATATAATTTATTATTTAATGTATGTATACATACATACTATAGGCAGTTAGGTATGTATTGCTGCCTGCATAATATTTAGTGTTGTGTAAATGTATGTATGTATATATCTGATATTATGGCAATATATAAACCAATATATCGTGTCTTGCCATACTATCAGATACACACACATATATATATATATATATATATATATATATATATATATATATATATATATATATATATGTTATATAGTTTATAAGCAGAAATATAAAGATGAATTACAATGTTTAGTAAAGTTAAATGAACGATGCAGTACGTATATGTTAAGAATAATTATAACTTGGGGTATTTAAATAAAAATAATCATCAGTTCATTAATATATTACTTACCATATATTGTACATTCATGTGGCATAGCCTATAGACTACACTTGTGGCATGTGACATGTACACGATTCATGTGACATCACCCACTGACGTATACATTAACTGTTTCAAATAGTTAGCTATCTGACCTTTAGTATAGTGTAATGCGTATCAATGGAACTGTTAGCTATTGTGGACGTTTAGTGTTCAGTATTCACCGAAGAGAATCAGCATAAAGATCAAACCTGCAGCAGTATACGATGTAGGATGTTGTTAAGAAAACAAGGTAGATACAAATAATACATAATATATATATATTAATGTATAATATTAAGCCTATCGTATTGTATATAATATTCTAGTACACTACATGCACTATTATAGTAAGAATTGTTGTATAGGCATATGCTTAGATCGTATTATTACATATTAATCATATATAACAATAATTCTACGTAATATTGCCCATGTATTAATGAGTTAGTTACCTATAGAAAACACCTAAATATAGTTATGCCATGGCACTATGAACAACATTCACCTGTGTATTATAATAAGTTATATCTTTAAGCGCTATTATTAATGTATATAAGTTTTTATTATCTCTAAAACATATATATCTTAGTATATATATATATATATAAATTAGCATATATAGTATACCACATTATATATAATATTTTATATTAAGTATTAATTCATATTGTATTATACATAGAATTTACTACGAACTGGATTATGAAATATGCCACGAAAAGATGTGAATGTGAAATCTGAGCTATTCAAGATTTCCGTGAAGAAATGTGAATCACGAATGCTTAATAAAAATGCTATAAAATAAACTATAAAAACTTCACATATGTTATCTAAATTAAAACTTTATAATATACATGTACACTGTACAATGTACACTGTACATTGTACAGTGTACATTGCACAGCACCCCTCATCATATATTTTAGTAAATATTTATAAGCTCCGAGTTCTTCAACATGCTATAACTAGGTAGGTATCGCTACATATTAAATATACCCCCACGCTCGTATGTCTCCATTCACAACTAAACCAACTCATCTACTTGTACTCCCTAAAACTCTATACTTACATACAAAGCGATTCACCATGACTCTCCTGACTACCTATAATTCCTATAGTATACTCACATATAACTTATGCACCACTACCACTACACGCTCCATCAATATGTTCCTACTTCTACTACCTCCTAAACACAACTTATATTTAACTAATACTGGCATTAACCCATTCATACTCTTGGGAAATTCTCCCTACATCCATCCGTATGACACAAACAACTCCACACTTCGAGAAACTACTTAAAACCTAATTATTTAATCTAAAACAGTAACTTCACCTGGACGGCCGCTTACTTCACACTTTGCTGTCCTAAAACCGCACAAATGTAAATGTAACTGGAAATGTCTATTCATATCTTTTAATAAAGTGATATTTATTTTTAATAACTAAATATTACCTTTATTACAAATTACCTAACTTTTTATATTGCCATCGATAATATCGGGAACCCACGAATATGAATATCATCATGATTTACGAGTCGTACACTGTACGACCCACATAGTACGACACACACACACACAGTACGACGTATTCACACGGCACGATACGCTAGTATACCGTATACATAGCTCACACATAGGTCACCTATAACGTATACATTTAGGTCACTGCTATAACTATAAATAATCTCACTTGTACAAAGCTATTTAATACAATCACACGTATATACCATATCACATGTGATGTATGGCGATTACCTGTAAATACACACCCCACCCCCTCCCACACGCCTTTTAAACTAAACATATGCCTGTATATATCAATACACTCATGCATATTAATACGCCGTAAGACGTATCGGTACCAGCATACATAGGTACCCAAACATAGGTACACAACCATATGTACACAATCATACACAACCTACACTAATATAACTTATACATGAACTCATCACACCTATCAAAGAGAATACACGAATATGAACATTACACACACTCGTATTCGCACCCACTCATATGTGTGTGTGTGTTTATGTGTGTGTGAATATGCATGAATAATATGTATTAATCATAGACATTATAATTACATAATTGTAATTTTTATAGAAATCATATATATATATGATTTCTGATAATATATGATAATAATTTACACAAATATTCATTAAACTACTCTCATAATTGTCAATCTTTCATATAAACGCATCCATGTGCGTACATGCATGACGTCGCACGCACTTATATTACATTTATCTTAGTGATATTATATCTAAAATAGTAGCATAGAATCAACCATTTGTATCGGTCAAGTGTCCATGTATTACCAACAGTATACTGTTTACTGTATGCTATAGCATGATCGTATTACAAGCTTGCAATACCCCTGTGGTCAATTAATCCACCATGCGTGTACTATTGAATATATCATATAACTTATACTCGTACTTAATTAGGCTTTACTTTGTTGCTTTTAGATATTTAATTAATGTTTACATTCTTATCGAAAATAATTATTTTAATGAACAAATAAATTATTATTTAATATATATCATTCGTAAATCAATTTGTGATATAATTATCAATATTATAATTATGAATACAATTATTTATATAACAAATATTAATTATTAATAGAAATAAATCTAGTAAATATGTTGTTATTATTTGAACAATAGTTACAGAGATATCATAGTGGTCCGTATTACAAATCATTATTGCTAACAGTTCTCCTATATGTGTATCATAGTTGCATATATAGAGGCTTCTCTTAGCGATATGACAACAAGAACACTACTAAAATGCAGGTTACTTTAGATCATGAATCATGCTATTCAGTGGCTGAGATATTATGTTGATAGGTCGTAGATGTCGAGATAAAAAATCCCGAGAAGTCTCACTGATTGGCTAGCTGAAACCACACGTTCATACACACGCATCAGTACAACACCCGCATTATTGTACTTTCACTAAACTTCTACATTACAACATATATTTTATTTTATTATTAACTCAATATAAATTAATTTAAGTATCTAATATTATTTAATTAGTTTACTAACTTTATTTTTACCATTATTCATGTCTATTTTAAATTAATATCATTATGTATTGCGGTACACACAATATATTAAAGTTATAAATAATAACGCAATTGACATAACACCCCTATCTATATTATTGAAAATAAAAATAATAAATAAATATTCTATTTAATTATTACAGGGGTGTATTATTATAATAATAATTATTATTTAAATGTTGTATATAATAACTATACTATGCTTCACTATATGGAATACGTAAATTTTATATTTACATTAAATATTGAAAATAATATATATTTTTATATAAACATATATATTGTAAATATATACAAATGAAATAAAACATATTTATAATACAACTTTTTGACGATTGATATTAAATGAAACATATGAACATATTCTATACACTATACGATGCAGCCTATTGCTTATTGGAATAGGGTATTCGTATATCATATAACCTTGAATGACTACTTTATAATAACAAATAAGCGTTTATATAATAATAAATAATCACCTATAAAATAAAATGCATTCATATTGTAATTTTGTATTTCTATATAAATATTTTATTAAAACATATAAATTAGGTTTGAATTGAAAGAGGTTTTTTTATATTATTATGTCAATATTACAAATTTGTATTAAAATTTATTATGAATTTAATATTATCATATAGAAATCATTGATTTAAAAACGAGTTTTTGCATTACATTTTGCATCAAATTCAAATGTGTACTCCAGATGTAATACGATAAAATCACTCGAGCGGAAAATAAAAGTTCACAAAATGTACGTTAGTAGAGATCATGTCCTTAACGATATGGAGGACAGCGGGAAGCTTTAACTTTGATTGAAGATGTAAGATTATATATAATATTAGTTATATATATGTAACTAGGGCGCAGGAACACGGGGGTCATGTGTGTCCGGACCCCGGGGTCACCCCCCCCCCCCCATTTATAAATATATTTGGAATTGAAGATTTAATGTGATCACCAACAAAAAGTTATCATATTTTGAGATATTATGTGGAATAACAAGTGAAAATAAAATGAAATTAACTGATGTTGGTATTCAATAGTACTTAAATTTTTCGCAAACAAGAATAAAAGTTGCATTCATTATTAAATATATCATTATTTTGTAGTTAAGAGAAGACTTTGATATATACCAAAAAGAAGATGGTATAGATTTTAATGAATACGTTCTACAATGGTGGAAAATTCACATATATGTCACTATAGTCATCACATCAATCTACACAATGACCTTCATCCACTCGACCTAATTATTTCAGAACAATATAAATTCCTAGCACCTCAATATATACCACACTATCAATTCCACCACTTACTCACAACACATCAAAATCTCAGATTAATGCAGCCATCCTTAATGTTTCCTCTATACGCAATAAAGATGATCACACACTTGACCTATTTAATGACCTTCACCTTGATCTTATCTGTCTAACAGAAACCTGGCTTAAAGATAATTATGTCGCAATATCTGCATCCATTAATATTAATAAGCTAAGTTGTACACAACTTAATAGACTCATCTAGACCCCCATCTTGGTGGTGGTGTCGGCATCCTATATAAGATAAATCTCAATATAATCCATAGTACTGATCTCGCACTAGAAAACTCAGAATCATTTTCTTGTACATTTCACCCGGCTAATTCACGTCAATTCACCATCATATTTATCTATAGTCCACCTCATAAGTCAATTCCTAAGTTTCTCCTTGCATTAGAACACCTCCTGACTAAATCCACTGACCATACTATCATTCTCGGAGACCTAAATATCCCAATTAACCTTGACACTAATTATACCAGGCAATTCAATATATTAATTGATTCATTTAACTTTGTCCAACATATAACATCCCCAACTCAAATGGCAGGTAATACACTTGACCTTATAATTTCCCATGCACATTATAACCTCACTAATTCCCACTCAATAAAGAATCTATTTTCTTATCATCATCTAGTATTCTTCAACATTAGCTCACCAAGACCAACTCGACCTATCATAAATATTAAATATAGAAAATATAACAATATTGACACCAATACTTTCATCACTGAATTCTCTAAACAAATTAATAACACACATTTATCAAAATCGGTATACAAATTAGAAACAGCTCTATCAAAAACCCTCGACGAACTTGCCACCATAAAATATGAATATATAACAAAACGTCCAATTTGCAAATGGTTCAATTCTGAATTTTCATAATAAAAACGGAAATTACGACTATAGGAATAATAGAAACCTATTAAAATTATTGGAGATAATCTAAATCTCTTAATAAATATAATATATGTATCAAACAACGTATCCTATATAGAACCCTACTCAAAAAGACTAATAAATAATACTACAATAACCTATTAAATAAGCATCAATTAATTCTAAGAAACTTTTCTCCATTTCTAATCAGCTACTTGGTAGACTATCACTACGTGTTCTACCAAATGAACCCATAACAACGCTAATAGATACATTTGACCAATACTTCAATACTAAAGTCATGAATATAATTAAATCACCCCATACACCTCTCAATGAACCATATAATCTACCTCTATATTCCCTTACCATATTCACATTACCATCAACTACTACCATTGAAAAAATCCTCAGTGCAGTAAATACATCTTCCAAACTAGATCCTTCATTCGATATTAAATAAGTACCACATTTATCTAGCATCTTATTACCAAGAAATAATAGAAAACTCACTTACCTCAGGCATTTTTCCAATTTATATGAAAACAGTATATGTTACACCCATCATAAAACACACTAAACCTCGACAAATCAATCCTCTCCAACTACCGACCAATCTTCAACTTATCAACTCTCTCCAAAACTCTAGAACGAGTTGTTGCTCATCAACTAAATTCTTATCTCCATGAAAATAACATATTAAACCCATACCGTAGTGCCTATACCAAGCACAAAAGTACTGAAACTGCAATGATACATATCCTTAATTACATTCACCTATCTGCTGCATCACTATATGGTTCAGTGGTCATTCTCCTTAATTTATCAGCTGCCTTCGATACCCTTGACCACAATATCCTTATAAATCAACTAACTTCTATCGGAATCTCTGGTACTGCACTAGATTGGTTCATCTCATACCTAACTGATCGTTTTTACCAAATTAGCATAAATTCACTAATCTCTTAACCTTGTAAAGTTACTCATGGAGTACCTCAAGAATATGTTCTTGGTCCACTACTGTTCAATATCTATCTACTTCCCTCATTTAAAATTATTGACAAATACCCCACTATAGACTTTCACTCGTATGCTGATGACATACAGTTACACTGTAGATTGATAGACCCTAACAATGACATAAATTGACTTAAACACTACAACCCAAACATTCAATTAACTACATACTACACAACTTACGAACAATAAGACCCTTTATTAATTTTAATACCGCAAAACTACTCGCTACATCTCTCATTCTACCCCGCCTTGATTAAATCCTCACAATATATAGTAACTAAACTCCAACGCCTTCAAAACTCAGCTATCAGATTTATATTCAACATAGCTAAACATTCCAGACAACATATATCTCCTCTAAGAACCAAATTACATAATAATGCTGCCAATAAAATCCCGTATAATTTATAAGATTTCACTCACCATACATGTAGCTAATCACCACAACATACCAGACTATCTCGTCAACGTACTAACTCACAACATAACTATTTACGAACAAAGACAAATAAACAAATTCAAATTAAAAACAGCAGTTCTATCATATTTAACATCTTCCCAACATAAATCTTTCTCCATCCATGCTCCAAAACTCTTGAATGATCTCTCTCACCATATCCGATCAATTGACTCAACTGTAATATTCAAGTCAAAGCTCAAAACATATCTTTTTTTCCCAATTAATACAATGAAAAGCACGTCCGAAAACTTCCATAAAGAAGTTGATGGAAGTGCCTAAACCAATTAGGTAATAGGTAACAGGTACATAACATTTGCTTAGGAACATAGCTCTTAAGTATACGGATGTAGCCGGTATTGCACAGTATACTGTACAATAGCGGCTATATCCGTAGCTATCGAGAAAGTCTTAATCTAGGCAGGCAATATTCAATCAGATAAAAGAAACCGATTGAGTGATGACGATTTAGACATGTTTTTGCATAAAAATAAAGATTATTAAAAAACATTAAATTACTTTATTCAAATATGTTATTATTTACTAATTAGATTTCATAATTTTAATATGTAAATTAGGTATGAAGATATCTTAGTTATTTGATTTTAATTTATATTTATATAATCTTATTATTTTATCGATAATTCTTTTGATAACCAGATAAACCCTACATATTATTATATAATAATGATTATAGTAACTGACGATGAAACTATATTGATCTTATGAAAACTGAGACTAATGCTTAAACGATTTCTTTAATAATCATTAATCAGTTAATATCAATGCATTTTATAGAGTATGAGAGAACATCTATGCTTTAGGTATTGAGATTGAGACTGCATCGATGCTTTATGTGACTGAGATTGCATCGATGCTCTAGATTTGAGCATCATTTACATCACTTATATATATATATACATATGGCCTAATAGTTATTTTAATTTAATTTGTTTTTTTAACTCTGAGATAACAGGGTATCCCTATTATGAACACTGTCCCGAATACGGACACCTTTGCACATATTATTGGACTGAAAATTGAAATAATGACTATATTTATTTTGACTCAAAATTTGTGAGTATATAATTATAATAAAATGTATGCTACATGTCATTAAATTAATATTTTGTAGTTAGTTTACTATATATATATATGAAATTCAATAACACAATGTAATTAATACTATTTCAGATATATATGTTATTGTATTGGCATGTAAAGTGAATGTTACTCATATGTTATTTGTTCATTTCTAAATAATTATAGAATTATTTTTTTTTATAACATACCTCATCATGATGCATCTATATACATATAAATGATATAAATTATTAAATATTTACATATAGTCTACATATATTTTCAAGAAAATTTTACAAATAATGACCCAGCTTTCCCAATATTGGGTGGTTCACTTACGTATTCATTTTTCGGAGGTGAATTATGACTAACTACAAATTACATACAAATTATTATAAAAAAAGTCTTCTGCATTTTGTATTTATTAATATCTTTGTTAACATACTATAAGCATAATATAGCTTTGTTCATATACTATGAATATTTAATGTTATATTAATTTATATTTTATATTAATGTAAAATTAATTTTAAACTTCTTTTTATTTTTCAAATATATCAAATTCTAGAAAATATTTTCAGAATTCTGTCATGTCAAATAAAACCTTCCCCTTATTGAATTATTAGTTATTATTTGTATCGTTATAGTATACACAAGGACATGTCCTTGGTATAAATACGATTTGTGTAGGGTGGCTCAGGTTCCTATCGGTTTAAGTCTCTCCTCACTCTTCCCTACTGGCCAGAATAATAAAATATACGATACATATATCATGATGTAGTCTTTGATATTACTATAAATAATAAAAGAAAGCCATCAACAATGTTATTTCTAAATAAGTTACAAATGTATAATCTATCCATCGTGCGTAGGAACATAGACATTAGAATTAGGTAGACTGCTATTGGAGATAAGGTTTGTTAAGGGGTTAACCAATGCGAGTGACAATCCTGCATAATGTTTAAATTGGTACATCATATTTTCAATACAAATTCACTTACATTACTATAATGACTAGCAATTGCTTTAATAAGTATGCTATATCTATTAAAATAAGCCCAATGATTAAAATTATATAAATAAGTACACCTATATTATATTATAAAATAATTGTATAAAACATAGTAAAAAATAAAATTATATATTATTTATTTTTAAATATTTGAAAATAATATCATTTAATGACTAAATATAAATTTACTAAATAATTAGCTTATATAGAATGGAGATTACATAATTTTATATTAATATATGAAAAATTACAATTAAATTTATATTATAATTAGATATGTACATTGTACAACTACTATTTACATATATTTCATATCAATTTCCAAATTATAATGCATATCACTGAATTATATGTTAATCAATATATTTAATTCAATACATTCTCGTTGTATTTTGATTGTACAAATGTTTTAATAATATACATTCATACATGCAGATTTATACAAATTAAGCAGTCTATATATTAATTCCAATAGCTATGGGAGAATGTTTTTCACTAAAGAAATGTACATTTTTTTTTATGCGCATATTATTGACTATGATACATTTTTGGCTAATGTTACCTGGGTTAGATATAGATTTATATATTATATATAAGATTATTATATGAAGATGAAATATCAACTACTTATCTAAGAATATCAGCGATGCTATCATGGATTTACTTGGTTAACAGGTGATAATTTAAATAAATTAAAAATAGAAAATTCTAAATATAACAGTATATCAGTTGACTCAACTATAATTACTATAACTATAACTATAACTAATATTAATGTAATATATATATATGTATATATATATATTTAAACTTGTGTAATAGGGCTATCAAATCTCAAATATGAAATAATTAAATTTAAAAATAGATTCGTTTAATTTCGCGTTTTATTTAAATACTCGACTCAATTCGAAATCAACTATAGGGACTCAATTTCATCAATTTTTAAATGAATTATTTAAGAATATTTAATGAATATTTCAGACTCAATTCACCATTTGATTACTAGGACTCGAATACTAAAATTTATACAACCCTATTGTGTATTAAAATCTATTGAATAAATTATATAATTGATGTGAGCGTAATATTAAAATAAGGATAGTTATAATACTCTCGGCATTATTTTATAATTGAGGGAACAAATTAGAGTAAAGTTTGGGCATATTTATTAAAATAATGCATATGTATTCTTCTCTATTCATGATCACAATATATTGGTATCTGTAAAATATAGATACATTAGAACAACATTAGCTATATAATAGTACATATTATATTAGTACATATTATATTAGTAGGTGTTATAGCATTAGCTACATATTAGATTAGTAAGTACTTTAACCTACATTTTGTTTTGCCTACACTAAACTTCATCATACATAGATTGCTATTCATTTAATATTTTATTATAATTTACATATAATATTAATTTATGTATTTTAATAGGTTAAGTTGTGTATTTAAATATTATAATTTCTAAAATGTAAATATATAGTTATTAATTATTGTAACTATATAATTTTATATTATTTATCTACGAATGAGCGATGCATTTAATTAAGTAAGATATATAAGTATTATTAATTAAGGTATATATTATGTGTGATTAAAATACTAACATCCCCTAACTCTTATTATGATGTGTTGTTGATAGTGAAGTCTGATCACATTGTCCACCTTGTTAAGTCACAATTCTTAAACTGCAATGTTTCACACTGTAATACGGGTATCATAATATCACAGTGTTATTTTATTTAATAAATATATATAATAATATAATTATATTCTAGTATTCTTATAGTATTATATCAAAGATTTTGCGAAGCAAAGATATAACACTCCCTATGCATGCAACGTAATTTAGTAATATCCCCAACCGCTGCTAGCAGCAGTATCGAAATCACTGAAATATATTTATTTTGGCTCTGTTTGCATACAACAATGTTTTCATTGCTCTATTAAATTACATGCAATATATATTAGCTTTTACTCACCAAATATATACTTATAGCATTTAAAACATACATTTCATATTTGTTTGATATATAGTAGTAATGAACACTTAGTTTTCATCATATAAATATTAATTTAAAGCATATTATTTAACATTTAAAAGTGTATAGTTTGATACGAATTTACATTATAAACAACACATAGTTCCTAAAAGTAACCCGCTATAGATGGTACTGGGGTATTTTGTATACAAATTTGAATTACACGATTAGGCCTAAGTGTTATATCTTTCCTTAGAAAAATCTTTGATTATATGTTATTCATTTATATTAAAAAATGTAAACAAAAACAATAACATTTAAGAACTAGAGGCAATTTTCGCAACACCACTCAGTGAAAAGTAAAAAAGTGAGAAAATCACATACAAAGTTTTCTAATAAATAATCATAGAAAACTTGATAAGATATGATGTAATGTATAAATATATAACAAGGAATTAATAATAGCGATCATAAAGAAATAATAATAATAGTGAATATATATATATATATATATATGAAGGATGGGATCAAATACGTATTTGTATTTGTATTTAATTACTTCTCTATTCATCTCATATAAAATAAAATACATATGTTTTATTTTGTTATTTACAGATGTAATCAATAAGAAATAGTTATTAAAGTTATTATATTGATAAATACTAATAGTATATCTAACTATAAACATTTATTTATAATGCTATAACTTTAAAGTCTCCTAAATAATGTATCTAATAATCTCTAATTCAATTGTCTCATAATATTGAATCCCATATTATCTGTATTCATATTTTTCATAATCATTTCATTTTACTTTTATTTTGTATTTGTATTTGATAAAGTATATTTGTATTTGTATTTGAATAACATATTACATAAATATTGGTATTTATATTTGTATCTGATAAATGTATTTGACCCCATCCCTGATATATATATATATATATATGAGTATAATATAGAAAATACGAGTATAAATAGGTTTATTTTATAGTTTTATAACATAAAATATTCTAAATTCTAAAATGAAATGTATGTATTAAAAAATAATCTATATTTTAATAAATTTCACATAATAATTATTTGCTTTGAGATTGTAAAAAAACTAATATTAATCGAAAAAAGGAAATATTTCACAAATTAAAAATTAAAATTCTAAACTTGGATACAAAATTTATAAAATAAAACAATCAAATTCCTTTAATAAATGGAACTCAAATTTGGAACCCGGTAAATATGAGTTTCAATTGCCAAAAAACGCTTCAGTTCATTACAAACACACACGCGTGTAATAACCTCTTGAGGAAAGGTTTATCTCTGAAAGCGATACCATTGCTGAAGGAACAGCATAACTCCCCGAGGAACATCGCCACCATCTCAAAGATATCTCTCTGATCGTCTGTTTCCTCCTCTGTAGTCCATGTGTCTGCATTCTATAGTATTATGTAATGTATTGTTATATATAATTATGTAGTGTGGGATATATCAGTGGGATATATCAGGGATGGGGTCAAATACGTATTTGTATGAATATTCAGAGATGTATTTTATTGCCATATTTGCTGTATTTTATCAAATACACTATCAAAATATATATAATTATTAACAAAATAAAAATATAATTAAATAAACAAATATTTTATAAAGTATTTTAAACAAGTTAGTAAATTAATTAATGTAAAAAATCAATGGTTTATTAACATTTAAATAGGAAATATTTTAGTTTCATAAGAATAATATTAATTTATAATATCAAAATATAATAAAGTATTAGGGGTACTATTGGATGAGGACATATAGCCAAGTATGTTGTGATGAATTGTGAAGTATTCTGAGATGATTTTAAGTATTAATTAATACATTATTTTAAGTAATAATATTATTATTAAATGTGTCTTATTATTATTAAATACTCTTAGTATTTATCAATATAATAATATTATTAACTCTTAATTTATTAGATCGGCAAATGTGAATATGATGTGTATTTTATTTTATATAGACTACGATTACAAAGTAAGCTGGGATGACTTGTGCAGTAATATTAGATTACTCTATGTAATAGTTAAATATCATTATTTATAGTAATAATAGTATTAATAAACTTGTATAGTTTGATATATGTTATCATATTCAAATTATTATATTTATATTATTTTATGTTAACACATAACATCAGAGATATATGAGATATATTAATGTATACTATAATCAGGATTGTATACTTATATATTTTAAGAGTGTAAATATATGATATGATATGCTTAAACATTAATATTTTGTAATATAGTTATTATTAATTGCATGAGTATGATTACATATCATATGCTATTCAATGAATTTTCATTCATGATATTTCTGTTAATTGAAGTTTAAATAATATATTATATTATGAAGGTAAGTCGCTGAGTAAACTATAATGTCATTTATTGAAATTGCTTATTTAGATTACATGTGTATCTATATTTATAAAGAAAGAATAGTTTATATAACTATAATTTTTAACTTATTGCATATATCAAAAATAATTAAATGTATAAAATCATCACAAATCACTTTGCAGTTGGTTACAGATTACTTCGCTATTAATCTCATATAAAATAAAATATACATGTATTATATTCATATTTACAGATTTAATCTATTAGAAATATTAATTAAAGTAAATATATTGATCAATTATAATAGTATATCTACCTATACCCATTTTTAATAATTATATTACTAAGTACATTATTTAACTATAACTTAAAGTGTTCCCAGATTACTTCAGTATTCATCCCTTATTCATTCAAAACTATTTCATCTCAGATTACCTTTATTCCTATTTATTCTTATTTTGTATTTGTATTTGAATAAGCAATACATAAATATTTGTATTTGTAATTGATTAATGTATTTCATTCTATCCCTGATTGTTATATAATTATACATTGTGATTTATCAGTAATACTTAATGCCGAATTCTAAATTAATGATTTATATTAATCAAATTGAACTTAATAATAACTCTTATGATATACATGAACGACCTATATGATACACCAACATTGCATGCATCACATGAACATTACACTAACATCAACGCTGTCAAAATTCTGGTGCTGTTTTCCCAGCTTCCTGACATCAGTTTTGTTGAATTTCAAGGCACTCGTCCAATGGAAGAGCTTCGAGATGTTCAAGAGACTGGATTCTCCAAATATCTGCATCTCCAGTTTCTTGGAGATGCTCTTGTTCTTTATCCTCTGTTGGATGAGGTAATAATGTTATTATGCAATATATTGTAATATTACTAAGCAGTTATTATGTAATATATTGAGGGCTGATTATGTTGTTTTATTTTTATTAATTTTGTTTTATTTCCTGTTTAGTATCTTAATTTTCATTGTTTGAAATATTACTATTTACTGAAATATTACTCAAGAAAATTGCCTCTATTTCTTAAAGTTGTATTGTTTTTGTTTTTAAATTGTTAATGTTTATGAATAATATATCTACTTATAAGAATTCCTAAGGACACATTATTATATTTTATATTTATTATATAAATATGTATTAATAATAATTCTACTTATATAAAATAAATATAAATGATGTATTTATATTTTATCATTTATACATCACTTTAAATTAATTTTATTTATTCCAATATATTATATATATTATGGAGAAAGCTAATGGTTAATGAAAAATAATATTTAAATTACTTTGTTAATTTTTAGCTTAGTTATTTTAGGAGGCACTATACATTACATTGTAGCATCCACAATGGATGCTTAATAGGCTGATTATATAATATAGTAATTATGCAATATGGTGATGTAATCTATTGATGAGGCTTCTTACTATTGAGGTTATTATGTAATTAGGAAGTGATGTAATAGGGTGACTAAGTAATAATATGATAATTGAAGCAAATACTATCTTTCCTGTATAATAATGTTGTGAATGTGTATTAATAAATATATATATATATATATTAATTTAGGTGAATAAGTGTATATATATATACATTAGTGATATTCATTTATCAATATAAAATGGTGTTTTGACAGTTAACATGACAACATTCAACTATACAGTCTATTAGGCAATGTGTGAAGAGTTGTTTAATTTTTATAATCATAGTACAATAATAGTAGATTATCTAATAATCATACGGTGGTGATGTTTAGCAATGCCCGTCTATACGATTACATGTGAGTTAAGTAGACCAAAGTATGTACTACACACAGATATTAACCCGGGCATTATGTCCATGTAGACTGTATTCTTAACGATAAATGAAGCCGTTTTCTGTACTTCGGGATTCAGGTTCAGATTATTGTAGAATCGCCACTGTATATGTATATATATAATATTATATATAGGTACTTGCAATGAAGTGTATGAGAATATTAAAAGGGGCGTAATAGACATATAGAAAGATGGTAGGAATACAGTAAAGAAGCAGGGCCCGGTTGCTCCGATAAAATAAAATTGGCCTACGCTTATTTTACGATATTGAGTTGTTCCGACGAAAAATAAATAGCGTAGCCGCTCGTTATCAAGGAGAACAAATATTATTACATTGATATGATATTGTATTGATCATTATTTTGTAATGTTTTCCAAGGTATTGCAAGACTAAGTAAAACCTATGTAGTATTTAAATAATAATTGTTATTTTTACCATAATAGAATTTAATCAATTGATATCATATAAGTAAACCACCGACTTTGACTAAACGTACATTGTACGACGTACAATGAGTAGATATTTGTATCCAATTCAATGCATTTATATAAATAAATTATATTTAATTCATTATATCATATAGTCTATATGATATACATTAATATATGCATTTAATTCAATTGAATTATTATTGAAATATAATACAATATATTAATAATAATTATTTTTTACAATTATTAACAATTTATATTACATAGGTATTATACCTACATATATATTGTTTCGAATTATGAAATAAAATCGTATTAATTAAATATATAAATAATATCATGATCGGGTAACGAATTGAGGATCGGGATCAGGAAAATGATCGCATTAGAGAATAAATAGAGGATCGGGATCAGTGACCATCAAGTTAATATATGAAAATAGTACATAATTACACTAATATTTATTCAGAATTATAAGGAATTCTGATGTATGGCAGACATACGAAGAAAGGTCTAATTCGGATGTCATCCTTGGGGGTAGCGTTATCCCTGTAAAAGTTGGCTACTAACACCACTTTTGTGACCAACTACTTCTGCACAGAGGGTTTGTTTGTACAAGTATATTATAAATCTAAATGAATTCACTCCAAAAGTTAACGATACTATATTGTAACCCTAGATAATACATATTAACCTAAGTAATACATAAGTAAATACCTATTATAGTAATCATTTTAAATATTATTTTTTGGTTTTAAACCCATTTACATTTAAGTTTCATCCGATTTCTCTACATATTTACTATGTATATATATATCAATTTCTTTCTAAATAAATAGTATATATATTTTCTATTTTTTATATCATATTTAGTAATTTCATAATATTAATTATTCATTTAATTCAGAGATATCAGAGATGTTGCCATGTCAAAACAAGAGCTCTAATTGAGAGGTGCAATGGGGTATTAAAGCGTAGAATTAGTTGTCTCAATTCCGAGATAACGTAACTTCCCAATTGATGATACACCTTAATATATTAGTCTAGATGGTTTATCGAGTTCATATGTAATTTACCATAACTATATATAGAATTATTTCTATAAATTTATTAAAAAATGTCATATATTACATTAAAATATATGTGAATTTAATTTAATTTACATCACATATTTAAAAAGTTTTTATTTTACTGTACACTTTCTAATAGATATACCTATAGTCATATATAAATGATATAGAAATAATATGTATATTATAAAATATATTTTATAAAAAAATATATATAAAAGTTTATATTAATATATATCTAGTGTTACAATTTTCCATAAAATGAAGCCTTATATAATGTTATTTATTTACTCTCTATTTACACGTAAATGTATGCAATATATATTGCATATATATTGCATATATATGACTGATAATATTTATAAATTACATTTAATATATCTTAATTTGTATATATACATATATGTAAAAATATATTATAGAACGTTTTAAATCATATCATTCTTTAGGTTTAGACCTCAGCGAACAATGCAAGTAATCGGAGCTTGCGTTATATTACACAATATTTCAGTAAGCAAGAAACTAATTCGAGAGACGATACAAATCTATGGCGTATGTAAATCAATAATGTTAATACATTTATTTATTTTTTATTATTTGTCTCCTTTATGTGTATCTATATTTATAAAGAAACAATAGTTTATATAACTATAATGTTTAACTTATTGCATATATCAAAAATAATTAAATGTATTAAATCATCACAAATCACTTTGTAGTTGGTTACAGATTACTTCGTAATAATCTACCTATACACATTGTTTAATAATTATATTACTTAGTACATTATTTAACTATAACTTAAAGTGTTCCTGGGTTACTTCACTATTCATTCCTTATTCATTCAAAACTATTTCATCTCAGATTACCTTTATTCCTATTTGTTCTTATTTTGTAATTGTATTTGAATGAACAATACATAAATATTTGTATTTGTAAATGATTAATGAATTTGACCCTATCCCTGATTGTTATATATAATTATACATTGTGATCTATCGGTAATATGTAATGCAGAATTCTATTAATGATTTATATTAATCAAATTGAACTCAATAATAATGACACGATCTCTCTCATGATATACATCAACAACCCATATGATGCACGAACATCGCATGCATCATATGAGCACTGCATGCATCACATGAACACTGCACTAACATCAACGCTGTCAACATTCTGGTGCTGTTTTCCCAGCTTCCTAACATCAGTTTTGTTGAATTTTAAGGCACTCGTCCAATGGAAGAGCTTCGAGATGTTCAAGAGACTGTATTCTCCAAATATCTGCATCTTCAGTGTCTTGGAGACGATCTTGTTCTTGATCACCTGGGAGGTTGGATGAGGTAATAATGTTATTATGCAATATATGGTAATGATACTAAACAGTTATTATGTAATATATTGAGGGCTGATTATGTTGTTTTTTTTTATTAATTTTGTTTTATTTCCTGTTTAGTATCTTAATTTTCATTGTTTGAAATATTACTCATGAAAATGTCCTCTAGTTCTTAAATTTGTATTATTTTGGTTTTTAAATTGTTAATGTTTATGAATAATATATCTACTTATAAGAATTCCTAATAACACATTATTATATTTTATATTTATTATATAAATATGTATTAATAATAATTCTACTTATATAAAATAAATATAAATGATGTATTTATATTTTATCATTTATACATCACTTTAAATTAATTTTATTTATTCCAATATATTATGGAGAAAGCTAATGGTTAATGAAAATAATATTTAAATTAATTTGTTAATTTGTAGCTTAGTTATTTTTAGGAGGCACTATTATTTATTACTATACATTACATTGTAGCATCTGCAATGGCTCTTAATAGGGTGATTATATAATATAGTGATTATGCAATATGGTGACAAAGATTAAGCGAAGCAAAGATATAACACTCCCTATGCATGCAACGTAATTTAGTAATATCCCCAACCGCTGCTAGCAGTAGTATTGAAATCACTGAAATAGATTTAGGTTCGGCTTTGTTTGCATACAACAATGTTTTCATTGCTCTATTAAATTACATGCAATATAAATTAACTTTTACTTACTAAATATATACTTATAGCATTTAAAACATAAATATCATATTTGTTTGTTATATATTAGTAATGAACACTTAGTTTTCATCATATAAATATTAATTTAAAGCATATTATTTAACATTTTAAAAGTGTATAGTTGAATACGAATTTACATTATAAACAACTCATAGTTCCTAAAAGTAACCCGCTATAGGTGGCACCAGGGTATTTTGTATACAAATTCGAATTACACGATTTCGCGTAAGTGTTATATCTTTCCTTCGGAAAATCTTTGATGGTGATGTAATCTATTGATGAGGACTCTTAACTATTGAGGTTATTATGTAATTAGGAAGTGATGCAATAGGGTGACTAAGTAATAATATGATAATTTAAGCAAATACTATATTTCCTGGACAATAATGTTGTGAATGTGTATTAATAAATATATATGTGTGTGTTAATTTAGGTGAATAAGTGTATATATATATATTAGTGATAGATATTTATCAATATAAAATCTGGTGTTTTGACAGTTAACATGACAACATTCAACTATACAGTCTATTAGGCAATGTTTGAAGAGTTGTTTAATTTTTATAATCATAATACAATAATAGTAGATTATCTAATAATCATACGGTGGTGATGTTTAGCAATGCCCGTCTATATGATTACATGTGAGTTAAGGGGGTTCGCGGCCTTTTGAAATGATTTTTAAATAATTTTTTTTTTTTTTTTTTTATTTGAGAAAAGTATTATTTAATATATATTTAATATTCTCTGAAACTTGTAGAGCAAATAAAGACTTATAAATGATACAATTTGATGGTTTAGTACAAGACCTATTTTGTAAAATAAAAAAATGTGTAAAAAATGGCCTAAATAATAGCAAAATACTCATATTTTAAACTTATAATATTATATCTATAAGTGTATACTTTAAAAAAAATTTAAATGCAGTGCTATATACGATCTATTATTTAATATCATGTCAACTAGCGACATCTATAATTAACGTATTGATATCAAATGAACGCATTACATTGGCTGTAAAATTCGAATTATAAACAAAGTAATTGAGATTGCGTCATTAATTATTTTATTTCAAAATGCCAAGACGTAGTAGAAAATCGATCACCGGACAACTTAACCGTACTAAAACTTCATATGATGATATATTACAAGACCATGTTAGTAATACATAATATATAAATCATATAAATCATCACGATATAATGAAAATATGTATTATAGAATTAAAAACTAGTAAATATTGTTTATTTTATAAATTTTATTTTCATTTTCTACATGTCAAATAAATATACTAGTAATTATCTAATTATATTATTGTATTGTAATCACAACATATAATATATATTAGAAACGTAACATACATAATATATAAATCATATAAATCATAACGATATAATGATTATGTATTATAGAATTAAAAACGAGTAAATATTGTTTATTTTATAAATTTATTTTAATTTACTACATGTAAACTAAATATACTAGTAATTATCTTATTTTATTGTAATCACATCATATAATATATATTAAAAAATTAACATACATAATATATAAATCATATAAATCATAACGATATAATTATTATGTATTATAGAATTCAAAACGAGTAAATATTGTTTATTTTATAAATTTATTTTCATTTTCTACATGTCAAATAAATATACAAGTAATTATCTAATTTTATTGTAATCACATCATATATTATATATTAGAAAAATAACATACATTATATATAAAATTATACATAATATATAAAATATATACATAATATATAAATCATCACAATACTATGATTATTTATCAAATTCAATACTATATATTGTTTATTTTATAAATTTATTTTCATTTTCTACATGTCAAATAAATATACAAGTAATTATCATATTTTATTGTAATCACATCATATATTATATATTAGAAAATAACATACATAATATTTAAATCATAATGATTCTATCTTTAGGTACTTCAGCTGTGGAAAGAACATATACTCAATTTAGAGACAATTCAAGTCTCAAAAATTCAAGAAAAAAGAAACTATTATATACTGTTTATATATTGTACATAAATAAATATGATAAAAAAACTTATTTTCTTGTAAAATAAATGTCATAAATATAGTTTATTATGTGTAATTGGTAATATAATTTAATATAAATATTATTAGAATAACTTATGAGTATATTATTGTGGTATTATGTTATATTATAATACTAGAAATATATTACTTAGTTTATATATTGTACATAAATAAATATTTTCTTGTAAAATAAATGAAATAAATATAGTTTATTATGTGTAATTGGTAATATAATTTAATATAAATATTATTAGAATAACTTATGAGTATATTATAATATTAGAAATAAATAAATATACTAAAAAAAATAATTTTATTGTAATTTTTTTTTTTTAAATGTCATAAATATTAGTTTATTATGTGTAATTATTGGTAATATAATATAAATATTATAATAATAACTCTATGGATATATTAGTGTGGTATTCTATAATAGTATAATGCTATAAATGTTGTCATGGTAGAAATAATAAACAAATATTACCATAAAATTAAAAATAAATCTAGTCTTAAACTTTAAACTCGATTTACTCAGAATATTGAATTTAATTAATTTTGAATCTTAGAAATTTTTCAGCCCAGTCAATAATTATCCAAACTTGATGAATTTTTCACAGTATCTTCATTATTATATGTATAATAAAACTTGCTTAAAAGAAATGTAATAGACATAGTATAACATATACAAAATTATAAAAATTAAAAAAAAAAATTTAATTTAGCATCATATTTTGTCTTAAAATATTTTGGGTTTTCAGTGAACCATTTTTTTTTTAAATAAGCAAGTTTTATTAACATTATATTGGTTAACAATATGCAATTTACATAATTGAAATCGGATCAAAACGCTAGGTGCTGACAAAATTTTAAAATTGGTTAAAATACATAAAAAAAAAATATCTCCTATCTTAATACATTGTATACTCAAAAGGCCGCGAACCCCCTTAAGTGGACCAAAGTACGTACTACACACAGATATTAACCCGGGCATTATGTCCATGTAGACTGTATTATTAACGATAAATGAAGCCGTTTTCTGTACTTCGGGATTCAGGTTCAGATTATCGTAGAATCGTCACTGTATAATATATACAGTGTATATGTGTATACATATATATATATATATATATATATATATATATATATATATATATATATATATATATATATATATACATACATATATATATATATAGTACTTACAATAAAGTGTATGATAATATTAAAAGGGACGTAATAGAAGTATATAAAGGGCGTAATAGACTTATAGAAAGATGGTAGGAATACAGAACGGTAGCAGACTCATTAGAAATGCGAGAAGTAAACTACAGGACTGCAGTACGACAGGTAAGTGTATGTATATATTAGGTATTAGTCGTAGGTTAAAGTTCACACGGATGACCTATAGCGATATGATAAAGGTCACGCGCGGTTATTAAGGTCGTGACCTAGATGTAATGTAGATAGGTAACCATGTATGCTTGCGATATTGTGACTTTCAGATGTATATAGAGCTTGTTCGATAATAGTTATATGGAACTTGTTTACAATGCGGTGAAGACTTGCGATACTCGAGGACTATATTGTACCCGCAGCATGAGGTACATTCTTTGTTCCCACTCACATACTTATCCACACCTATATATTGTTATGTATAAAGTAGAAGAACAATGTCAAGTTATAAATATATATATTATTCAAATTATATTTTATATTATATACATAAGTAATATATATATACTAACACTAATAATATTTTACTAATATATACTTTATAAATAATAATTTTAATTATAGTTATAATACCAAATTTTATATAGTAAATGATATACTTGAAACTCTTGTAATAAGCATGAAGTTAAATTATAAGTAATAACATATATATATATATATATATATATGTAAATTTGTAAAATATCTATAAGTATAGGTATACAATTTCTAATAAATAATATATTATATTCGTAACTTTTACTATTATATTATTAAATATTCAACTAAATGAAATTTGATATTAATTATAATGGGAAGGATAAGTATTAATATTTGATAGAAATATAATTACAAATGTAAACTATATAGATATTAACTAATAGTTACTATAATAGTATACATCTTACCAAAGACAACAAATCTATTCACTATCTCTAAAATTACTTTTGTACGTTGAAGTATAAAACTTTCAGGAGTATATTTAATAATATTTCAATTATCTGAGATAACTTTATTATGGATTATCTATTCTAAGAACAATTAATAAAATTGTACCTATCCATATATTAAAGCTAATATATTACTCTGTATTCCATGGCCATCTTATTTATTGTACTCGTATCTGGGGGAATAATTACGATTCAACATAACAAAATATAAGTATAGCTCAAAAAAATCTATAAGAATATTATATGGTCAACTAAATAGAACCAATACAGATAATGATGATAATTTATTGTTCCATATATTTAAAGAGTATATTTATTAGCGACCGTCTCCTTATTCAAGCTAACCGAGTGAGCCTGGTATGTTATCAGTATTGCCTTGGGAACATGGCCAGACTCAAGCAGAGGTCAGTGTGGCGGCCATTAGGGAGGTGGTGATGTCATCGGGCAGGTCGGTGAATTGCAGCCATCAGTTGTCCAGCGAGATGCCTATCTTTATTTAGACCACGGTGCAGATCTGACTGAATTATATTTATATCATGTGAATACGTAATTAGAACAAATATTTATTTATAATGAATTCAATTTTAATTAAATTTTCTCGATTTTATTGAACAAATAGATAATTCCTAAAAATATATGTACAGTAAAAGCCGCTTGTATCGACATCCCAGGAGATCCACAAATATGTTGATACATCCGTATGTCGTTACATATGATGAAGGCGTGGCTAATTTTAAATTACGCCCACTTAATAGAATATGTACTTGTATTATCAAATATCAAATATATGCTATCCTTAATTTATATTAAATCGTTAATTGTGTATATTAAGTTAATACTATTAATTATTACACTAATATAAATTATATATAATTATATAATAAATATATTAAATTAAATAAAAGTATTCTTGAAATATATATTTTATTTTATTATTGATTAAGTAAAATAATTAGTAATATTTGTTTGTTTAGAAGTTATTAACTTCACGTCTTTAACGTCAAATGCTGGCATACGAATATCTACGTACGAGTATACAATACTGCGTAGTATCAAACATGATATAAATATATATGTATATGCATATACATGTATATATATATATAAATGGGTATGCATTAGGGATGTAAACGGGTACACTTTTTGATGTTTCGAAACATTTGAAACATCAACTTCTCATGTTTCGAAACATATGAAACGAAACATTTTTTCCAATATAGATGTTTCAAAACATTTGAAACAATTTTTAGCATGCTTCGAAACATTCGAAACATTTACAGATCAAATATATATATGCATCTTACCTTTATTTATCAAAACAAATATGTATTATAGTATTAGAAGCCAGTATCACACGGTAAATTGACTAAAACAAATAAACAGGTATTAGTTTGTGGGTGTAGATACCGTCGTGATATTAATATAGGTATTAGAATAATATTTAGAAGTGATCTTATATAATTTTGTATAAATAAATGACCAGCTCTCATTAACATTATGGATGTCTTAACATGGGAACGGCTTCGAAGGGACATTATAATGTATCTATAGAGCTATATGGTTATAAGTGAAAACGTTATATAAGTTTCTGGATGAAATGGAAGGACTCCACTAAATAGAATAACAATATTATTAATATGGCTTCGAAGCTTTACTATTATTTTTTAGAATTTTGAAGCAAGTTAAAACTATTCCCCTTATTTATGAAGCTGGTTTAAACTTTAGCATTATTTTACAAATGAACTTTGCATGAACTTTGAACTATACATTTTTTTTAAGTGAAGCTTCGAAGCACCAGTAGTTGGGTTCATTTCGAACACTAATGTAAGGTGTCATTTATATAACAAGTATAACAAATTATAGGAAATTTGATATAGATATAGTATAGAAATATATAGAATTTAAGTTATAGAAATATATAAATTTTAAAAAATTGAATACATTCAGATAAATAAAGCCGATAACATATATTATATATAAATAGAAATATTTAAACTATTTAATAACAAATTTAATAACATTATAACCAAAGATTTTCCGAAGGAAAGATATAACACTTACGCGAAATCGCGTAATTTGTACACAAAATACCCTGGTGCCACCTATAGCGGGTTACTTTTAGGAACTATGAGTTGTTTATAATGTAAATTCGTATTTAACTATAAAATTCACTTTTAAAATGTTAAATAATATGCTTTAAATTAATATGATGAAAACTAAGTGTTCATTACTAATATATAACAAACGAATATGATATTTATGTTTTAAATGCTATAAGTATATATTTAGTAAGTAAAAGTTAATTTATATTGCATGTAATTTAATAGAGCAATGAAAACATTGTTGTATGCAAACAGAGCCGAACCTAAATCTATTTCAGTGATTTCAATACTGCTGCTAGCAGCGGCTGGGGATATTACTAAATTACGTTGCATGCATAGGGAGTGTTATATCTTTGCTTCGCAAAATCTTTGTTATAACTACATATATTGATAACCCATGTGTGAGGGTATTATATTAATAATTATATAATCGGGAGTATCACTTGGTACTCTAAATCTATGGTTGTATACATATTATATAATAATTATACAATCGGGGTATATTATAGAGTATATTTAAACATTAGACGTTAAATTTAAACATTAATTATTAGTGAAAAAAACTAATTAAATTTAATTATATAGGTATAGCAATGATATTTTTATTTTGTAGCTAGAATACAATTATTAATACCATTGGAAAGAGGATGAAAAAGTAAAAAGTTTCATATTTTACTTTTTTGATATAATTAATAATAAAAAAGTTATGGTTAAGAATGGCCAGATTTGAGGGTAATAATTAAGACAGCTATTACATAAAAGTAAAAGTTACAAATATTTTGATCAACTAATATTCAATATTTTTAACTTCAAAAATTAATTCTATTATAATATATTTATTATTACAGATTACAGAGCCAAGAAGAATCAATTTATGTTAAGCTGCTAAAGATTTTCAAAATATTTCACTGCTGTGTATATTTAACTATATCATATTTATTTTTTACATCTTTTTACATTTTATCTGTATATTTACATAGAGTATGTTATACATTATTTATGTCAAAGGTGCATGTTATAGTTTAGCAAATATACTTTACATTATTTACTTTATTCAATTATATTTTTGTCTTAAATAAAAATAAATAAATAAGATATATGATTACTAAATGGTGTGTTTCAATATTTATTTTGGTTTATAAATAGATACGTTTAGTTATAATATGTGAATACAACATAATGATATAACGACATTACATAGATTTGTACATAAAATTCATAGCTATATACCAAATTTCCACGATTTCCTACGAATTTGAAATATATCTTGAACATCAGTATTCAGAACCAACTCCAATAAGCAAGTATATCATCTCTATATAATATTAATAAATTAATATGGGTAAATATAAAATTTTAAATAATATAATAATAATTACCATATGAAGAAGTACTCCGAGTTGAATTTAAAACTGTTATATTTTCATACCAAGTCTCCAATAGCAGCAGTAGTTATATCGATATCCTCTTTAGTCTCAAATGGAATACATCTACTATCTGTAATGAATAAAATTGAAGTTAAAGGTAAATCATAGATAATTATTAGTATGATAATTCACTATGTAGACAGATAATAGACAATTATATATACAACATTATTAGATTATTGATGGATCGATAATTTACAAAATTTAAAATTTGCTTTATTTTTCAATAGTTCTTTTCGAATTACAACATACATTAGTAATATGAGATATTGGAATTTTATTTATCAGGTAGCGTGATTATTTAATTTTTCAACTAAATTTAAATTATCACTTTCCAATTGTTTATTTTAGTATTCAAAAATATTAATGCCTTCTGTAAATTTGTAACTCGAAATGAAATTAATATGAAATTATACCGTAGAGGTATTTTAGTGAATCTTTCTGTCATTCTTACAGAATTAATTATTCACACTAATCGAAAAATATAAATCCAAAATTATTCCTGTGCATGTTATATGTCCTGCATAGTCTACGTGATAATCCTATTTCAATTACACGGAAACTACGATTTAATGTTAGTTTTTGTAAACAGTCAGCAACACACATACCATTCTTAATAAGGTATAAAACATTACCAACTTTGATGTTTGCGAGAGGGCAGCGGTACTTTTCTAGAAACTTCGTTGTCATTTTAAATATACTGTAAGGAATTTAAACAGTAATATTATATTAAATATAAAATAAATAAGATCATTATTATATAAATATATATATATATTTATATGTATTAGTATATAAAAAATCTTTATACCATAGCTATATTAGGTAATGATATATATTTAGTATATTTTATATTATAGTAAAATTAATTTAGTATATTTGATAATACAAATGTATTACAAAATATGAGACATTCCGAGTTTAATCGTCATTATTTTTATTACTAAATATATTAAATATCTAAATGTTTGATACATAGACTAATATTAATCTAAATTAATTACGATTTGTTTCCACAATTAATTTGATAAATCATAAATTAATAAGTCTATTTTACATTTTTAAATGATATTTTTTTATTTATTACCAACTATCTATATTATTTATAAATATAATTTTCTAATAATTATTTAAATGTATATATTTATATTAATTAGTGTATGATATAAATTAAAACAATAGCTATATTATTTAATGATATATATTTAATATATTATATATTGAATATTTATAGAAATAATTATTAAAATTTGTTAAATCGAGTTAGATTAATTCAGTATTTTTGATAATTTAAATTTATTAAAAAATATGAGACATTCCGAGTTTAATCGTCATTATTTGTATTACTTATCGAAATGTTTGATACATAGAGTCTATGTAACATAGAATAATATTAATCTAAATTAATTTACGTTAACAATTAATTTTATAAATCATAAATGAATGTCTATTTTACATTTTTAAATGATATTTGTTGTAAATGTTTACTAAATCAACATTTATTTACACATTATTTTGTAATGCTTATATAAATTATTAATTTTATAATTAAAGTCTATAAAATAAATTAATATAATACTTATACATATTATATTAAATTTTAAACAAATAATTATTAAAACTTGTTAAATCGATTTAATAAATCACAATTATTTAAAAAATATATTTAAAATGATTGATATTTTTTTAACGATTTTAACGATTTTGAAAATTCGATTAAACACTCGATATTAAACATTAGTGTATATATTATATACCATAGGACATCTAATTTAATAATCTATATAAATAATAATAATAAATATATATTTATTTTTAAAATAAATAATTTACTAAAAAAAAGCACATGTACTTACGCGAATCCTTAAATTGAAATGGAAACACCTTGAATTTTGGATTTACTTTTATAATATTCGTAGAGGATGTTGCACTGATTATAAATCATTTTAATTGGTTTAAAAATATTTATTAATTACTATTTTACATGAGTTTGAAAATTACAGATATTTTGGAAATATCAAATATTTACAAGTAGAATTAGAATAAATGCTGTCTATGGAAGTAAACATTAACAAAGATCGTGAATATAGTGAATACAAAAGACAAAATATTCAGAATAATTTAATATATGAATACAAAATACATACCCGGTTTCAATAATGAATTCCCGGTTCAATTTATCTAATACCCGGGAAATTTGAACTGAAACATTTTTGTCTTTATAAAAACCCGTGAATTTACGGGTATACTAATACCCGGGAGAACCGGGTTTTCGGGTACCCGTTTACATCCCTAGTATGCATGTATATGGGTAATATATATATATATAACAATGTGCATAGTGTAGTGAATCTACAATAATACAAAGATTAATTCTTCATATCATCATAACTTATTTGATAATATACATATATATATATATATATATATATATATATATATATATATATATATATATGTACTATAGTCCATAGTTTATTAATATGCTCAACTCTATATCATACATACTATAGTATATATGGTAAAAATGTGTAATATTTTCATAATGTCGATACACGTGATGACAAATTCTAAATTGTATAGTAAAATGTTGTCGATACAGCCGATTGTCGATACATGCGATATTCTGTAACATGTATTAGATGGAAATTCCAACAAATATATTTGAAATTGTCGTTAGAACCGATATATCGATACATATGGCTGTCGATACAAGCGGCTTTTACTGTATATATATATATATGTCATGGATATGTTCAAATAGAAATATGTAAAATATACATCATTTTATTTATAGAAACTAAAATATATATACATATTAAAAATTATATCAAAATTTATTAAAATATTTATGACAAATATTTTAATTTATAGATTTAGTGTTTTAAAATGATTCTTTTATGAGTTCTATCATTAATAAATTAATCATTTAATCGAGTGAACTTAATATAACTATTACAATCTTTAGTAATAACAAAGATTTTCTAAGGAAATATATAACACTCAAGCGAAATCGTGTAATTCTATTTTGTAAACAAAAAACAACAGCGCCACCTATGTAGGGTCAATTTTCGGAACTATGTGTGGTTTATAATGTAAATTTATATCAAACTATGCACTTTTAAAATGAAAAATATGATGCTTAAATTATTATTTTTATTATGAAAACTAAGTGTTCATTACTAATATATAACAAAGCAATATGATATGTTGATTTTAAATTCTATACATATATCTATGTCGCGAGTAAAACCTAATTTATATTGCATGTAATTTAATAGAGCAATGAAAACATTATAGTATGCAAATCGCGGCAAACCTAAATCGATTTCGATACTGCTGCTAGCAGCGGGATCTATGAATACTAATCACGTTGAGTAGATAGGGAGTACTATATCATTGGTAATACTATGTATGTTATTACGACTAATGACTGCTGTTAGCTAGCATTATTGCATAAACACACTAACCATATTATAACCTGTATATCAGGTAATATTACTTAATATAGTTATTGGTATTAGTTTATCATTCTAGTAAATGTATTAACTTTTGAATTATTTGTTATCAAGTTAAATATATTGATAGTTATTAATTATAAATGTAACTAAAATAAAATTTTCTTTATCAAATTCTAATAAATAAGTATATTTCATTATTGTATCATTAATTATATAATTAAGATAATTAAATTTATATAAAATATTTCTAAATCCAGAAAAAAATTTAATAAAAACATAAAATAAATACATGTAAAATATATATATATATAATAATAATAATAATAATAATATTTATTAGAAGAAAGTTGTATATATATATATATATATCATGTGAATTATTAAATTCATTATATTATTGTTTCCTCTAAAAGGCTTCAGATGAAGATAATTATCTTTTCTATGCTGTCGCCTGCATCACCATCACCAGAACTGCCCACCATCACCGGAACGTTTTTTGTTGTTGAATTACTTTACTTTTTTTCATTTCGTTTTCTTCTTATGTTATAAGATATTTCATTATCATTTAAAAACATAAAAATAAAAATAATAATAATAATAATAATAATAATAATAATAATTAACATATATCATTTTTTTTTAATTTTTAATTTTTTTTTTGTATCTCAATGAGTTGATTTTTTATTTTTTTTTTATATGAATTTTTGTTTTTTATAATTTGGATATCTCCATTTAGATCATTCCATAACTTAGGTCCCATGGTTAGGATACTATTTATTAGTTGACTTTTTTTTGTATAAGGTATTTTGTAGATAGGTGATTTCCTTAATTTATTATTATTTTTATTTTCGTGTTTTTTATGTATGTTATAAATATTTTGTGGTAGATTATTATTGTGATGGTCATGCATGTATATTAGCGTGTTATATTTTATTAAACTATTGAGTTTTAATATATTATTCCTTTCAAATAGCAAATTTGTATGTTCTCTGAAATATTTGGTTTTGTTTATTATTCTTATGATTTTTTTTTGTGTGAGAATTAAATTTGTAAGATTACTTTTATAAATATTACCCCATATTATATTTCCATACATTATGTAGGAATAGGCTGTTATATATGATAATCATTGGTTTTGTCTTAATGTATTTTGATAGTCTGCTTATTGAGTAAAGTATTTTCGATAATTTATTATTAAGATTAAATATATGATTTTTAAAGTTTATATCTTTGTCAATTATTATTCCTAGATATTTATATTCTATTTCATTTTGTATTGATATGTTATTTATTTTTAGATGTATGTTACTGTATTTTCTCGAGTTAAAATTGACTATTTTAGTTTTATTGATATTTATTTTAAGTTTATTAAATGTGTACCATTTTTCTATTTTTGTAATCATATTATCTATGGTATATTTTAATTTTTCATTGTTTTCACTTGTAAATGTTATTGCTGTATCATCAGCATATACTATAAGTTTTACTTGTTGGTTATTATTGAATAATAATGATAGGTCATTTGTATATATTATAAATAGGAGGACCAAGTATTGATCCTTATGGTACCCCAATATTATTACATAATATTTGTGATTTTTTATCATTTATCAAAACAACTTGTTTTCGATTACTTAGGTAGCTTTTGATAAGTTGTAGCGAATTGCTTCTTATTCCATATTTATATAATTTATCTATTAATATGTTGTGATCTAGCGTGTCAAATGCTTTGCTTAGATCAAGGAATAGAGTATTTATTGATTTATTTTGTTCTTTGTTTATTAATATATGGTTATATAAATCTAAAATAGCATGTGTTGTGTTATGCTTTTTAGTATATCCGTATTGTGTATTAGATATAATTAGGTTTTTTTGAAAAAATGAAGTAAATCTCTGATGTATTATTTTTTCAAATATTTTTGAAATTTGACATAGTATTGATATGGGCCTGTAGTTGCATGGTTCGTATTGGTTTTTATTTTTATATATGGGTTTTATTATGGAATTTTTCATTTTATGTGGAAATATACCTTCACTAATACATAAATTAAAAATATGTGTTAGTGGTGATGAAATATAATCTATTGATATTTTTACAATTTTCATGTTAATTAGGTTTATATCTAATGAGGTTTTTAATTTACTATTTTTTATTATTGAAGTTATTTCTTGTTTATTGGTTGGTTCTATGAATATAGAATTATTTATATTTGGTATTTCTACAGGATTTATTATATTTTGATTTTTAAATTGATTATTTATAATTTGTGCATTATTAATAAATTGTTCATTAAATATATTTGCTATTTTACTTGAGTCAAATGTGTTTTTATTGTTTTTATCTTTAATGTATGTAATATTGTGTTTATTTACATTTGTATTAATGATATTATTTACTGTTTTCCAATGTTCTTTCGATGTTATGTTATCGTTTATTTGTTTGTTAATGTATTTTTGTTTTGCTTGTTTTATTGTGTTTTGTAAATTATTTCTATAAGATTTATAAACGTATAAATCTAATTCTGATTTACTTTGTAGATATGAGTTAAATAGTTTTTGTTTTTTATTTATTTTTCTTTTTATGTTATTTGTTATCCAGTTTTTAGAGAATATTTGTGATGATACTTTTGAAGTGATTATGGGAAAGTGTTTGTTTATTATATTTATATATTGAGTGTAGAAAATATTATAGGCATCTTCTGCATTATTGTTATTATATACAGTGTCCCATTTTATTTGTAATAGATTTTTAATAAATGTTACAATATTATTGTTTTTAATTTTTCTTGTTGTTATTAATGTTTTATTTTTCAGTAATCAGTTATTTAAGTTAAAGTTTGCATATATTGGAAGATGGTCTGTTATTTGTTCTTGTATTATAACACTTTTTCCTATGAAATTTCTATCTATATTAGTGTAGATTTTGTCAATTATTAGGTTTGTATTTGTATTGTATATTGGTCTTGTATTTGAATGTATAAGTGGTGTTAGTCCTAATTGGTGCATTAGTTGGTTTATTTTTGAATTTATATTATTCGTCGTGTCTATATTGAAATCCCCCATTATTATAAGTTTAAATATATATATATATAAATATATATATATAAATAATATAAATACATATTATAATATATATATATATAATTACATATATATTTCTCTATTATAATTCATTGTATATGTATTTATTTATTTGTTAAACTTATGATATTTGTTATATAGAGTCAATAAACTATCGACATCAACATAATAATATCAGAGTTGGCAATAACTTAGACTTTAATGAAGAAGCATAGCCTATCTAGGATGAATACTCATACGTGACATGTTATTATCAAAGATGTGTGCTAAGGAAAGATATAAATCTTATGCGAAATCATGTAATTCAATTGTATATACAAAGCAACAACAGCGCCACCTATATAGGGTGTATTTTCAGATAAATGTGTTATTTATAATGTGAATTTGTAATAAACTATACTTTTGAAATGTTCAAAATATTTGTAAATTATTGTTTATAAGATGAAAACTAAGTATTCATTATTAATATATAACAAATAAATAGGATAGTATGATTTTAAATACTATACAAATCTATGAGGTGCGTACAAACTAATTTATATCGCATGTAATTTAACAGAACAATGAAAACTTTATTGTATGAAAATCGCGTGTTATATCTTTGCTTAGTAAAATCTTATTATTATAATAATAGTTGTTATTTAAGCTATGACCTGTTGATGGGGTTGATCAGTTGTACAATGATCACTTGCATATGTATGTGTATATAATTCGACTAGCTATCAGTCGTATGTGACACAGTGTGAGACTCCCAGAAGCATACTGAGAATGTATTGATTTATCTAGAATATCATATCGAATATGCCTGCATAGATTATATGTTCGCTCGTAAAGGAAGTAGTGTCGTATACTATATTATACATGACAACTGCTAACTAGTTATTGAGCGCTAAGAAAGAGAAGAGGGCACAACTTAAATAACATAGTATGTGCTGTGTACGCCCATACCCTGGCTTATTGCTACCCACTGATAGTAACCTGGTAACGTATTCATCCCCTATCAGAATATATAATGCCGCTGTTGAATATGAAGCGTAATGAATGACCACTTCTCGGATAGTGATGCAGGTCTAGCAGTGTAGGTGGCTGCATCGATGTAGACGCTACAGGTGTATCGCATGTGACGTGCTTGTTCGGTCGATGTGTCTCGTTGCGAACCTGACAGATAGGGAGATACGTAGAATACATAATATCTAGAGTTGAGAACAATTGAGATACATTGGTAATTTATTCCATGACGTTATTGCCTTAACGTTCATTTTTATTTGTTACCAAACATTATTTTACTTTAAAATATTAAAATATTATTCATATCTTAAAAATGACGTATGAAATAATGTTCAACGATAACTATACATGCCTAATTTATGCATTATAAACATACTCTGTACAAAATATGATACACATTATTATGTAATATGTATTACACATAAACATTAGAAGCTTAACACGGAATTTTTTCAAAATATATTTATATTTTTAAAAGTACATATATAATATCTTCTATATAGTATATATAAATATCAATCAAATGGTTCAAACGGCGGGATGTACTCAAATCCAGTTGTAATCCATTTGTAATTTTATAATACTTATTTGTATATAATATACTTAATTTAATACTTTGATACTATATATATAATATATTATATATTATAATCAATAAGTGATATTGAATTTTCAAAATAGTAATGTATTTATAGTAACATTTTAGTTTAAAAGATTGTTATTAACATTTTTTTTCCCAGTTGTAAATCAGTTAGAATATTATAACAATTCATAATACATCTTTATATATGTTAAACATAATTTTACACTTTGATAAATAATATATAGTATAATATTATATTAGCCAGTAGTAAAAAAAAATGAATAACAATAATATAGGTCCAGGTAAACTCGGTCCAGGTAATTTCGGGCCACTTTAAAAAAAACAGGAAGTAATTTCGGGCCACTTTTTTAAATATTAATAAAACAATTATTTGGGAATATATATAATTATTAATAATCATTAAATACATTGGTATGTATTATTAATTAATTAGCAATACATGTTGCGAATCAGGAGAATCAGTGAAATCG
Organism: Osedax fenrisi; assembly: GCA_964019155.1. Classification (NCBI taxonomy): domain Eukaryota; kingdom Metazoa; phylum Annelida; class Polychaeta; order Sabellida; family Siboglinidae; genus Osedax; species Osedax fenrisi. Next base: position 75,241,971 of record OZ025242.1, read on the forward strand.
ATTATAATCGCGTTTATTTCAATTGTATTTTATCAGAATGAAAAATTAAATATTACATTACACCAAGGACCTTGATTACACTATATGAAACTATAATACTATAAAATATTATATAATATTATAATATATAAATAAATTGCATGGATCTACTCAGTGTATAGCGAGTACAAGTACGTGAAATATATCACAAGATTCAGTTATATATGCTAAATTGTAATTAAAAATTCTTTAAAGTAAATTTTATTCATATAAAATAATATCAAAGTGGCACGAAATGACTTCCTGTTTTTTTAAAGTGGCCCGAAATTACTTCAAAAGTGGCCCGCTATTACTGGTACCCAAAAAAATGTATTATTAATATTTATTAAATGTATTATTATAATATAATATATATAATAATCATAACAATACATTAATAATGAAATATGATGATCATTTAATGTAAATATGTAATGTATTTAATTTAATATGTAAATATGTCATGTTTTACATAATTATTATGATAATTGTCAGAATTTTTGAGTTTGTTTTCGGAATATAAACTTAGTTAAATAAGATTATTTCTTAAAAATATTTATTAAATAATCTATTCATTTAAAATAACATATGGTCTCTTATAAGTATATGTTTAGACTTTGAACGTAGTTCACTCAAATGTATATGATAGTAACTATCATAGTTTACAATAAATTATCGAATAATTATTTTAATTAATAAATATCTTTAAAAACTAGTATTAAAAACATACCATATTATAAAATATTACCATAATTTATCTTATTCGTCTTTATTATTATTAAATTAAATATAACATGTTACATATAAGATAACAAAATGTATTTATGTTAAAATATAAATAATTTAAGTTTTATTTTGATTATAATTAAAAAATGTTTGTATATCATTGACATTAGAATGACTTCACTCTAATATCCATGATGTAAACATATATGGGCGATAATAAATGTTAAGATTATTTTAAATAAATATAGATATAACATACAATCTATTATTTATAACCTATATATTATTGGTAGTTACAACAATAATATTGCTTTTAATATAATCTATGTTTGTTAACGAATCTCCAGTGTCTAGTGAATAAATAAATATATTATATTCTTAATAATTTTAATTTTAAATAAAATTATTATCATGAGATTTTAATTTAAATATCATTTTAAATACATTATAATTTATAATATATTAATTATAACCTATATGTTGTTGGTAGCTACAAGCATATTGATTTTTAATACTTTAATGTATTATAATATTTATTAACGACTCTATAGAGTCGTAATACTATTATATTATATTATAATTATTATAATGTAAATATTAATTTAATTGAGATTACTGAAATGTATTATTTAAGGGCTCGATATATTGAAATTCAAATTGTATAGCGTAAAGCCCTGGTGATTGGTAATATGTATACACTCCATAAATATATATATATATATATATATATATATATATTCAGAGTAAATATACTAAACATTTTTATTTGAATATATATATAAATTGTATTTTATAAATATGCTATAGTAATTGTAAATATTAATTTTTTTTAGTAGAATCAGGAGTAGAATATGAAATATTATTTATTTAATAAAGAGCCAATACTGTAGTGAATACAATACTAATTATTATAATAATGAAAGTGGTAGTTATTGAAATTAAATTAATATACTCGTATAATTTTGGGTGGCCCTAAAAAGGGCCGATTGTTTTGGTGTGAGTAATAATCAAGTCATGTACAAGTTAACCGCCAAATCCGTAAAGGGTACGGCCTTGGCGTTTCAAAGCGTAAACAACGTCCATAGCAGTAACGGTCTTACGTTTGGCATGTTCGGTGTAGGTAACGGCATCACGGATGACATTCTCTAAGAATACCTTGAGAACTCCACGAGTTTCTTCGTAAATAAGTCCAGAGATACGCTTTACACCACCTCTGCGTGCTAAACGTCTGATAGCAGGTTTAGTGATACCTTGGATGTTATCACGAAGTACTTTTCGATGACGCTTGGCACCTCCCTTTCCTAATCCTTTTCCACCTTTACCTCGTCCAGACATGTTGATAGTAAGAGTAAAGTAATAATGATTGACTTATATTATTCTATGATCTATATATTTAAATAAACAGTAGTTTATGAAGGTTATAAATACTATAATTAGTTTTGGATATTCTTTGTTAAGTATATAGATCGGTTTATATTACTACACGATGACTAATATTCCTTTGTTCCTTTGTGCATTGGTTAAATTACCGTTAAAATTGTATAAATACGCAATATAGTCCCTTTTTTACTAGAAGCCTATTGGTTGATCATTCCACGTTAAAGTAAATATAAGTCGAAACATCATCGCCATTAATTCATTCATTCATATTATTTCAACATGGTGTTCCCTTCCGCAGCTAAAGGTTCAAAGAAAACTGTCCAGAAGTCTACCAAGACTGCTAAAACTGGAGATAAGAAACGTCACAAGAAAAGGAAGGAGTCCTACGGTATCTACATTTACAAAGTATTGAAACAAGTACATCCCGATACTGGAGTTTCAAGCAAAGCTATGAGCATTATGAATTCTTTTGTCAATGATTTATTCGAACGTATTGCTAACGAAGCTTCTCGTTTAGTAAAGTACAACAAAAAATCCACTATTTCAAGCCGTGAAATTCAAACCGCTGTTCGTCTTTTACTTCCAGGAGAATTAGCTAAACATGCCGTCAGTGAAGGTACCAAAGCCGTTACTAAATACACCAGTTCTAAATAAATTCTGAATATCGCACCAATAACAATCGGCCCTTTTTAGGGCCACCCAATTTTAAATAAGTTTATTCAATTTATTATATGTAATTCTAGAATATCATATATTATAATTGCATTTATTAATATAATGATATTTATTAAAATAGTTTCATTTATATTTATAATTAATTTACATGTATCACCATAACATATAGTGTATTATTATAATTATAAGTGATGTACTAAAACCCAGTTGTAATTTTATAATACTTATTTGTATATAATATAATTAATTTAATACTTTGATCCTATATATAATATATTATAATCTGTATGTAATAATAAATGTTCAAAATACTATTTTGAAAATAGTAATGTAAATTAAATGTTAAAAATAGTAATTTATTTATAGTAAAATTCTAGGTTTTAATGATTACAATGCATTATACATATTTAACTATATAATTTTACATTTTATATTGATGATAAATAATATATAGTATAATATTATATTAGCCAATAGTAAACAAAATATATTATTACTATTTATTATAAAATTACAACTGGGCATTACATTTTTAATAACAATCATTAAAACCTAAAATTGTACTATAAATAAATTACTATTTTTAACATTTAATATCACTTATTGATTATAATATATTATATATAGTATTAAATTAAGTATATTATATACAAATAAGTATTATAACTGGGTTTTAGCAAAGCCCTTTGGTTTTAGTACATCCCTAATTATAATTATATAGTTTTTATTAACATAAGATAAGGCTTATCATATATGTATTGGTTATAAATTTTAAAACTTAGAATCTCCTAATACAGATGAGTGATCTCTTACAAAGCTTTATAATAATATATAACCTATGCATTTTATATAAATATATTATTAATTATATACATGTTTAAAATATTCTTTTAGCAATACAATTATTGATTCATATATGATATAATTTATTTTTTGGATTTATAATAATATATTCGTGTTAATTGGGATATACTAGAACCCGGTTTGAATCCGGTTTTATTCGGTTTGAATATACGAATTGATAAATAACATGTTTATTGTTGATTATAACTACTAATATCACTTATACATATTAATATGTATATATTAAATATTATAATATAGTTTATAAGGTGAAAATAATCAGTTTCCAGCATATTATACACATTAATATATTTGGACATCAGCTGTCATTTAAATTATTCAAACCGGGTAGAAAATAATAAATAATATGATTTATGTGTATAATATGCTGGAAACTGATTATTTTGACATTAAACTATATTATAATATTTAATATATACATATTAATATGTATAAGTGATATTAGTATTTATAATTAACAATAAACATATTATTTATCAATATATTTGGACATTAGCTGTCATTTAAATTATTCAAACCGGGTAGAAAATAATATGATTAATGTGTATAATATGCTGGAAACTGATTATTTTCACATTAAACTCTATTATAATATTTAATATATACATATTAATATGTATAAGTGATATTAGTAGTTATAATCAACAATAAACATGTTATTTATAAATTGTTATATTCAAACCGGATAAAACCGGGTTCTAGTATATCCCGTGTTAATTTAAAGATTTTAATAATATGTTATTTTCAAAAATTAAATCAAATTATTAAAAATGTATTAAATAAATTCTTAATCTCGCACCAATAACAATTGGCCATTTTTAGGGCCACCCACTTTTAAATAAGTTTATTGAATTAATTATATGTAATGAATATTTCTAGTATATCATATATTATATAAATTATAATAATGTAATAATTGATAAATATTTATTAAAATAATATCCTTATTTATAATTAATCTACATCACCATCATATATAGTGTACTATATAGATTGTATTAACTTATGATAAGGCTTATCAATGGGATACTTTTTAAATAAATATTAGATAAAGTAAATAATGTACACTATGTTTTACTATTATATTAGAATATATTTTAATATTTTGTCTTTATATTTTATCATTTTAATAATTTTTAATATTTTTAATCGTCGTTAATATTTTAAATTTATTTATTTTATACCATTTGGGTTATTTTATGTTTTATCTAATTTTAATAATTTATTTTTTATTTTAGGTATCGATTTAATAAATTTCAATGATCCTCCTTGGACACATGTCTATAAACTGATTTCATTTATTCATTCATATATTTATATCGGAGAATCTCATAATACAAATATCAGAGTTCTTATAATTATACCAAGCTTTATAATTATATATATGTGCATTTTATATAAATATATTATATTAATCTAATATAATTATATGCATACCAAAGATTTTGCGAAGCAAAGATATAACACTCCCTATGCATGCAACGTAATTTAGTAATATCCCCAACCGCTGCTAGCAGTAGTATCGAAATCACTGAAATAGATTTAGGTTCGGCTCTGTTTGCATACAACAATGTTTTCATTGCTCTATTAAATTACATGCAATATAAATTAACTTTTACTTACTAAATATATACTTATAGCATTTAAAACATAAATATCATATTTGTTTGTTATATATTAGTAATGAACACTTAGTTTTCATCATATAAATATTAATTTAAAGCATATTATTTAACATTTTAAAAGTGTATAGTTAAATACGAATTTACATTATAAACAACGCATAGTTCCTAAAAGTAACCCGCTATAGGTGGCACTAGGGTATTTTGTATACAAATTAGAATTACACGATTTCGCGTAAGTGTTATATCTTTCCTTAGGAAAATCTTTGTGCATACTAAAAATATACTTTGAAAACAATACAATTATTGAATAATAATAAATGTATTCATATATGATATAATTTATTTTCAATCCACCACATAATTATATAATATATTTTTATATTAATTTAATGTAAAGATTTTTTTAAATATATAAAATGATATTTTGTTACTATCAGGGTTCGGGTCAAATACGTATTTGTATTTGAATTGATTATTCTGTGATGTTTTTGTATTTAATTGTCATATTTGGTATATTTGATCAAATACACTTTTTAAAATATGTTAAATTATAATTTAATAGAATGTAGAAACAATTGATTTATGAATGCTAACAAAATAACAACACATTTGCCATTTATATTAATATTATATTAAAGATAACATTTATTAAATATTATATAATAGAACAATAATTTGCAAAGAATTTTATAATACTATATAAATAAATTTATATTCTATATATAAAATATATAGGGTATAGGCATAGTTGACATTGTGAGGTTTTTTGGTTTTTTGCTAAAGTATAAATTAAATAGCATATATTAAATATATGATATATTTTATTATATTATTATAATAATTATATTCACTTTAATTAATAATTCATTTAAAACTTCAATTTGATTAAATAAATAGTTAAGCTTACTTTGTTTTTGTTGTAAAGGTTTTTTGCCTAAATATAAATTGGTTGTTGGGGCTTGGTGTAGCATTGTGAGAATATTAGGTTGCGGATATAGTGTGTGTATTTCTATTATCAAATATTTTATGAAGAAAAGTACCCTATATCCACAACGTAATTAATATGCATGCATCCAGCATCTAGCAGTACAGCTGCAGTAGTATCGAAATAATTGAAATAGATTTAGGTTTGATGCAGTTATATACAATAATATTTTCAATTGTGTATTAAATCACATTATATATAAATTAGATTTCACTCGCTACGTACTATAATAGGGTTGCGATCAAAAAGGACGAGTTGAGGCGAAATGGTTAAATCTTAAATCCGAAATAAATTTGTATAGGCTCATTTTGGGATGTAATGCAGCTAAAAAAAATCAAACAGGACAAAACTAAACCAAATAACCCACAAATATCTATACAAAATATATGTATATACTATTAACTCGTATTTCAAATGTAACCTTTAACCCTCAACTCATCCTTTTTGATCTTCCCCTATAATACTATATATGTATAGTATTTAAAACCAACATATCATATTGTTTTGTTATATATTAACATAGTTGGCATTGTGAGGATTTTTGGCTTTATGGTTTTTTACCAAATGATAAATTAAATAGCATTTATTCTATTATATAATATAATTTATATTATATACACTTATATTCATAAATCATTTTAAACCTTCAATTTTATTAGATAAATAATTAATTAAGCTTACCTTGTTTTTTTAATAAAGGTTTTTTGCTTAAATATAAATTAAATGACACATATTATATACATTTTAATTCACATTTAAAATGTAATTATTAGAGTATATTATTGTTATACTTATTAGTTATTTTTAATATTAGTTTTTTGCTTTTTTATATAAATTAAAAAGCTATTATATTCTATTATTATTATTTTATTTTGGTGGAGTCCTTTTATACCACCCAGGAACTTAGATGAAGTTTTCACTTATAACCATATAGCTATAATGTCCCTTCGAACCCGCTCTCATGTTAAGGCATCCATGTTTTAACGAGAGCCGATTATTTATTTATATAATACTATAATACTAATACTATATATATATATATTATATTGTATAATTTATATATAAAAATAATCATTATAATTATAATACCAAATGTATTGAGTTTAAATGTAGGAATGCCTACCTAATGGTTTTCAGTGAACACTTTTCACATGGAAATAATTGGTTACATAATATCAATGTTTCATATATGTACAATTATTTAGTATATATTTTATTATAATAATGCATACATTTAATAATTACAAATAATGATGATGCATAAAAATGTTATAATTTTCTTAGAATTTTATTTTAATTAATAATTAAATATTAAAATATATTTATATAGAATATATCAATTGAAAAATAAAATTCTAAGAAAATTACCCACTTTTTATACATAACTATTTATATATATATATATATATATATATATATATATATATAATAAAATGTATACAATATAAATGTATATCATACAGTATATGTAATTAGGTATCAATTTAATTGATTAAATGTAATTAAACACATTTTTAATATTGATTTTTTTGAATTGTATAATTATTATATATTTTCATCTATGAAAAAACCATGAATAAACCAAAATACCTATAAAAACTAGGAAAAAACCAAAAAACCTGGAGTCAAAAAAAAAGGTTTTTTGCCAACTATGGGTATAGGTATTATAAATTATAATATAATATCCCAAGAAACCAGTTAATTTGTTACAGTTTTTTATTTTATTGATTTTCTTTAGTGATTAAATATATTTTAAATATATTTCAATTAATAATTATACAATCTGGTATAGGGATAGGGATTATTATTTAATGATATCAAAGAATAAATTTAGTTAATTATTAAATATTTAGACCAAATAGTATCCTATTATCAGATGGGCGATTTAAAGAGTTTAATGTATATAGGTAATCAAAATGTAATTTAATATTTGTATTTGTATTTGATAAAATGTATTTTACCCAAACCTGGTTAGGGATGTACTAAAACCCAGTTGTAATTTTATAATACTTATTTGTATATAATATACTTAATTTAATTACAACTGGATTTTAGTACATCCCACTGTTACTATACTAGAAATAATATTCATACAAATTACTTCTTTAGACATTAAACGTATATATATATATATATATATATATATATATTTTTTTCAAAATATAGTGCTTAGTACAAGCTTTTATAGGCCTGTATAGTAAATATATAGGAAATCATAACAAATTTATGATTTCATATAAAGTGTCTTATTCATTAATTTTCATTACAATAATATCATATAGCTCCTTGCAAATTTGGAATTTATGACTAGAAATGTAGATGGCGATTATATAATAGTTTATAATTAAACATAATCACAATTTTGTTTTAAAATTTAATAAATAGTATTAAAAAATTTAACACGTAACCATACATATGTATTATACTATATATATATATATATATATATATATATTATGTTTAATTATTTATCCGATTAATATTACTATTATAACCTTAAATGTTGGATTAATTAATAAATATATAATTTATAGTTATTATTAAATCGATTTGTATATTTAATTTAAGCCTTCACTATTTAAGAAACTAACTTACTCTCATTATTTAGTGAAACATTTTTACTAGAATTAATATTGTGATGTGAATAAATATCATAAAAATAAAATTATTAATAATAGAATTTATATAGGTCATTACAATCGTGAATAAGACATTAATATTTCTAAACATAATAGAGCATGCATCGTTCACATAAGTGGAGGTAGTTTGTGATGGCGGCAAGACTGAATACGTAGTCACTGTAGCGATGACTTGAACATTCGAGAAATACTTTGTCGTACTTAACAATAATATGTGTATTGAACAACTGTAGGAATGGGTGGTTGATAATATGCATTATGTTATAACACTACTAGAGTGTGGAATTTATTTGTAATATATTGCATGTAATATTCGAATCTGATTCCAAAAACATAATCATGAAAATGGATACTAACATTCGATGAAATATAATCTATTATCTAGAAACATTAGCAACAACTGATGATGCTAATTTATGAATTCATGTTGATAAGTGCTGAAAAATATAGTCTAAATATATACATATAAATCATTAAATTGTTGGATTCATTAAATTAATGCTGTACGAAATACTTGTTTGATCGATGTAGACTACTGCATGTTATGGTACTACCATAATTATGATATATACTATAGTTGGATTGTTATTATAAATAATATATATGGAATGCTAACATTAAGATGTTAAAGATGCTACATTTTTATATATTATATAAAATAACAAAAGAACTTATGGTATTGGGATTTATACTTAATATCATAGTAAGTAAATATGTGATTTAGTATACTTATTATATATATATATCTAAGTACTTACATATATATATTAAAATATTGGAATAAATATATGAAAAGTATTAAATATTTATCAATTAGATGTATATAATTAGTGAACTATATAATTAAATTAGAATAAACATGTTAAAAGTAGGTGGTCCTAAAAAGGACCGATTGGACAGAAATGAATCTGTAAAAAAAAAAGTTATAGATTAAGTAGATTTGGCAGTTTTCTTGGGTAAAAGAACTGCTTGAATATTAGGTAATACACCACCTTGAGCAATAGTAACACCGGCAAGTAATTTGTTTAATTCTTCATCATTACGGATGGCCAACTGAAGATGACGTGGAATAATTCTGGATTTCTTGTTATCACGGGCAGCATTTCCAGCTAACTCGAGAATTTCAGCTGCCAAATATTCCATAACAGCAGCTAAATATACTGGTGCACCAGCACCTACTCTTTTAGCGTAGTTACCTCTTCGTAAATGGCGATGAATACGACCTACTGGGAATTGTAGACCGGCTCTGGAAGATCTAGTCTTAGACTTAATTCCCTTAGCTTTACCTCCTTTTCCGCGTCCAGACATGATAATAATTTGATATAAGTTGAGAATCCAAAATATAAAAATGAATATAATAACCAATTTAGCATCTTATATAGCCTTTATAGTGGAATAGACTACGTCAACGAAATGTGATTGGTCAGTTATTATTAGCCAATACAAAGAGAATAAATAAACCAATCATTATTGAGCTGTTAACATTGTTCTCTGTGTTTCATTTTATTTTAAATTATATATTTGTATGATAATCCAACCAATCAGTGATTTATTATCTTTTAATTCCACGGAAAATATTATATAAGCTACTGATTTTCTCTAAAATTCATTCATTATCACTTTATCATAATGGCACGTACAAAGCAAACTGCTCGTAAATCTACCGGAGGTAAAGCCCCTCGTAAACAATTGGCTACCAAGGCTGCTCGCAAGAGTGCTCCTGCTACTGGTGGAGTTAAGAAACCTCACAGATACCGACCAGGTACAGTTGCTCTTCGTGAGATCCGTCGTTACCAAAAATCGACTGAATTACTTATCCGTAAGTTACCTTTCCAACGTTTAGTACGTGAAATCGCTCAAGATTTTAAAACTGATCTACGTTTCCAAAGTTCCGCTATTATGGCTCTTCAAGAAGCAAGTGAAGCTTACTTAGTTGGTCTCTTCGAAGATACTAACTTGTGCGCCATTCACGCCAAGCGTGTTACTATCATGCCCAAAGATATTCAACTTGCCCGCCGTATTCGTGGTGAACGTGCTTAATTCTCTTCCGATCTATACCAATCCTAACAATCGGCCCTTTTTAGGGCCAACCAAATTAAACCTGTTTATTTTATTGAATATAATATATCTAGATTTATATATTAATTAATATAAGTAATTCATCAAATTTATAATGATGTTATAAAATATTAAATATCCTATATAATAATTTCATATAAACTTTATGATATAAAGCTATTTATTTTAGACATTTACTACATACAAATAAATATATCTAGTTTACGAAATAAAATATTTATGATTATAAAAATATAATATTGCATAGATTTGTATTTTACTAATAGTATGGTAAACTATAAATCTATGTAATATTATCAATACTACAAGGAAGATTGTATTGTATGTAATTGATTCGTATAAATATCTTATTATTTTCGTTAGAAAATCAGATATATTTACATTATAATTTGTGTAATAAAATATCTATACATGATCATTACAAAAATATATATATATTGAAATATTATCTTCTTATTTTATGCATTTGATTCACTCATGTCACTTTAATTTTCGGAAGAGTCTAAATCCGGAAGGGTCTAAATACGCATATATGAGGAACATTCAAAGTTCAAAGATCAAATTTGAAATATTAATTTTTAAATAAATATAAAATTCAAATTATTACTTATATGTATTAATTTACTGAATAAAACAAATATAAATACTCAATCGACATTATAATAATGATTATGGAATATTATTCCATACAAATTATATAAAATTATTACTTATATGTATTAATTTACTGAATAAAACAAATATAAATACTCACTCGAAATTATTGAATATTATTCCATACAAATTATATAAAAGTATTACTTATATGTATTAATTTACTGAATAAAACAAATATAAATAGGCACTACTCACTCGATATTTTTATGTCGAGTGAGTATGCACAATGTAAGGGATATTTAATTAAGGCGGTAGCTATATTTATTATAATATTAAATACATAATATTATACCACAACTGTGAAAATAAAAAATTAATAAATATGCTTTTATATGCTCACTCGGGAAGTAATGCAGCTAAAAAAAACCTACACAAATTAAAACTTAACCCAACCTAACCACAACTGTGAAAATAACAATATATATATATATATATATATATATATATATATATATATATATATATATGTATATATATTAATATACTTTTATAGGTTCACTCGGGAAGTAATGCAGCTAAAAAAAACCTACACAAATTAAAACTTAACCCAACCTAATCACAACCGTGAACATATACTTTTATAGGCTAACTCGGGAAGTAATGCAGCTAAAATTATTACTTATATGTATTAATTTACTGAATAAAACAAATAATATAAATAATCACTCGAAATTATTGAATATTATTCCCTACAAATTATATACAATTATTACTTTGTGTTAAAATGAAAATGATGTATAAATCATTTATTTGATCATCATTATATATAATACAATTCATTTTAAATAAACTATTATAAATAGAGTTGACTAGTTTCTATTTTATAATTTATTTATAAATTAAGATCGATAAAATCCACTTTCTCCCAAAATATAAAAATAAATGTGCCTCATATATGCGTATTTAGACTCTTCCTTAATATTCGCGCTAACAAATTATAAATATTTACTTATTATTTATGCTACGCAAATCTTTGTGCTTTATAATTAGTGGTTCAAATTTGTAAACAAAAATTGGCGGCGAATATTGTATTAATTTATTTAAAATGTAATTATATTTATAGATACTAAAGACAGAATTAATAGACCATACAGTTGTAGTAATAATAGTATAGATCTAGTAATAATATATGTTCATCACTTAATTATTATTTAAGTTAATTAATCATTCGTAAGTTTCCGTTCACTACGTGAAATCTCTGAGATTTAGAAACTGATTTACCTTCCAAAGAAATGACAGGTATTTAATATAGGAAGCACGATCTCAATGGAAATCATAGATTAAGAGTACCTGGTACTCTAAATCTATGATGGAAACCTATGTTATACCAAATATACCATTTGTTTACATAATAAGCGTGACATCCTTGCAAAATAGTCATTATAATAATGATTATTATAATATTAGCTAATATTACATAATTATTATGTAATTATCCAAGCGGTGCCACTCCCTATCTCGCAATGGTAATATGAGAAAGTTTGTTTATTTACATTAAAATGTAAACAAACAATACTTTGGGCAGATAATTCAAATTTTTATGATATTTAAAAATAATATCATTAAACTTTATTGAGTTATTATACAGCATTAATAGTTAATATTTATAATTAATTAATGTTATAATTTATATTAATTATATATTTATTATTTAGACCATTATTATTATAATACATATTATATTAAGTCATGTATAATTGATGTTATTAAACAATATTTTCGGCAGATATTAAACTATTTATGGTATTTATTATAGTTTTTATAAAGCATTAATAGTTAATATTCATATTAAATTAAGGTTGTAATTTATATTAATTATATATTTATTATTTATAATATTATT
>OZ025242.1:75257961-75332961 GCA_964019155.1 Osedax fenrisi
CACGAGTTGGGAACGGTTTTCAAAATGATCAGCAAATTAAGGCGGTCGGCGAGCGCGCATAGCGTATACAGTTAAAAATAGATTATATGTTTATATTCGTGCATCAATGATTATCTATATCGATAATGCTTATATAAAGCAAATGGGATACATATATATATATATATATATATATATATATATATATATATATATATATACAGTGATGGGCACGATCACGATCGTCGATCCCGATCGCGATCGTGATCTTGATCGCGATCGACGATCGTTTGAAAATGATCGACGATCATTAGAAAATGATCGACGATCGTGAAAAAAAATTTAAAAATGACGAAATCCCAGCTATTATTTTGTTTCTACAAATCTTGCATGATGTTTCAACTTTATTATTAATTATTTTTAAGTCATTAAAATAAAAATTTGATACAATAAAGAACGAATTTATCTAAGATCTTTGTCGACATTGTATATCTTAGAACTTATAACTTATAATGATCTAAAATATTAATAAAGTTATAGTCCTATATAATACGCCCACGGGGAAATTGACAGTTTGACTCATTTATGGCGTAGAGACTATATTATAGAGTAGATAATTAAACGTATTGTTTGATCTTGCATGTCTCGCGCGGTAAAATATTCTATTACATTAGTAAAAAAGATTCATTGGTATATATATATATATATATATATATATAAATATATTGATATGACGGCGTGAATGGGTGAGTACTCGCGAGTACTGTGTGGATCATTAGTGGTTCATGCAGCAGCCCGGAATTCATACGCTTATATAATAATACGATCGAGATCCACGATCGGCGATCGATGATCGAGATCGCGATCGACGATCAAAATAATTACACGATCTACGATCGACGATCGTTAAAAAATGATCGAGTAAAAAGATCGACGATCGTTAGAAAATGATCGACGAAATTGATCGACGATCGTGAAAAATCGTGATCGTGCCCATCACTGTATATATATATACACACAAATATATACACACACATACACACACATATAGTATATATTATATACATACATACTCACAGACATACACATATATATATATGTGTGTGTGTGTGTGTGTGTGTATATGTGTATGTGTATGTATAATATATATATATATATATATATATATATATATATCTTATTTGCTTTATTTCCTATATTTGCTCGTATATAAGCTTTATCGATATAGGTAGGCATTGGTGCGTGTATAATATTCACTGATTAACTATATACGCTATGCGCGCTCGCCGCACGCCTCAATTTGCTGAACATTTTGAAAACCGTTCCCAACTCGTGCAGTAACCCAGTAATAATATCATATTAAATATGCTAATTTGCGCTTCAATTCAAATATAATGATAATGACTAGATTCATATTAAATATGATATTTGGAGTATATTATATCATATAACTATACTCATTATTATAATGATTTTAATTATTTAATTTGTATTAAATAATGTGTTATATACTAGAATATCTAAAATATTTGTATATATATATAGCCTATATAATATAGGGATGGTATGGACGGTAGGCAAAAATGAAATACTATAAATAACGGTACCTAGTCAAAAGCTTCGCGGTTGTTGCTCGATTTGAACGCCCGTACAATTGTTTATTCGAATTAGTGAATTTACAACTGTTTGTACAAATATTAATATTTTTAGTTTTAGTTATTTTCACTGGTTTAGTTTTATATTGCTAGGTTTTTTTAGCTGCATTACATCCCGAGTTAGCCTATAAAACACACATATATATATATATATATATGTTCATTAACTTATATATCATTAACTTAATTAACTTAATGATAATCCTTTGCATGTATGTAAATAAATAGACATACGCTAATTATAATGACTAATCATATGCTATTGTAAAATCACTAATTCGAATAAACAAATTTGCGGGCGTTCAAATCGTGCATCAATCACGAAGCTTTTGACCATAATCCTGAATAACAAAGTTCAATCGAGGCGTTCGTCGCGTTCACTTCGGGATATAATGAAGCTAGAAAAACAACCAAATAAAACAACCAAATAAATCAAACAACCCAAAAATATCAATCTTCAAATAGGATGGTAATCGCATGCATATGTGTATATATCATATATATTAATACGAATGGTTTATATGTATATTTTTCTAGGAATTATTCCATATATGCATGTTTCTCATTCAGATTTTATTGTTGTGTACACTAGAGCGTATAGTGAATTCGCGCGACACGCCTGCGCTTTACTATTTATAGTTATTTAATTTGTGCCTACCGTCCGTATTCCCCTATATATAGAATAACATACACACACAAATAAAAGTTGCTGAACATATTTGCATAGCAGCTTAATATATAATAGATATACAACCAATAATGTACCTCATATATATATCATAATATATGTATACAAAGATATTTGTATATGTAATACTATCGCGTCGCTTTAATTTTAAATACAACGAGAATGTATACCATAAACCTACATTTTATATTATATAGTTATTATTATAATACATATAATATATGTATATATATATATATATATATATAATTATTATAATAGGTAATACGCGATAATCGGAATAATATATTTACATGTATAATACCATATAGTATGAGTATTTTTATAATAGTTCAATATGACCAGATATTATGTAATGGTTTTATATTATATATATTCAATGGAAATTATTCACTAATATATTAGGAATATAAATGCCTACATTATTATAATATAATGATTATATGACTAACCGCAAGTTAGTAACTCTGGTGTAATTATAATTATTCTACTGCGAGATGCTAATGTCTATGTACTATTAATTAATACGAATTGTACTATTGGTTATCATATATGAACTATATAAGCGATATGAGAATATAGCGTAAAATAGGCACGCATATCTGAATATGTGTCATGCTCGCTGTATGAGTCATTATAAAGGTTCGCTTATTGAAGTAAATATATATATATATATAATACGGAGCATCTGAACGACCGACACCAAACTATTTATATCTAGATGTAGTGTGTCGGGTAGAGAGCGATTTCAGTTTGTGCATTTATTAATATGTATGGGAGGAGTTACGCAAATAGACTATTATTATATAATACATTTGTGTTATCATCTAGTATGATTCATAATTCTATGTAATGAAATAGGTAAACTTAATAGGGCACATATAATAATTAACTATCGTGCATGTATGTATGTATGTGTGTATATTATATATATATATATATATATACCTTACTTAATTACCTGGTCGAGCTTTCTCTGCAGTTCATAACATGTGTCCTCCATTCCTCTCTATCACTCATCGCTATCGGTTATTCCTTACTAGTGCACATTGTGTCATCTCTTAGTTGGTCTAAGTATGTCTTTGTAGGTCGTCCGTGTTGTGGGTTCAAAAGTAATACTTCTCTCACTACTTCGCTTCTGTTTCTCCAGCAGTGATCGGAGAACCTCAGTCATTATTAGAATATTGTATCTGTTATTACAACTTCTTATTCGTTATGTGATCTCTCCCTGACTTGTTTAACGCAGCTCACAGCATGCTTGTATATGTTCCATCAACTTTTTTCTCTAATGTTGAATTTAGAGTCCAAGTGATAGAGCCATATACAAGAACAGTCTCAATTGTAACTCCAAAGAAGTTTCTTTTTAGTTTACTTGATAGGTTAGATTTCCAGATTCTGTTCAAGGCTGCCCATGCACTTTCGAATATTATACATACGTCATGTTAAGTTGAACCAATATAACTATCTAAATATTTGAGTTATTCGAATTGTTTTATATCATTGCCTGATATGGTTTTCTTGATTTAAACACATGTATTCTATCTTGTCTGAGTTTATATAGTAAACCGATATCTTTAGCCGTATCTTCAATGTGGTGTAGTAGTGTATTTGCATCTATCAGACTATCAATTATTACAGTATGTCGTCAGCATAGTCAATATTGGTAATATGTACTGCTAGCAGGGATGGGGTATAGAATATGTATTTGTATTTGTATTTAAATACGCTGATTTAGTGTATTTGTATTTGTATTTGATTGTCGTATTTGGTGTATTTGATCAAATAAGTTTCAAATACACTTTTAAAAATATGTTTATATTTTAATTTTGTTTATATTTGTTTATATTTTGTATATATATATTATTATATATTCTATTATATTATTATATATATTTAATAATTTAATAGAATGTAGAATTTAAACAATTACTGTCTGAATGTAAAAAAATGAACAACAAATTTACATTTTTTATTAAATAATATAATTATTAAATACTACAAATTATATAATAGAACAATAAATTTCCAAGAATTTTATGAATACTATATAAATTTGTGAATTTATATTCTATATATAAATGTATAGGTGTTATAAATTATAACTTATAATATCCCAAGCAACCAGTCTATTGTTTACAGTTTTTATTTTATTGATTTTCTTTAGGAATTAAATATATTTTAAATAGATTTCAATTAATTATTATACAATCTGATATAGGGATAAGGATTATTATTTTATGATTTAATATTTAATGTGTTCATTTTTATATTTTGTATTTGTATTTTTATTTGATAAAATGTATTTGTATTTGATAAAATGTATTTGTATTTGTATTTGTATACAATTTTAATAAATATTTGTATTTGTATTTATATTTGATTGCTTAAGAAAAAAGTATTTGTATTTGTATTTGTATTTGATAAAGTGTATTTGACCCCAACCCTGTCTGCTGGGTATCTCTTGCTTTTGCTTTTAAAAAATATATAATATGTGCATGTGTGTGTTATATATATATGACCAATATTATAAACTAATATTTTATGTATAATGAATTATATTAACAACAAAGTTATAAACTATTTCTTTTGTATATAGTATATCTAAATATATTATTTGTTTGCATAAGGGAAGATAAATTAGTATATTGGTATATTAACACATATGTAAATTCCTAGTGAAAAGTATTATCTCATCATTGTATATATATTAGATATATGAATGATTAATTATAATTATATTTATTATATAATTATATTGACACCTAAATGAAAATCAAAGTAATAATAATATGTCATTATTTCATAATAATGATTCCAAATTAATCATTATTGATATTAATGATAGAGATTTATAGGCTTATAGGCCTATAGTAGAATATCTAGATTATTATATAGATAAAATATACAGATGTGTATATATATAGTTAATCTAGTGTTATAAATATAATTTCTCTGACCAATCTGAATCATACATGGTAACATTAACATGTGATTGTTGTTTAATAATACTATTACATATATATCTTAATAATATATTTATAATTTATATTTCATATAATTTATTATAAAAATATACATAAAGGAATAAATAGAATTGAATAAATAGAATTAATGTTTTGACTTATATGAATCATATACTTGTCAAATAATTACATGTGCAGTAGAGCTTTACAGTGCCATATTAACCTATGCAAACAAACATTATATTTAGGTGTACTATATACAAAAGAAAGAGTATACATTACTACTTGGTTATAAATATAATGCATTATATATTAGTCTATATATATGTATACACACGAACACACATATACACACACATACACATTCAAACACATACCTGTTTGAATTTACCTGTTTCTATAAATAGAATTATGCATCATACAATGGTAACATCTACTCAAGTGAGTATTATGTATTCATAGTCTGGTATATTTACTTAACTCCTCCCATAGCAACCAATGTTTGTTCACAAATTCAGATCAAGCCCTCCTCACTACATCTAGCTATAAATAGTTGAACACCAGTTATTTAGATACACCTATAATACCTGTGCACATTAATGAGTTATATACTGTGGCAAGGACATGACGAGGTCTGTTCACTATTTCTGCAATGGTAAGTACCCCGAATTAGATGCTTTTCAGTGGTTTTTTGTTTGAATCAAATACAGTCAATTATCGGTAAGTCGGACTATGGTTAAGTCGGACTTCTCGATAAGTCGGATACATTTAGTTGGTTTGGTTGGATTCGTATCTAGTTCAATGTTAAATTAATCGGATAAGTCGGATAAGTTGGATTGGATAAGTCGGACTTTTCTATAAGTCGGACACATATTATAGTCATTTTTATGATTTTTATACTGGATAAGTCGGACTTTTTATAAATTGTCAGAAATTGTTACTTTAAATAATGAATATTATAATTTTAGTAATTAATATAATTGAATACAACATTTTATGTTGCTGATTGATGCATAATTCCATATTTCGGTAACCATTTAACTCGCGCTGCACATTTCATGTCTTATTTGCATGATATTATTAATCTCGGATAAGTCGGACACTTTACCCGGTCCCTTGCGTGTCCGACTTATCGGGAGTTGACTGTATATCAATAATATGTATTTAATTGTAAAATAAATGTGTGTTTATATTTTAAATTGTATTTATATATAAATATTTTATAAAAATTACGACTTTGTTTATAAATTCGGTTTGTATTGAACGAACGTTTCTATATTCTGTATGTCGACATTCCAAATAATATAATATACAGGGATGGAGTCAAATACGTATTTGTATTTGTATTAGTATTTAAATACGCTAATTTTGTGTATTTGTATTTGAATAATTATTCAGTGATGTATTTGTATTTGAGTGTCAGATTTGGTGTATTTATCAAATACAGTTTCAAATACACTTTTAAAAATATTTTAATATAATAGAATGTAGAATTTAAACAATTACTTTATCAATGTAAAAAAATTAACAACACATTTACCATTTATATTAAATAATACATTTATTAAATAATAAAAATTATATAATAGAACAATAGTTTTCAAAGAATGTTATGAATACTTTATATAATTTTACTTTATAAATAAATTTATGAATTTATATTTTATAATTAAAATGTATATGTTATAATTTATAACTTATTATATCAAAATCAACCAGTCTATTGTTTATAGTTTTTTATTTTATTGATTTTCTTTAGGAAATAAATATATTTTAAATAGATTTCAATTAAATATTATGTAATCTGGTATATGGATAAGGATTATTATTGTATATAAAAACAAAATATGATCATATGATTTAAAATATGATTAAATCATATGATTTAATATTTAATGTATTAATATTTGTAATTTGTATTTGTATTTGATAAAATGTATTTGTATTTGTATACAAATATAATAAATATTTGTATTTGTATTTGATTCTTTAAAAAAAATGTATTTATATGTGTATTTTATTTGATAAAGTGTATTTGACCCCAACCTTGACAACAACCAACCCCAATATATTATTAATATGTATTACATTATATTACTATTTTAATATAATCATATTTAATAATGAGTTTGTATCGAATTCAATCAATTTGTACTCCTGGACCATAATGCAACACTATAAAATCACTCAAGCGTAAAATAACTATTTCACAATATATGTGTTAGCAGACATTATGTCCTTTATGGTAGTTAGTAAAGTAAATTTATGTAAAAAGATTGAATGTATAACATATATTGTATTATCAATGATAATTTATCATAGATATTAATTAATAGAATGTAATACACAATATTATATTGAGTATATTAAATATACTTAACTGATGACTAAATAGTTAGAGTGACTCACAGTCTAAATATATGTATATAGTTATATCTCACTTTATTATATTTACATCAATAAGCACACCTATCTGAAGATGCACACCTATCTGAAGATGCACACATCGCGCCTAGTTAATTTGATATTCACGCAGGTTTATCACTGATAGATAGAATAATAAACAAATCAAAAAATAGAAAATATAGTCTTCCAGTTTTAATGATAAAATAATTATAATACTCACTATAATGAAAATTTGGTCTAAATTGGTATGCTGTGACAGCACTGCTGTCTACAAAACTCAATATAAACCAATTTTATATATTTGATTATCATAATAAATATGTGAATAGTATTTTATAGTATCTGATATCTACTTGCCTTTGTGTATATGTGCTATATGTAACATATTATACACAATAATTAATTTACTACTTATATAAAATAACCTATTATGGAACAAATATTTATATTGTAAACTAATAATTTACCATTACATTTTATTTATATATAAATACTGATACAGCTACTAATGCAGCTACTGATTCAGCTACTGATGCAGATACTGATGCAGTTATTGATACAACTACTGATGCAGCTACTGATGCAGCTATTGATGCAGATACTGATGCAGCTAATGATGCAGCTACTGATGCAGCTACTGATGCAGATACTGATGCAGTTATTGATACAACTACTGATGCAGCTACTGATGCAGCTATTGATGCAGATACTAATGCAGCTACTGATGCAGCTATTGATGCAGATACTGATGCAGTTATTGATACAACTACTGATGCAGCTACTGATGCAGCTATTGATGCAGATACTAATGCAGTTATTGATACAACTACTGATGCAGCTACTGATGCAGCTATTGATGCAGATACTAATGCAGCTACTGATGCAGCTATTGATGCAGATACTGATGCAGTTATTGATACAACTACTGATGCAGCTACTGATGCAGCTATTGATGCAGATACTAATGCAGCTACTGATGCAGCTATTGATGCAGATACTGATGCAGTTATTGATACAACTACTGATGCAGCTACTGATGCAGCTAATGATGCAGATACTGATGCAGCTATTGATGCAGCTACTAATGCAGTTATTGATACAACTACTGATGCAGCTACTGATGCAGCTATTGATGCAGATACTAATGCAGCTACTGATGCAGCTATTGATGCAGATACTGATGCAGTTATTGATACAACTACTGATGCAGCTACTGATGCAGCTATTGATGCAGATACTAATGCAGTTATTGATACAACTACTGATGCAGCTACTGATGCAGCTATTGATGCAGATACTAATGCAGCTACTGATGCAGCTATTGATGCAGATACTGATGCAGTTATTGATACAACTACTGATACAACTACTAATGCAGCTATTGATGCAGCTATTGATGCAGATACTAATGCAGATACTGAGGCAGCTACTGATGCAGCTATTGATGCAGATACTAATGCAGCTACTGATGCAGCTATTGATGCAGATACTGATGCAGTTATTGATACAACTACTGATACAACTACTAATGCAGCTATTGATGCAGCTATTGATGCAGATACTAATGCAGATACTGATGCAGCTACTGATGCAGCTATTGATGCAGATACTAATGCAGATACTGATGCAGCTACTGATGCAGATACTGATGCAGCTACTGATGCAGCTATTGATGCAGATACTGATGCAGTTATTGATACAACTACTGATACAACTACTAATGCAGCTATTGATGCAGCTATTGATGCAGATACTAATGCAGATACTGATGCAGCTACTGATGCAGCTATTGATGCAGATACTAATGCAGATACTGATGCAGCTACTGATGCAGATACTGATGCAGCTACTGATGCAGCTATTGATGCAGATACTAATGCAGCTACTGATGCAGCTATTGATGCAGCTATTGATGCAGATACTAATGCAGATACTGATGCAGCTACTGATGCAGCTATTGATGCAGATACTAATGCAGATACTGATGCAGCTACTGATGCAGATACTGATGCAGCTACTGATGCAGCTATTGATGCAGATACTGATGCAGTTATTGATACAACTACTGATACAACTACTAATGCAGCTATTGATGCAGCTATTGATGCAGATACTAATGCAGATACTGATGCAGCTACTGATGCAGCTATTGATGCAGATACTAATGCAGATACTGATGCAGCTATTGATGCAGATACTGAGGCAGCTTTATAGTATTAAGTGAAATCTAATGTGAACAATATTTTATAGTATCTAATAACTATTAGAATTTATTTATACACTATAGTGTATAAAGTAGCTGCATCAGTAGCTGCATCAGTAGTTGTATCAATAACTGCATCAGTAGCTGCATCAGTAGCTGTATTAGTAGCTGCATCAGTAGCTGCATTAGTATCTGCATTAGTATCTGCATCAATAGCTGCATCAGTAGCTGCATCAGTAGCTTTATTAGTAGCTGTATTAGTAGCAACATCAGTAGCTGTATCAATAACTTTAAATCTAGTGGTAATATTAAGTCCATCATTAACTGTACCACTATCTACATTAGTAACTTCATTATTTCTTAATTAGAACACATGTTAATAATGCTATTAATGCACATAACCAATACAACTAGCGATAGACGATGACCTAAGCATACATATAACCTTTACAGTAATCAACTGATGAATGCCTCGGGAACATTACTGACATGCACTGAGATCTTGGAGGTTTCCTTCCAGAACATTCCCAGTGACATCGACTTCAGAGCTCAAGACGCATAGTCTCCATTACGAACTCTGACCCCGATATCCAGGGCTTCGTTGTATCTGCCTTCACCCTCTGTATCAGTGGTCAGATGATAGCCGGATCACTTTGTAGTGGGTATCATGTGAAAGTAGACCATACACCAGTGTATCTATCTTACTCCATCATTCCTTCCTTACATTACTATTTATCTCCCTAATACCATCCATTACTCTCTCACTACTTATTATCCTTACTATCTACCATAATCTCATACTCTCTCTCTCATCCCTCCCATTCTCCCATCATGCATTACCCCCTCCCCTAATGTAACCCCCCCCCCCCCTCACAGTGGACTGCGTGCCGGGAACATACGAGATGAACGCTACCTGTATGTCCTGTCCTAAGGGGGAGTACAGCACGCTAAGTTAACAGACCTCCTGTACGCAGTGTGCTGCAGGCAAGACTACTGAGACAGTGGCTAGCGGTAGTGCAGCGGATTGTTAGAGTTTGTGTTACTATCCCAAGTAACCAAAAGTTGGTTCAAGACTTAGGAAACTTAAGTCATATTGACTTAAGTCAAACTTGGTTCAAAAGTTAGTAACCTGTGATACCGAAAACCTAAGTCAGCGAACCAGGTATGGACCAATTTAAAACTTAAGTCAGCGAACCAGGTATGGACCAATATAAAACCTAAGTCAGCGAACCAGGTATGGACCAATTTAAAACTTAAGTCAGCGAACCAGGTATGGACCAATTTAAAACTTAAGTCAGCGAACCAGGTATGGACCAATTTAAAACTTAAGTCAGCGAACCAGGTATGGACCAATTTAAAACTTAAGTCAGCGAACCAGGTATGGCCCAATATACAACTTAAGTCAGCGAACCAGGTATGGACCAATTTAAAACTTAAGTCAGCGAACCAGGTATGGACCAATATAAAACCTAAGTCAGCGAACCAGGTATGGACCAATTTAAAACTTAAGTCAGCGAACTAGGTATGGACCAATATAAAACTTAAGTCAGCGAACCAGGTATGGACCAATATAAAACTTAAGTCAGCGAACCAAGTATGGACCAAAATAAACCTAATTCAGCGAACCAAGTATGGACCAAGTATGGACCAAATAATACCTAAGTCTGTGAACCAAGTATGGACCAATATAAAACCTAATTCAGTGATAATATATTAAATTACATAGTACTATGTAATATACGTATATATACGTATTACTTAAATAATTTTACTTTTTAAAATAATATTTTATTTATTAAAAACAGTATATTAACTTAAATATATTAATTAAAATTATAATCATTAATTAATTTGCATATATAAAAATTAAATCAATATTTCAAAATAATTAAAAGTTATAATATTTTATTCTTTCTATAATAAAATAATGATATAAACTTAATAATAATACTTACATCAACAACTTAAGTTGAACTTAAGTCATGTATCATAAGTTTATAATATATTAGTTATTATATAAATATATATTTATTATATATATTTATATATATATTATATACCATTTAATATATATATATATATATTAATATTATTATTATTATTATTATTATTATTATTATTATTATTATTATTATTATTATTATTATTATTATTATTATTATATATTTAAATCTATTATAAACGTATGTTATATGACTTAAGTTTAAGTTACTTAAATTTAACTTAAGTTATTGATGTTATCCTATTATAATATTTATATATATAGTTTTTATTTATTTATAAAGAAAATTATAAAATATATTCTAATTATAAAGATAATTAAATCAAAACTATATACAATATAATTAAATATTTATATAACATATATCAAGACAGTTGGTGTATCACTTGATTATAATAAGATGCACTGTAAATACAATATTAATCTCTGTTATGACACTTTTTTATAACAATAAATAATTATCTTTTTTAATATAATATAATATATTATATGTGTTATACACACAATAAAACTTATTTCATTTAAATTAAGTTTGACTTAAGTTATAACTTAAGTCATACACACAATAAAACCTAGTTCAGCTGACTTAAGTTTGACTTAAGTTATAACTTAAGTCATACACACAATAAAACTTAGTTCAGCTGACTTAAGTTTGACTTAAGTTATAACTTAAGTCATACACACAATAAAACCTAGTTCAGCTGACTTAAGTTTGACTTAAGTTTGACCTAAGTTATAACTTAAGTCATACACGCAATAAAACCTAGTTCAGCTGACTTAAGTTTGACTTAAGTTTGACCTAAGTTATAACTTAAGTCATACACAAAATAAAACCTAGTTCAGATGACTTAAGTTTGACTTAAGTTATAACTTAAGTCATACACACAATAAAACCTAGTTCAGCTGACTTAAGTTTGACTTAAGTTATAACTTAAGTCATACACACAATAAAACCTAGTTCAGCTGACTTAAGTTTGACTTAAGTTTGACCTAAGTTATAACTTAAGTCATACACGCAATAAAACCTAGTTCAGCTGACTTAAGTTTGACTTAAGTTATAACTTAAGTCATACACAAAATAAAACCTAGTTCAGTTGACTTAAGTTTGACCTAAGTCATAAATTAAGTTTTTCATGCCTTAAAAACTTAAGTCATTTCGAATTAAGTTAGACTTAAGAAATAACTTAAGTTAGAGTGACTTAAGTTATATAAAATTAAAAATACTTAAGTTTGACTTAAGTTTTGAACCAGATTTTTGACTTAAGTCAATATGACCAACTATGAAGCAAGTATGGACCAAGTTTGACCCAATATGTGTTACTTGGGATGGTGGTGGTATTAGTCTAGAGGTTAGGATAGGGTATACTATGGTAGTCGAGTGTAATTGAAAAGTAATTAAAGTAGTTGAAATATATAGAGGAGAAACGAATATATAGAGAGACGAATAATTTTAAGTTTTAGCGAAAGGAATGCGATATATATAATATCATTACGTTGATATTATTACGTGTACTTTAGTCTCTTCAGGTCAGTTCATACAACACCAATATCACTGGTCAACTGCTCATTATTGAATAAGTAGTAAATTAACTAGTTTATATAATGACACATATTTCAATATTAAATTGATTCTTTATATAAATGATTCTTTATGTAAATGATCTATTTTTATTGCAAATTATATTATTGGGTTATTAATTAATATTATGTATATTATTGGGTTTTACCACTAAATTAATTTAGTTTTAAAGTGATTTAGTGCAATTTAATTTACTAAATATTTGTTACCATCAATTTTATATATAAAATATTATAAAATAAAATTAATTTTAATTATATATCATGATTAGTTATACATTAATAATATCAGTTATAATTCACATATGATTCGTATACTAAGCTATTATTACTTGTTAATCGCAAGTGAATACATGTTTATTACATTACGCCTATAATGTTATCCCTCGCTCCTTCCTTCCTCCCTCATTCACTCCCTCCCTAGCTTCTTCCCTCCTTCACCGCTCACCTCACTGTAAATACCCCACCCACAGACTGCTGTACTATGGGCTAGTATTTCAAGGGCACATCGTCTAGTTGCTTGTGAACTACGATTCTACCAATCGGATGCCGGTTCTTTCTTCTATAACTCGTGCCCCGTAACCATGACAACGCCTGCCGTAACTAGCACCAAATCTTCCCATTGTCAAGGTTATCACAGAGTTTAGCTTTGTATTTGTGTACATTAGATAGTATTCTGTTGTAGCTCATATATATATTTACTATACACAGAATAATGCATATAAATTAAGCCCTCATGCAGTCTTTGTCATATACTATGTACGTTGTAAATGTTACAGATAACTCCACAGTAGTAGGGATGCCGCAAAATACAATACAAATATTAACAATCTTTATTTCCTGCATGTTATTTTGAATATATTAAGCTATTGATAAACACAAGAGAAATAATACAAATTATGGAGCTAGAGTTGAGCCTTGAACTTCTCATTTTCTATCTATCAACCTGATGTTTAACTTGATTAACTATTTCATTTAGTTATTACATTTAGTTCATTTTAATTTATAAGAAATTAGAGTAAACAATAATAAATTATTTATAAATATCTGTATCATAAAATACAATCTATATTGAATCATTATAATCATTAGATGATTATTTTAAATTAAATGTATATTAAATTATTTCATTAACATTGCTTTTTGAAATAAATATAATTTTTTATTAAAAATAATGTATTGAATTATTCACATGCCAATATATCATATATCACCTGTTTCCATTTAATAAATATATACCTGATGCCTTCACATTGCGTTGACTATTGTTATTGTGTATGTCCTAACATACAAACACACACACATACAGATACAGCTATAAAGTACACAAAACATCATTATAACAAATAATACTTGAGGTTTGTGATTATCTCACAAGTAAAGTTGCGTATAAAATGTTACAGGAAACTATTACTAAAAACATAATTTGTATTCACATTTAGATTTATGCCGACTAGTATAATGTATAATACTTGATATTTGCGATGATAATTAATTCTTCATAGCAATAAACACAATAAAACTCCACCCACCATCACCACAACCCCATCCATCATCACCACAACCCCAACCACCATCACCACAACCCCACCCACCATCACCACAACCCCACTCACCATCACCACAACCCCATCCACTGTCATCACTAGCCAGAAAACACTGAAGAAACATATTTTAATATAAATATGTTTTAATATAATTATAACTGTTATATATTTAAACTTAAGAGAATTGATTTTTTTTACTATTATGTAAGGAAGGGGAATTATTCATTTTATTTTTGTATCCACAATTATTTTACTTTAAATTATTAAAATATAATTCATTATCTTTATAATGATGTATAATATGTTGTTCAAAAGTAACTATAAATGCATTAAATCTATACATTAAACATACTCTTTTAAAAATATAATACACATAATGTAATATTTATTACACACACAAATTTATAAGATTATATCTTGGAATTTTTTGTACACAATTTATAATGTTTGGAAGATTTCACCGTTTGAACAATTTAATAAATCTTTATAATATTTTCAGTTTTTATAAATAATATATAGATATTGTTATAAAGGTATTTTGAATCTATAAATATATTGCTTTGATACCCTTATAATAAAAACCACATATCTTTGACCAAATCATACATTAAAGATAATGAATTATATTTTAAAGTAAAATAATTTGTTATCACACATTAATACGAACTCTTTCTTCACCAAGTGTCTGAATGAACTTATT
Organism: Osedax fenrisi; assembly: GCA_964019155.1. Taxonomy (NCBI): domain Eukaryota; kingdom Metazoa; phylum Annelida; class Polychaeta; order Sabellida; family Siboglinidae; genus Osedax; species Osedax fenrisi. The sequence goes on from OZ025242.1 coordinate 75,273,683, forward strand.
ACTAATAATATTACCCCACCCACCATAACCCTATAGATATATGTTAGGTGGGTATGGAATCGAGTGCCACCCAGGTATGTGTGAACTGTATGCGAGGTTACTACATACCACTAGGTGTTGCCTCTCTCTGCATTCAGTGCCCCGTCAACACCACCATACCCGATGTGAGGTCTACTTCTCTCTGATTATTCCATGCGTGAGTAATCATGCAAGGGGTGAGTAGGGCTTAGTGGGGTATACAATGTAGGGGGTATTAGTTATCGGGGTGAGATTCTATTCAAAAGTTTAAATGGAAGTTTATATATAACATATTTATAGAATTAATAATAGGAAATTTACTAAATTCAAAATTAAAAATTTTAATAAATTTATTATATATTTTTAATAAGTATTATTTAATACAATACATATTATCTTAAAATTGACTACAATAATATGAATTATTATTTAGGATTTAAATAATGATAAATCATAATAAATATCAATTCAGATAATTATTATGATATATCATTATAATATATATATAAATATTATAATTATATACAAAATTATAATTGTGTATAAATAATTGATCGGCTCTCGTTAAAACCATGGATGCCTTAATACGAGAGCGGCTTCGAAGGGACATTAGAACCATATGGTTATAAGTTAAAACTTAATCTAAGTTCCTGAATGGGATGAAAGGACCAAATAAAACTAAATAAAAATAACAATAACAATATATATCTGTGTATTAACATAAATACCCTAACCCCCCCATCAGAGAACTGTTTAGCTGGAACGTTCATTAACGGATCATACTGTTCTCCCTGCGCTCACGACTTCTACCAGCCTAACAAGTGGCAGACTAGCTGTATGGCCTGCGCTATCGGCTATTCCACTATGTCTACTATGTAGCGCAGTGTACATGTAAGTTATCATGTATGAGCGCGTGTGTGTGTATGTGTGTGTGTGTATACAGGGTATAACTTCACTTAAGGGCTGGCGAAACATTCGATTTTATTTTTAATGAATATTTTTTTAATTAAAATATAAAAACTAAACACTATCTATAAAGTGATGTATAATATATCATAATCTAAAGTAACTATAAATACCTCAATATGCATTTTAATTATAAATCTATGAAAATGTTTTGAAATATTTAGTTAAATTTCAAAAATTAGGGCGTTTTAATATGGTTTTATATTATCTCATTTTATCTTTTATATAATCATGTATATTATAATGTACATATTTTAGTATTAACAAGGATGTCTGCTGACCCATATTTTTTAATCTTTTATTTTCCACTTGAGCGATTCTATTATATTGCGTCATGGTACAGGAGTACAAATTTGAATTTTATACAAAAATCAATGCAAAAAATCTATAATTTCGATATGAATATATTTAATTTATAATATAATTTAATACACATTATATTATTTTGAATGTCAACATAAATAATATAAAAAACATTTTTCAATTCGAACCTAATTTATAAATAAATTTGTATTTTAATAAAATATTTATATAGAAATAAAATTTATAAATATGAATGTATTTTATTTTACAGATAAATAAATATCCTTGATATATTTGATTAAAATCATTGAAATGTAATTAAATATACCACTTAAAAGTATCTAGCTCGAAGAACAAAAAGTAACCATTGCAGCGATAGTGAGAGGATGTCCTGTCCTTCGTATTACTAGTGATTATATTTGTATTTCATTATATTTGTTAGCATGTACATATAGTATATAATGAAAAGTAGTATTAGCGATAATATTCTTATTTATTATAAAGAAAATATAATTAATACTATAACAGCCTATATCTTAAACTTTTTTAATTTTTTTGTATACAAATTAAAATTTTTAACCCTTTAATGAATACTTTAATGAATTACTCATACATTTTGTAAAGTATATATATATATATATATATATATAGCTAATAATTATAATAAATATAGTTATTTTTGGTAAAATATATAAACTGTATAGAAATATATTGTAAAATGTCGCAAGATAAACCAATGTTATTCTTTAAAAAAAAATATTTATAACTAAAGTTTCATTATTTTATCTAATGCAGTCAACTGCAACAATAGTTATGGAGAGGAACCTAATTTTTCGTTGTACATGTCAAAGAGATTACTTCAAGGTAGACGATAGGCCTACCAATTGATGCAAGCATACTGATGCTAGCTTCACTACGACCTTGAGGGTGCCATTAGCAATGACCCCTGCGTAGTAAGTTAGTTATCATCAACATCATAAGTTCATCTATTTTATAATCTAATTATTAATAATTAGTTATCATATTTATTTTTTTTAAGTTAAATTTGTCAGTTAAATATATATATATATATATATATAAATGGTCAAATACATTAATACAAATCAAATATAAATAATTTTGTTTTAAATAACAAATACAAATACAAATATTTATGTAATGTTTTATTCAAATATAAATACAAATACGCTTAATCAAATTCAAATACAAAATAAGAATAAATAGGAATATAAGTAATCTGGGATGATTGAATTGTTTTGAATGAATAAGGGATGATTAGTGGACAAACCTGGCAAGACTTTAAGTAATAGTTAAATAATGTACTAACAGTAATAACATTATTACTAATAATATAATTAATAAATGTGTATAGGTAGATATACTATTAGAATTGATCAATATATTGACTTTAATAAATATTTGTAATTGATTAAATTAGTAAATATGAATATAATACACTTATATTTTATTTTATATGAGATTAATAACAAAGTAATCTGGAACAACTCGCAAAGTAATTTGTGATGATTAAGTTATAAATTTAAGTAATTTATTTATTTTTGATGAATGTTATATTTAAAAAATTGTAGTTTATAAAATTTGTTTCTTTATAAATAATGATACATGTGTAATCTTTACAAGCAATTTCAAAAATGACATGATAGTATACTCATATTTAACGACTTATCTTCATAATATAATATATTATTTAAAATACAATTATCAGAAATAGATGTTAATTAATAGTTGTTTATATTATTATCTAAACTAATGTTATTTATCAATACTTTAAAATCATCTCATATTAATCCGCAAGTCATAAAAAATTACTTAGCTATATATCCAGAAATACCTCATCCATTATTACTTGTACCCCAAATACTTTACTATATTTATATTATGTTTTGATATATTTTATATATTATAAATTAATATTATTGTTATGAAACCTATAATATTTCTAATATAAAATTTAAATGTTAATAAACTACAGTTTTACCTTCACAAATTTACTAACTACTAATATTATGATTATATATGCCGTAACAAACACTAATTTCCCCTATATTAACCTAATCTTCGTTTTGAATAGGATATTGTACCGCGGCTAGCTATGTTAACAGTACTAATTGTACGCTATGTCCCCCGGGTACCTACCAGCCTGACGGAGTGCCTATTTTGACCCAAGGGCCACAGCTTAGCGAATTTCGCGTACGCGATGCGCGCGCAGTGTTGATAAACAAAAATGTAAACAAAGAGAGTATAGTGTTTATCAAATTCGTTGCATTTGACATAAATTCTATTACTTAATATATCGTTTTCTGTTCTTAAATTAGATCAAAATCATTACAAATTTATATATATATTAGCATTATATATTCATTATTAATTTCATTTATTATTACAATAAATATATCTCAATATGAGTGTTAATATTAAAAAAAACAACGGTACTATTTGTGCAGCTATAAACTGTACTGAATATTCAAATTTGACCAAGAAAGTATTCCATAGATTTCCTACTGATGATAAAAGGTATTTATATTTACTAATATCTATTTTTTATTATATTATTATATTATTAGTTATTAAAAGTATATTAACAAGACTATTTAATATTCAAAGTAATACAATATATTCGTATTTTATATATACAAAATTTAATTTTAATTTAATTTGAAATTAAAATTATTATAATAATATTATATTAAATATTGTATTAGTATTTTTAATATACTCAGTATTATATTCGTATATGTATAATTTATGATGTCATTAAACTACAAAATTGCACCTATATAAATTATAATATAACATACATATATCATACATTTTAAGATTCATATGTCATATATATGGTTATCAGGCAGTAAAGGCGCCATATTTATATCAACAAATAAATTGTTTAATATTATTTAATTGCCCATATCATAAATTTTAAGATTCATATGTCATATATATATGGTTATCAGGCAGTAAAGGCGCCATATTTATATCAAAAAATAAATTGTTTAATATTATTTAATTGCCCATATTTAGAGGCTGAGTTATCCACTCCAAAAACGTCATCATATAAACTATTAGTATTAATATATTACTTAAATATATTAATTAATATTTAAAATATATTACTTACTATATGTGGATACTGCAAAAATTCCATATATATGATATATAATATATCATATATGACATATGTATAATATTTTATAATTTATATAGATGCATTTTGATTTTGTATGTAGATTATAATCTATATAAATATACAAGTATTATACTGGGAATATTAATAATACTAATATATTATATGTATACATTGTACATATATATAATTAAAATATTAATAATAATTATATTGTTAAATATTGTGTATACTTATATATTAATGTATATAGTTATTATATTATATAATCATATATTAATTTATAATCACTTAACATTTATGTACAGGTGTAAACTCTGGATATACAATATACGTAGAAATGATCTAGAAAAGCGAGTTAAAAAAGAAGGATATGGATTTTTAAAGAATATGAGATTGTGTAGTTCTCACTTTGATGCTGACCAATATAGGAATGTAGGAGGGTTCGTAATTAAAATATAGTTCATAAATCTATTAATTATAAAACAACATTTAATATAATTTAATTAAATTTATTTATTACATATAATATATACCCCAGCGATAGACCAGAAAAGGACCTTAAAAACGGAACCTTAACTCTATGGCCTTTTGAGATTTAAAATAACTACATTATAATTTATAACTTATATTTATTATTTCATACGAACTGTTATATCTCAATAAACAATATTTATTTATTTATTATATAAGATTTCTAGTTATTTTTTATTACAGAAAGCGATTAATATCTAATGGAGCTCCTAGACAAATGTTACTTTCTGCGGTTCCTTCCACTAGTCGGAGAATATTGAAGCGCCATTACCAAAGTCAAGGTATGATTTTATCAGTAATATATTTCATACTAGTTTTTATAGAATTGGTGAGTATGTGCATCTTATAATTTTACTGGTGGAATATCTTATCAAATATCTCCTTATATTTGAATTAAATGTATATATATATATATTAACTATTATAATATATATATATGTATATATATATATATATATATTTAATGTATATTTAAAAAATGTCTACTATAGTATGACTATAAATTAAATTTTATTTATTAAACTGTGTTATTCTTTAAATATACTGCGAAAATCATATTTTAACAATATGCCACACTATTTTGAAAATAAAATTATGTTTAATAAGGAATATAATATTAGGTTATTAAATTATATTGATCATTGTACAGATGAGTTACTTTCGGATTCAACCACAGAGTCGGCTTCAACAAAAACCGCGAGTCCAGTGAGGTCTCTGTACTCTCAATCCACAGCTTCCACAACATCAGATCCTGCATCGACATTGATAAGTCAACTTAATAATACGATTGAATCATTAACTACAGAGGTTTCAAAATGGCAAAACAAATATGAACTGGCAAAGAAAACAAGTGAAATGTACCGAAGTAAATTGAATAGGTTACTTAAAAAGAAAGTAAAATCCCCTATAGCAAATGATTCTAATTCGCTGTTATCGCTATTATCTAAAAAAAATAAATATTGTGGCAATCGTTTTAACGAAATGCAAAAAATGTATGCATTATCTCTATGGCATTCGAGCCCTAAATGCTATTTAATATTATATAAAACGTTAACACTACCAAGCATAAGTACATTAAGAAAAACTATGAATATTATAAAATTAATGCCTGGATTTCATGATATTATCTTTGATGCATTAAAAGATAAATGTGAAAAGTTATGTATTAAAGATAAACTTATATTAATTGCGTTTGATGAAATGTCATTGAAAAGTGATCTTAAATATAATGTTAAACATGATTTATTAGATGGCTTACATAATACAGGAGATGGAGAGATTAGTAAATATATTGCTAATTACGTTACAGTATTCATGATAAAAAGTTTATCTGGGACTTGGAAACAGCCAGTGGGGTATTTTTTCACTTCTGGTGTGATGCCAGCTGATCTAATTATTATCAAGCTAAAACAGTGTATAGATAGAGTGATCAATTGTGGTCTTATACCTAAATTAATGATTTGTGATCAGGGACCTAGTAATAGGGGTTGCATTACTAAACTAGGTATAAATATCAATAAACCATTTTTTGTATATACAAATATGAAAATTTTCTTTATGTATGATCCACCACACTTAATAAAGAGTATTAGAAATGGTTTGTCTAAAGGTTTTATGTTTGAAAATAATAAGGTATCAATGGAAGTTATTCAAAAATTTTATGATATTAAATCAAATTCAAAACTTCCTTTAGCGCCTAAATTAAATATAAAGCATATACAACTAAAATCATTTTCTAAAATGCGCGTAAATCTAGCTTGCGAACTCTTAAGCAACAGTGTTGCGCTAGGGATAGAGACATTAGTTATTGTGAAATTAATTGAAGGTGATGCTTTGTATACTAGTCATTTTTGTAAATTTTTTAATAATCTTTTTGATATATTTAATAGTTCTTTATCTAATAAAAATATTGTATATAAAAATCCTTTAAATAATAATATAGATTCAATAACTTTCTTACAAAATTCTGTAAATATATTAAATAATATAAAATACTGTGATAATAAATATACTGATCAATTGCCATGCTTATTAGGATGGCGACTTAATGTAAATTCCTTGTTATTGTTTTTAGAAGATGAAATAATTGTAAATAATCCATTTAGTATAGAATTAAATAAATTTAATCAAGATTTTTTAGAGAATTTTTTTTCAAGAATGAGAAGTAGAGGGGGGAATAGGGATAATCCTACACCGATGGAGTTCGCTTCAGATTATAGAGCTATTTCTGTAGATTCGTTATTTGTTAAGATTAAGGGTAGTAATTGTGAACTAGATGCTGGAGAATTCTTATTAAAATTAAATTCTTATATTGATAATACTCATAATGCACCTCCTATTACTAACACCTCACTGGCTGTATATCTAGAACCAGATTTAAATATTAGCATTATAGATGATAATTCTCTTCATCTCCTGTGTAGTAATATTATACAAATTTGTTATTCAAAATTCAAATGTAATGATTGTTTAAATTTATTATCTAAAGAGTCTTCTAATGTATTTACTGCTGGTAGTGTTAGGTTGATGTTAGATGAAAACTCATCTAAATATTATCCTTCACCATTATTTTATAATTATATTAAAAATTTATTTACGTGTTTCAGAAATAATATCATGTCTATTTTATATAAAAATGAAATATATATCAAATTTGTGAACCTTATATCTGAAAATAATTTTATATTTAAATATTGTGATATTTGTATATGTATTAATGATTTTGTATTGCATGTTTTCTTTATATTTCAAATGAAGTACCTTCTAAGAAAAGAAAATACAGAGTTTACAGTTGATACTAAATCAAAAAGCAAACAAAATAGAAAATATTTAAAACTATGTCATATATGAAATAAATTATTGTAAAGGTTTTAATTTATTAATATTAATTTATGTAACAAAAATAAATATGTTATTTTATCAAACCCAAATTTGTACAAATTAATATAATAATTTATATAAAACCTATTATATATATATTATTTATACATATTATGAGTTATGACCTACTATTTTAATACATATTTCTATATCTTATAAATGAGAAAGCTATTTAATTATATATGGTTATTAATAATGTAAATAAGTATTTATTATTTATACATTTAAAGTATATTATTTTGTATATAAATACATAATAAATTGATTTTATATTTAGAAATATAAATTAATAAATATATAATGATTATAAATATACTATTATTAAATTCAATTATAATAAATTAGTATTCTATTAATGTATCTATAAATTAGTATATCTGAAATTTAAATAATTTTTAAAGATTTTCAAACCTAATATTACTGATTTAAATAGTTTTATAATGTGTGGTTTTGTATATAAATACATAATAAATTAATATTATATTTAGAAATATAAATATATAATGATTATTAATATACTATTATTACATTAAATTATAATAAATTAGTATTATATTAATGTATCAATACATTATAAGTATATCTGAAATTTAAATAATTTTAAAGATTTTCAAACTTAATATTACTGATTTTAATAGTTTTATATTGTGTCATTTTGTATATAAATACATAATAAATTGATATTATATTTAGAAATATAAATTAATAAATATATAATGATTATTAATATACTATTATTACATTAAATTATAATACATTAGTATTCTATTACTGTATCAATACATTAGTATATCTGAAATTTAAATAATTTTAAAGATTTTCAAACTTAATATTACTGATTTAAATAGTTTTATAATGTGTGATTTTGTATATAAATACATAATAAATTTATATTATATTTAGAAATATAAATTAATAAATATATAATTATTATTAATATACTATTATTACATTAAATTATAATAAATTAGTATTCTATTACTGTATCAATACATTAGTATATCTGAAATTTAAATAGTTTTAAAGATTTTCAAACTTAATATTACTGATTTAAATAGTTTTATAATGTGTGATTTTGTATATAAATACATAATACATTTATATTATATTTAGAAATATAAATTAATAAATATATAATGATTATTAATATATCATTATTACATTAAATTATAATACATTAGTATTCTATTACTGTATCTATAAATTAGTATATCTGAAATTTAAATAATTTTCAAACTTAATATTACTGATTTAAATAGTTTTATAATGTGTGATTTTGTATATAAATACATAATACATTTATATTATATTTAGAAATATAAATTAATAAATATATAATGATTATTAATATATCATTATTACATTAAATTATAATACATTAGTATTCTATTACTGTATCTATACATTAGTATATTTGTAATTTATATGGATATTTTATAAACACTATACTCCTGTTTGTTTACATTTTGAATATGTAGGTCAAATATCACCATGTATGCACGCTAGATAGGGAGCTGTGGCGCTTGGATTTTGACCTCTACACGACCTCTTCTAATACCGGTTCTACTAACACCTCCGACTGTATGGCATGTAAGTTGACTTTAATACCTGTGTAATATGTGTACATGTATATTACGTCGGCAACAATTAGGCTATTGTCTTAATCTGAACACGTTTCACTTCAGAACATAATGAAACTGATCATGATATGTAAATATAAAATATAGAAACTTATTCTAATTTAAAACTCAATAAATATGTCCATTCACTATGCATCGCTCACTCATAAAATAGATATTAATATATTAATTTGACATCCAACCACTTATTTTGTATTTAATACGCCATTTTAACATTCGATAATCCAGCAAGTATACTATTTAAATATATGTATATATATATATATATATATATATATATATATATATATATGTTGATATAAATACCTCTGTATATTGATAGTTATATATATATACATATCTAGGTATTCCAAACACTTGACCTAATCTTATAAACTCCTCACCCCCGCCCTCACTCCACTCCCCCCTCTTCCACAGCTACTGACTACAGTAACAATAACCTGTATAACTGTGAGAATGCTGCAGATGGAGGCCAATGTACAAGTCTATAAACTAGCCCATGGTACTCGTGTGCTTGTCAACAGGCCTATGTTCAGATCAATGCTTCCTACTCCCAACGTTTGTAGGTGTATGTATGTATGAGTGTGTTTGGGTGGGTGATGGTGTGTATGTGTGTATGTGAGGGTGTGGCTATATGCTTATGTAGTTATTGTTATTAAAAGTATTAATTTAGATACCTCAATAATAATAATAATTATATAGTGTATATTTTAGAATAATAGATAGCAAATATAGATACAAATAGCGAATAAAGCTATTATATATAATAATATATAATTTGAATAAAATAATCAGGTTACGAAACAATATTGATCTATAAGAAATTATTTTAATTTCTTTTAAAGGTACAATGAGAGTTTTTAAATTATAATGGAAGAGGGTAGTTTATTTATTCGATTTGATGATGTGGAACTAAATGTTATCCTTTCGTATTTGATGCAATGGATAATTTGTTGGTATTATTTAATGGAATTAGTATTTCGTAAAAGTCTAGTGTGTGTTTCAAATTGTATTTTGTTTCATAAATTATAAGTATTTGAAATATTGTAAATATTTGGTAGTTGATAGAGTAGCTTATGTTTAGCCAATTAAGTTTATTACGTTAGTCATTAATGTTAGTTGTATAATCAGACTTCTGTAGTCCGAATATAAGTCTAAAAGAGCGGTTAATTATTTTATGGAATCTGTTTATCCTGATAATTGCAGTATGGTAGTCTGGATAGTATGAGAGTCTGAGTCAGTAGTTTTGTTGTATTTATATTTAAGTATGGGCATATTTTGTTAAGGTTAAATAGCTGTGCAGTTGTAGGTTGATTCAGGGTGTGTTTTTGGTCAACAACTGATCCCATAACCACAGGTGTTTAAAGTGCAGTTGGTCGAGAAAATCGTATTCACTGCATGTAAAAATCCAACTGTTACAAAACATGTCTGGTAATGCTATTTATTCTTACCAGCGCATTTGCCAACTGCACGCACTCTGGTGTAGCTTTGAACCACAGAGCTAGAGAGATCTTTCTCTAGTTCTATGTTTTGAATGCACGCATAATAAACTCCACCTATGAAATGAATAATTAATTATGTCACAATCGTGACGTTATTGCTATGTTTAGGTATGCGCGTATTTATTTATCAACAGTTAAATTGAAGTTATGTATCTCGAGCGTGTATGTATGTATATATGTATGTATGTATGTATATATGTATGTGTGTATGTATACATCATATATGTATATATATATATATATATATATATATATATATATATATATATATATATATATATATATATATACAGTAAAACCTCTCTATAAGAAACCTCTTTATAAGAAAAACCTCTTTATAAGAACATTTTTCACACATTTGGTTGGAATTCAACCTTTTCCACATTAAAAAACCTCTTTATAAGAAAATATTATAAGAAAAATATAAGAAAAACCTCTTTATAAGAAACTAATTGTATACAAAATAATTATATATAAATAGAAGTATTGTATATTGATAGAAATTATAGAAATTAATTATTATATAAGATATTTTTTTTTTAAATATTATATTATTGCTCGAAATGAATTAAAATTAATTAATAATTGTTATTGTATATCCATAAATTTATTAAAATTAATTAATAAATGTTAATTTTATCCTTGCATTTATTAATATTAATTAATAAATGTTATTGTATATCCATAAATTTATTAAAATTAATTAATAAATGTTATTATATTAAGGATATATTGAAATTTATGATGATTTAAATGTATTGATGATACAATTTATTATATTATGCAATTAATTGTTAAATAATAGATTATTATAATATTCATTATATTATATTCATCAATGATGATTCATAATTTATAATTTATAATGTAAATCTAATAAAATGTCATTATATATTAACATATTGTTATTGTTATTGTTATTTTTATTTGGTGGAGTCCTTTCATCCCATCCAGGAACCTAGATGAAGTTTTCACTTATAACCATATATGGCTCTAATGTCCCTTCGAAGCCGCTCTCATGTTAAGGCATCTATGGTTTTAACGAGAGCCGATCATTTATTTATACACAATTATATAAGATCACTTCTAAATAATATTTTAAGACCCATTTTATAAAATTAATTAATGGTCCGGACGAGGGTCGAACTCGTGTCCTACTGCTTGTGTGTCTGACGCCTTAGCCAACTGAGCCACACAGGCAGTTTATATCTGAGCGCAAACAATACAGTATACATTTATAACAGTATACAAAATAAATATACTATATATATATATAACCTATAGGTTATATAATGCATTTTCAATTATAAATTAATTCTTAAAATCATTGGAAAAGTAAAAACCTATTTATAAGAAAACCTCTCTATAAGAAAAAAAGTACTGAAAAAAAATAGTTTCTTATAGAGAAGTTTTACTGTATATATAATATAATAATAATATATTATATAAATACTATATATAATATAATATATATATATATTATTATTATATATATATTATTATATATATATATATATATATATATATATATATATATATATACAAGTATGTATTACATTATATGTACTAGTACAAGTATGTATGTATATATATATGTAATACATGTTATTTAAATAAACATATACATACATACATACTTGTATTAGAGATTGAACCAGTTGTACTAGTGGTTGACCAAAAACATTTATTTCTAATAACTGCGCACCACCTGTGTTTGACCAAAAACACAGCCTCAGTAAGCTGTAATTTTTATATAAATTAAGTTCTAATTTGCAGGTGTGAGTGTGTCGCACATCGCAACTAATTAATTGTATATTCGCGCAGGTTTTTCACTGCTATGAAATAATTTGATAAGATATGAAATAATTATATTCTACATGAATTGTATTAATTTAATAAATATAATATTTTAAATTTGATAGAATAACTATCAGTTTGATATGATAATATTATTATAGACTCATGTAAAGTTAATATAACAAGTGTCATATTATTAATTTAATAATGGCACTATTTATTATTTAGATCATATTATATAAGTATTATGAAAATAATTGTAATATTTGATAATGTAGCTAATTCTTACAGATTCCCACAATTAAATGTAACTAAAATACAAAGTTGTAAATTAAATAAGCGAGGGTAAATAATCTGCATGAAAATCTATGAATTGTATATAATTATAATACTATATATTCTTTACAGTAAAGGTAAGATATATGTTTAACGAACATATGTACTGAAAAAACTGATATTCATTTAATTATGATCATCTAAAAATTAAACATGTTCATATAACATATTTATATATCATCTTAGGAGATATTTTAGTTTAATATTGTTAATTAGTGTTATCAATATTAAAATTACAGTTAGAGCTATTTATCACTTACATATGCAAACAAATGCCAATCAATTAACATGGCATGCATATTAAATCACATTATTAGATTTCACTGACGCCTATCCCTATAATAGACTAGAATTAAATAATGAATACTATATGTTCATCATTTCATTACTCATCCGTAAGTTTCCTTTCCGATGTTTAATATTTAACATTTCTAAGTTTTTAAAAACCTATTTATGTAACAAAAAAAGAAATAACCAATGTTTAGTATATATTTAATAACTAATAATTGTCCTTGTTTATATTTATATCATAAAACATATGTATATAAATATTTGTATAGTTAATTATATCGTATATCTTTGATTATAAACAGAGCTTTAATAATATTTTAATAAATTAATTTTACTAAACTTTATATATCGAGTTTATTATATAGGAGTTATTTTTATATTACATATATAATGCTTTCTAAATATTAATTTATAATTATATAATTTCAAATATTATAATTACATAATTCTGTAGGTTAATTTTAAATATAATTTTGTATAATAATATATGTAAGTGATATAATTATAACAAATCTTTATATACATATAAATATATATGAAGCATCTAAATTTCTAATACCAAACATCTGTCCAATATTACAACATTGAAAATGATTACATCTCTTTAAGAAGCTAGTGAAGCTTACTTAGTAGGTCACTTCGAAGATGCTAAATGTGCTACTATTTGCCTCTCTCAGATATTCAACTCTCTCACCATATTCATGTGCTTAACTTTTGATGAACAAATACAAATCGGCTCTTTTTAGAGCCATCCACTAATAATTTGTTTATAATTCTAAATTTTGTTTCATAATATAAAATAATATATTAGTATTCAATATAAAGTGTACTTTTCTCATGAATTATATATACTAGTTTATGTATATCAATAATTAAACAATACAATAAATTTTTTTTTATGAAATTATAAAGTAATTATTAAAATATTAACAAATATTAGTTTGTAATGTAATATACTAAATATATGTGATGTAATTAATTATAATCAACAAATTAAACTAATGTTTGTTTGAAATAATAGTGTGTATATTTTAATTATGATTAAATAATGATGAAAATTAATAAGGAATAATGAATATTACATAGCAAATTGAACTTATTAATATTATAAATATGTAAATATATAAAATAGTATAGTATAATAAGTTATTGTACAAATTTGGTGTTAATTAAGTAGATTTTCAATGAGCTCTCTATAGCATTCATAATAGTAGTAATATTCCATAATAACAGTGCACTATTTATCTATTGATACCATAGACATTAGAGTGAGCCTCACTCTATATCTATGATTGATACTAAATTATTTAGTGGAAGAATATTTATTATTATTGCAATTGAATATTTAAATATAATTGTTGGTTATCTATTAAATTAATAGCATTAATGTAATGCATCTGAAATGGAAATATTTTTTCTAAATCAGTAAATTATTAATAAACTTTCTAAATTTGGAATGTAATTACTTTTAAAATATTAAAAAAAATGTCAATAGGAAGAAATTAGTTAATAATTTATATGATATTCTTTATATACTTATTTCTAATTTTAAATATAGCATGATTTTATATTATTCATAGATCTAAAGTTGATAGTTCATTAAGAAATAAATACTAGTCAATATATATGTATTATGAAATAATATTACAATTAGGATAATATATTCTTATTATTACATTAGTAAAATATTATTAATACTATAATATTAATTAATTATTAAATTTATTAATGATTATTATGAGTTCAGTATAATAAATAATATTTATAAGTCAATGTATGACTGAACATATGGCAGCTTACAAATATGAGAAAGTAGTGTCAATTATACCCCGTTATAAATATGTTGTTACGATTGTATGGATTCTACTAAGTGTGTTAATATTATATACTATATTTAGAAGTATGATGCTAATATGATTAATGGTAAATAATATTTATTTATATTTACTAAATATAGATAAATGTAGATGATATTTAATTTGTATGCCATTAATTAAAATAAATTAATAATTTCTAATTCTAGATATTATAATAAGTGGTATATAATATATATACTATATATATACATTTGATATCATACATTTTTCAGATTAATTATAACTCGATTTCATCAATATTTAAATTTATTATAATATTTGTAACTAAACTCAACATTTCATTACTAGGAGACTAACATATGTACAACCCTATTGTGTAGTAAAATCTATTTAATAAAATAAAATAATTCAATGAGCGTGATATTAAAATAAAGATAGTTATACAACTATCAGAATTATTGTATAATTGAGATAACAAATTAGATTAAAGTTTGGGCATATTTATTAAAATAAATGCATATTTATTCTTCTCGATTCATGTTCACTACTCAATATATTGGTATCTGTAAAATATACATTAATTATAACATTAGCTATATAATAGTACATATTATATTAGTAGGTGTTATAGCATTAGCTACATATTAGGTTAATAAGTACTTTAACCTACATTTTGTTTTGCCTACACTAAACTGGAAGTGGATGGGGAATGTGGTGTGGTTCGTGGATGGGGGTGGGGTGTGGTTCGAGGATAGGGTAGATAGGGAAGGGGTGCGTTCGTGTATGGGGGTATATGGGGAATGGAGGATGGACGTATTTGACGAATCGCGAATGGAGGAAACCTCAAACTAAAACAAATATGAATACATATTAAACATCATAATATCAACAAGCATGATTAAATATGTATCAATCGAGAAGTTCTCACAATTAATATGATATGATTTACTAGCCTTTCAGTGTACGCTGTATGCACTAATAAACCATATCATACCGAACTTCTCGATAATAACGAAATCACGTGATGGGCGTAGTGGGCGTATATCTAATTAGATAACTAGATTAAACTAGTTAATCTAATTATAAACTACGCTCTCTTTTACAATTTACAAAACAGAAATCAAATTATATAAAAAACAAATAACAAAATATATTTAATCAACATTCATCCAAATTACATAACATTTACATTCGTTCAAGGCACGTCAACTAATTGAAATTTACAAAACAGAAATCAAATTATATAAAAAACACAAATCACAAAATATATTAAATTAACATTTATCTAAATTACATAACACATGTATACTTCATGCACAACATATTTATAAATACCTACACACAGTTATACACGTAGTTGCAATACTACATATATATATATATATATATATATATATATATATATATATATATATATATATATATATGGTATGGTATATATATATATAATGATGGTATCTATATCTTTGAATTATACTTTTCTCCCATTAACTAGTAGTGATTTATATTTCCGCCCCATAGATGGCTCTAAACATATATATTTGTACCTAAATTAAATTTTAACAAGGCTAATTTTGATCTAATAAAATTGGAACTGTCTACAATTGACTGGCCAGTAGTGTTAAATTATAAAATAAAGTGTTCCTCTTTACTTGATATATTTATTTCTACCGTAATTGGTATAATTTCAAAATGTACACCCGTTACTAAAAGGGGTCAGTTTATACACCCCCTACATATCAAAAAACTAATCAATAAATGTAAAAAGTTTCATAGTTTATCTAAATCTATCCCATCTTATTATGTAAAATGGCGGAGTTTGCAATTTAAACTTTATTCAGAAATTAAACTTTATAATATAAAAACTGAAGAACATGCTCTTAATTCTAATGATAAATCTTCTTTTTTTAAATATATAAATTCCAAACTTAAGTCGAATAAACCTTTGTCTGTTCTCAGATCAAACTCAGATGGTTCTATTATAACCAATCACTCTGATATTCTGGAATGTTTATCCTTACAGTTTAATTCTGTATTTAATAATAATACATCACCTGTACCGAATATACCATCAATAATTTTTAAAAACACATTTGAATCATTTCCTTTATCACCTGAAACTATTAGAAAATGTCTTTGTTTTTTAATTAACATTTTTTAACTTCTCTCATTTGAGTTATGTGAACCTTTATCCATAATTTATAGTCGTTTCCTTAAGGAAGGCTATTGCCCAGATTTATGGAAACATTCCTACATTACACCTATATATAAGAAAGGTGACACAACACTAGCTGAAAATTATAGACCAATTAGTATCTTACCGAGTTCTTTGATACTCTTTGAACAAATTCTATCTGACCATTTAATTTACTTCCTTCGAGATAATAATCTAATTAATGATAATCAATACGATTTTCTTTCGGGTAAATCAACTGATCTTCAGTTATTAAAATGTTATCGAGACATATTTAAAGCTAAAGATAACTCTAAATCTTCGGATATTATCTATATTGATATGGCTAAGGCCTTTGACAAGGTATCGCATAAATTATTACTCCATAAACTATTTAATATTGGTATACAAGGAGATGTCCTGAAATGGATTAAATATTACCTATTTAATAGAATTCAAAGCGTTAAAATTGACATTTGTTAATAATATTAGATGGAAATAAATGAAAAATAATAAAAGTTCGAAGGCAAAACCCTGAGGAATTCATCTTAATATATTACTAAGAAGAGAAATAAATGTATTGCATTTAATAGAGGAAGTAGAATACGAAGATAACCATTTGAGAGGAGATCTCCTCAATGTTCTAGAAGGATCTAGATATATAAATGTTATGGTTGTTATCGCGTTCAATAAGGATATTATCATTCAATGATTTACAAAAGAGGTACAGACAGCTACGTTATGAACTATCTTAATATACTAATTAGATGTGTGATTTATTTTAATACGAAGTATACTATATATTATTTTAAATAACTTATGGAAGCCTAAACCTCAAACATTTACTTTCTTCTTATAGAAGTTGGCTTTTTGTAAACAACGTATTATAATATAATAAGTATACTTATAAACTCTTCTGACCTCAAATAAAATAGACTAATGGTACGAGGAAAGAGGAATCTTATGCTCAAGTTAACTTAGAGAACATTCTATATTAACGAGATACGAAGAAACTAAGGTGATACAGTGTGCAGAGTGTAGTTATGATATTTTAAAGTAACCTCATAATTCAAAGAGGGTACAATACAATTATTTAGTATATCAAATAACATATTATCACGGTAAAATATATTCTCTATTAGTAATACAAGTTCGATGTATTTTATATTTCTTCTGTAAAGATAACTTTTATATTCGATGGAGTTTTACTTAGCTCGAAGTATGGAAGGTATAGGTAAAATATCAAGTTAAAAGTTAAGAGTTCTGAGCGAAATCAGGGTGAAGTAAAACAATCATGTGTATTAAGAGGGGAAAAATAAGATACATTATATTGCCACTTATATGAGTAGAATAATATATTTGTTGAAGTATACTCCTTTAATTTATTTTTCTACGTATAATGTCCTTTTCAATTCTACCAGTGTTTTCTTTATACATACCTTATAAGCTTACTTTCCATTTCACAAATATTCGCCATTGGAATATATTTCATTATATATGGAATACATTACCATGATAATATATTATTTAATATATGCTTTAACATATGCTTTAATATATGCTTTATACATATACAGCTGCTTTTAAACATCTACTAAGTACATACAAGTTTATCATGTAAGTATATATATATAATTCAGTATAATAATTGTAATTTCAAGACTCTTAAAGTATATTATACTTTATGAATTAAGTTATTACGGTGATAGATTATGTAGGTTATTCGTTATTATATAAACCAGTTTAGATATTTTGCATATTTAATGAGTAAAAAGGATGGTTAGTAAAGATAATAACGATTGGGTAATCGATATCAAATCTTTATTATGGATTAACTCATGTTTACAAATTATGAATGATTCATAATGAGGTAATGGAGCTCTGTCTCCTACCGGTGGAATATGTACGACAATATACGAGTGTCGTCGAGTGGTGGAAGGGATTCTGGCTGCAGTGATTAGTTAATTTTTCTTTTATAGAAGAGGTTTCAAATAGTGTCTTCAGATGTGCTAAAACCGGTCACATGATCAGTTATAGTCGCTCCTGATTAGTCGGAGCCGGTCACGTGGAATTTATATGTTACTCTGAGAAACCATATATTCGCTTACTGTCATCGATTATTAGGTCGCGAATCGTCATCAATCCTCGATAAAATTTATTAAATTACCTACTATTGAAAATATCGATAAAGATAATTTTATAAAAACATTCATATAAAAGTTTAATCTAATCCACTTTTCAATCTCTAAAGTTATTGTTAAACATATTGTATATACATAACTATTTTATATAATTAAGTACTCTATATTCTACTGATTAATTTATCTCACTCGAGCCATAACTGAAATCTACTGATTATAACTGAATTTTCTACATAAATATCTATTACCTGAAACAACACGATGAAAATATATTTATTTCCAGGCTATAAAAGATAATATAATTAAGGGATAATAAATTCCCATTAAACTAAAGACTAAAAGAATAACAGATGCGAACTTAGACTAAAAATAGAAAATAATAAGGTTATTGGAAAACAATACCACTAACTGTTCCAATGAATTGTTTACTGACTAGACAATTTATTTTACATATAGTTTATATATAGTATATATATATATATATATATAATGTATACAACATAAATTAAGGATGAACTAACATCCCCGAGTAATCATACATGATTAAACAACAGCATAACTTATTTATCTCTAACTTTATTAAATGTCCGATTAAATATTAACATTGATATTATTACTTTATTATGGAATATCGCTTTTCTATAATTGCAATTACTGAATCCTGGCTTAAAAATACACACCATCATTCATGATGTGCTTAAAATCCATTGATACTGATTTATGGAAAAATCTAGATATGCTGGTAGATATTAAGGACGAATAGGCTTGCTATATTAGTTAATATATATTTATATTATTTATGCATAAAAAGTATCATATGATCTATAATACTTTTTATTATGAAATATTTATAACAATGTAATGTTTTGTTGAGAAATCTCACTTTATTTATACAGTATTTAATTTCGCAGATATATTTCAAATAATTCACTTTTTCTAAATATATATAATCTATTAGTAAACGATATACTATATCAGTAAATATATGTAAACTAATTAAATTAAACAAATGTTGTCTCACATGCAATCATTTAGTGATTAAATTAAATAAATCTAGGCGAAGAAACAGTTTTATTAATCCTATACCAATTTTACAATTATGATAATATAAATAATGAAATAATCCAAGTCACTATATATTTTATAGGGGTGTCAAAATTAAATTATTTATAAAATATAAATTAAAATTTAATATGTTAAAAATACAAATCAATGTATAGAATAATGTTTATATAATATATATATAATTACTTTGGTGTCAGGGGATATATTCTACGGAATATGGGGTTGATGTAATTTGTATATAGAGTGCGTTTTTAGATTTACAGCGATTGTGGTAAGGCTTATATCAGCATATAGATTTAGCTACACCTCTAAATAAACATCATATTATATTTATATATTGACATCATACACGTATATATTGTGCAATGCACTTTTTGCACACTCACATACATACACATATATAGTATACTATACACACATACACACTCTCACATATATATATATATATATATATATATATAACATTTATTCTATAGAATATTAAGATATATCTTTGATTAAAATCATTATATTAAAAACATATATATATATATATCATATATGCTCTGGCACAAAGAATCTTTAAATATATTAAATATATAAGCATATTGATGATATAATCATAATGTTGATGATTTACAATTTGTCACATAGTTTCTTCAACAATACTGATTCTACTATTAAAACTATAGGTTAACCTATTAAACCTATATATAGCTTATTGTTAAAGGCAAGTGTATTAAGATCACGTATCAAACTGAGGAAGATATAATCATTAGTGCAAAGTGATGTTTGGTAGTATGATCATCATAATGAAGGTATCAATTTTAGTTATATTGTTAGAGATTTAATTAATAGATAACCACTCATTTATATCAATTATACAGTTAATTAATATCATTAATGATATTATAACATATACGAGAACAGCACAATGTGATATATTATTATAAGTCCTGGTTCAAAAAATAAATGATATCATATATGAATCAATAATTGTATTGATTTAAAAGAATATTTTTAATATTATATAAATAATAATATATTTATAGAAAATGCAAATATATATAATTATAAAGCTTTGTATGAGATCACTAGGGTGACTGGTGAATCAGGCCGCCGATATATTTAAGAGTTCAAGTTGGGCGGTCCTACTAATATATAAGAGCCTCCCATCGATGTAAATATATATATGTCACTCAAGTATATATGTTACGCTTGATTGCACACTCTAAAATATTCCATACGAGTAACATACATACGCTGCCTATGTGTATTATCATATTAACACAAATATATATATTATATATATTTGATATAATATATATATATATATATATATATATATATAATATATTATATATATATATATATAAATATATAAATATGTGTATATATATATATTATAATAATTATATAATCATTATATATACCAAATACTAATAGATATTAATATATTTATATGTGAACTTACGTGCACGAGACACATAATGATATACGTTTAGTTCACGTATAGCATTATGAATCACACACACATACTCACACACATACACACACACATACATACATACATACATACATACATACATAGATATATACATACATAGATATATACATATACACATATATACATATACATATATACATATACATATATACATATACATATATACATATACATATATACATATACATATATACATATATAGTATATACATATATATATATATATATATATATATATATATATATATATATATATATATATTGTAATGGGTTATTATAATTTCACTATGAATAATACCATGTACATTTTTCTCAACACAATCTATTACGTAATTAACAGATGTGCAGTAGAGCGTTACAACGCAGGCGTCCTTATGCAAACATAGATGTTATTCTATATATGCACGTGGCAGACTTTACACTTACCTGTCCTTTTATTCCTTTTTGTTTTTTCAAAAATATATATATATATAATTATGTTTAGTTTAAGTATATGACAAATGTGTGTTCACTATAAATACTATTAGTCATTCAAAAATGGTTATATTGTTAGAATAGTATATATATATATATATATATATATATATATATATATATATATATATATACTGAGCTATACCAGTTATAAAAATATGTTAACAACAATTCTTAGGTATGTAGAAAATAAATATTATAATGAAAAATTTAAAACTCATAGTAATAACCCAAAACAAATGTGGAAAGCTATCGCTTTATAAAACAGCTAATTGGATATACTAGTAAATCTAAGGATACTACTTTTATTAGTGATAAATCTAATAGTGAAATTGCAAATAAGTTTAATGATCATTTCATAAATGTAGGCCCAAATTTAGCTAAGGAATTTTGTGATAATAATTTGCAGTCAATCTATAAGACATTAACTAATAAAAACAAAAATTCATTATTTTTATTTCCTATTAGCGTTAATGAAATTAAAAAAATTATCGAAAATTGTGATAATAAGTACAGCATTGATACCTTAGGTTTTAATATGCATATAATTAAACAAATAAAGGATGAGATAAGTCCAATTCTTGCAATACTTTTTAATAAATGTTTACATGTTGGTTTATTTCCAGATGATTTAAAAATTTCTAAAATAATTCCTATATATAAATCTGGTGCTAAAAATGAGTTATCCAACTATAGACCAATATCAATGTTACCACAAATATCAAAATTATTTGAAAAGACAATAAAAACAAGATTAAATGTATTTTTAACAAAAAATGATATATTGAGTGACTCACAATATGGATTCAGAGAAGGTATTTCATCTTCGGATGCATTAATGGATCTAACTGAATCAATATCTGAAAGTCTTGAACGATTGGAAAAATGTGCAGTTGTATCAATTGACCTAAAAAAAGCGTTCGATACTATACACCATGACATATTATTTGTTAAACTAGAGCATTATGGTATACGGGGGTCAGCACTTTCATTACTTAAAAGTTATCTACATAATAGACTACAATTTGTTCACTATAAAGATGAATACTCAACTACTGAGATTATGAAATATTGTGTTCCGCAGGGCTCGGTTCTTGGGCCACTTTTATTTTTAATATATATTAATGATTTACAGAATATTTCCAATGACTTCAAAACAATTTTATTTGCAGATGACACTAATATTATTTTTAATAGTGATTCACTAGGTAAATTAAATGTTAAAATGAATAAGGAACTTGAAAAATTGAATAAATGGCTTTGCGCAAACAAGTTAACTTTAAACCTGAAAAAATCTAATTTTATCCTTTTCAATGTTAGAAATATACATACTAACTCTATATTTGATATCAGAATAAATAATACCAAGATCGAAAAGGTTAAAAACTATAAGTTTCTTGGAGTATTCATTGATGACAAACTAGACTGGAAAGAACAGTATAATTACATTTCCAAAAAGTTATCTAGGATAACCGGAATTATAAGGAAAGTTAGACCAATGGCAAACAAATATACTTTACTATCTATATATAATGCTTTATTTGTTCCTCACTTATACTACTGTGCCCATATATGGGGAAATACTTTTTCCTCATTAACTGATTATATAAATAGATTACAAAAGCGAATACTAAAACTAATCACAAGTTCATCGTATAATGTATTTTTGAGAGAAAATAAAATTTTGAATTTTGATCATATTGTAAAATTAAGTTCGATTAAAGTTGCTCACAGAGCATATTATCATAAATTACCGAGTAACATTCAAAAACTTTTTTTGATTAATAAAAACACGGATAAATTTGTAAGATTCAAGTCAAGAACTAGCAGAGATCTGTTTAGAGTGAGAAATGTGTCCTCTAGACAGTGGAACTTACTTCCCATTCAACTTACAAAAAATAGGTGTATTAAATCGTTTGGAAGACGTGTTAAAAAATATATTCTTGAATTGAAAATGACTTAAAAAGGGAAATTTGTCTAAATAATTATTTTTTTATTGTTTTATTTTAATTTTTATTTCTGACATAATATAAATTTAACATACATTTCTGATGTTTTTTATAATTTTAAATTTTTATTTTTATTTTTATTTTTATTTTTAATATTTATATAATTTTTTTATTATTTATATAACTTTGACATAATATAAAATTACAAAATATTATTTGTTTGTTTTAATCTTTTTTTAATTTTTGTTTATAATATAGCTATTTATTTATTTTTATTTATTTTTTTAGTTATTTTTAGTTATGTTTAATTGTTTTATTCAATAGGATTTGTCTTTTAATTTTTAATTTTATAATTATTTTATATTTATATTCCTAGATTTTTATATTAATTTATTTTTCTTCTTTACATTTTATGATTATATGATGAATGACATTATGAGGAGTTTTTAATTATTGGAGTATATATATATATATATTAGTTTTTTTTTTTTTTTTTCATTATATTTTTTCTATGACCGGAGTGGACCTATGATGGAGTGGCTAATATGTTTGGACTTGATATGATTATGATACGTATCGGGGGATGGGATATACTTGTGGAGTGGGCAAGTATTGTCAGTGTTCTTATTAGTGGCGATATTAAGATCCCTAAGGCATTGGAACTGGCGTACCCATATCCTTGAAATTGATACATCATATACCATCATTAATTTCAACATAATATTGGCAACTCTGGATCTAATTTATTAGTAATCTTTAACTACAGCATTCAAAACTAACATATATATATATATATACTCCAATTATACTTTTAATTTCTTATACTATTAATTTTTTTATTTATAATTATTTACTTTTAATATTATTTTTAAAGTTATTTATATTTGTATATGATTTATAATTTTATATTCTCATGATTCTTATAAGATTTATAAAATTACATATTTTACTTCTATATTATATAAATTTTACTTTTATTTTTTTTTCTTCTCATAATTGTTACCTTACCTTACCAGGTCGAGCTTGCTCGGCAGTTAACAACATATTTTCTTCCATCCACTTCTGTCCTCCATCGCTGCGGGCAGTTCATTTAATACGCATTCTGTATCTTTTACTAGTTGATCGATAAACGTTTTCCTAGGTCTACCCGGTTTCGTTTTTCCATGTTTCGGGGTCCATAGTAACAATTCTGATGCTAGCTCCGTACGGGCTCTCCAACAGTGTCCACTGAAGCGTAGACGTTGACTCTTTATGGATTTCGACAATTTAGGGGTGTCACCGTAGAGTTCTTTATTTGTCGGGTGTGATTCCCATGATTTATTTAGAGCAGCTCTCAGCATCCTCGTATAGTTTCCATCTAGACGTTTCTCCATGGCTTTAGTCATAGTCCAGGTAGTAGATCCGTACACCAATACTGATTCCACAGTGGTTCTGAAAAAATTTCTTTTTAATTTATCTTTCAAATTTGATTTCCAAATTTTATTCATCGCGTTTAGTGCTGACCAACTCTTTGCCAATCTTATATCTAGATCTTTCTCGGTTG
This sequence comes from Osedax fenrisi, assembly GCA_964019155.1. Lineage (NCBI taxonomy): Eukaryota > Metazoa > Annelida > Polychaeta > Sabellida > Siboglinidae > Osedax > Osedax fenrisi. The sequence continues at coordinate 75,299,739 of OZ025242.1, forward strand.
ATGATATATAGCTCCCTAGATACTTGAAATCATTTACTTTATTTATTTCATTTCCATTTAAGCTTTTTATTTTATTCGTATTGTCTGTATTGTCTATATTTAGAGTCATATATTATAATTGTTAATTGGGAATATGTTTCAGGTAAACGACTAGATAAGCATTGCGCTTCTTCGATTACCTTGGTCATGCCTAAATTCTGATATTATTATTATTATTATTATATACTATTCTAACAATATAACCATTTTTGAATGTCTAATAGTATTTATAGTGAACACACATTTGTCATATACTTAAACTAAACATAATTATTCTATTATATTTGTGTGTGTACTTCAAGTTTCATATACTTTGCTGTATACTATATAACAAATGTATAGTTTACATTGTATACTACATGCACCAGTGCAATACACGCATGCATTCATTGCATTATCTGTAACACAACACAATCTATTATGTAATTTCATAGTAGAGCGTTATAACACCGTCTTCCCTATGCAAGAATAAGTGTATTATTATATATGTATGAGTGCATATAGTATACACATATAGTATGTATTCATTATATGTAAACATTTAGTACACACAAATATAATAAATTATTTATATTTAGTATTTATATTTACTATATGTCATATATGACTTATATTGTTGTCACATATTATATATATATATTTATATATATATATACATAGAAAATTATCTCTAGATCTATGCATTTAATACATTAATAATAAATAATATAATACATATACACTTATTATTTTGAAAACTTTTCAAAACATACCTCTACCACCAGTCCTACTCTCACCACTGGTCAGTGCCTACCTCTACCACTACTATAGATCTGTGGAGGCAGTATGATAACAATGACCTCTCAGCTCATCAGTTATTAATTCAGGGTGGATATCTGATTTGTCCAGATAGGATCTCTACAAATTTAAATATTGTTGAGTAATATATAATACATATATATGTATATAATGTTACTTCCATTTAGTATATAACATTTAGCTCCTATATTATTGTATATATTATTTTGTTGTTGTAATTATCTATATATTGTTTAATAATTATGATTTATTATTCTATATTGTATTATTTCCATTCATTTAATATATTTATCTAATATTCTATTATGGATTTAAATATTAAATATTATTCATATTATAGACATACAATTATATATATTAAATTATTATATTATTGTATACTTTTTTTGTAAACCTACTAAATTTATATATTATTATAGTTATGATGTAATATTATAAAGTTTATTAATACACAATAATTATGACACTCCGTTACATATTTGATTTTATTATAAATACATACTATATTAGTATATTACATATTGTTGAATATTATATTATTACATTAATTATATTACAATAAAATATATCTTAAATATTATTTGGTTTATTTTTTAAAATAACATTAATTCTCATAAAGTTAATATATATAAATAATTATATTATACATAAAGAGTTATTATAAAGTATTATATATATATATATATATATATATAATATATTGGTTCTAGTTCTCTACTTGAAATTAAACGGGCATTCTAAAACTTTATCGATATCATGTGTAGGTAACATATGTAGTGATCCTAACATGTATATTATACATTGTGTTATATAGTATACAACAAAATATATGAAACTTGAAGTACACACACAAATATAATAGAATAATTATATTTAGTTTAAGTATATGACAAATGTGTGTTCACTATAAATACTATTAGTCATTCAAAAATGGTTATATTGTTAGAATAGTATATATATATATATATTTTTGAAAAAACAAAAAGGAATAAAAGGACAGGTAAGTATAAAGTCTGCCACGTGCATATATAGAATAACATCTATGTTTGCATAGGGAAGCCTGCGTTGTAACGCTCTACTGCACATCTGTTAATTACGTAATAGATTGTGTTGTGTTACAGACAAATTTACATAGGTATTATCCATAGTGAAATTATAATAACCCATTACAATATATATATATATATATATATGTATATATGTATTTATGTATGTATGTGTATGTATGCGTGTGTGTATGTGTATGTATGTGTATGTATGCGTGTGTGTATGTGAGTGTGTGTGATTCATAATGATATACGTGAACTACACGTATATCATTATGTGTCTCGTGCACGTAAGTTCACATATAAATATATTGATATCTATTAGTATATGGTATATATAATTATTATAATATATATATACACATATTTATATATATATAATATATTATATATATATATATATATATATATATATATAATATATTATATCAAATATATATATATTATATATATTTGTGTTAATATGATAATACACATAGGCAGCGTATGTATGTTACTCGTATGGAACATTTTAGAGTGTGCAATCAAGCGTAACATATATACTTAAGTGACATATATTTACATCGATGGGCGGCTCTTATATATTAGTAGGACCGCCCAACTTGAACTCTTAAATATATCGGCGGCCTGCTTCACCTGTATCCATCACTGAATCACTAGCATCTGTATTAGGAGAATCTAAGATATAATAAATACATATATGATAAGTCTTATCATGTTAATAACTATATAATTATTATAATAAAACAATATATATTTTATGGTGATACATGTATATTAATTATAAATATAAATTAAACTATTATAATAAATATTTATCAATTTTAATTTATATAATATTGTTATTCAAGAATTATTTTCATTACATATAATAAATTGAATAAACTTATTTAAAATTGGGTGGCCCTAAAAAGGGCCGATTGTTATTGGTGGGATATTCAGAATTTATTTAGAACTGGTGTATTTAGTAACGGCTTTGGTACCTTCACTGACGGCATGTTTAGCTAATTCTCCTGGAAGTAAAAGACGAACAGCGGTTTGAATTTCACGGCTTGAAATAGTCGATTTTTTGTTGTACTTTACTAAACGAGAGGCTTCGTTAGCAATACGTTCGAATAAATCATTGACAAAAGAATTCATAATGCTCATAGCTTTGCTTGAAACTCCAGTATCGGGATGTACTTGTTTCAATACTTTGTAAATGTAGATACCGTAGGATTCCTTCCTCTTCTTGTGACGTTTCTTATCTCCAGTTTTAGGAGTCTTGGTAGACTTCTGGACAGTTTTCTTAGAACCTTTAGCTGCGGAAGGGAATACCATGTTGAAATAATATGAATGAATGAATTAATGGCGTCGATGTCTCGACTTATATTTACTTTAACGTGGAATGAATAACCAATAGGCTTCGAGTAAAAAAGGGATTATATTGCGTATTTATACAATTTTAACGGTAATTTAACTTTTGCACAAAGGAACAAAGGAATATTAGTCATCGTGTAGTAATATAAACCTATCTATATTCTTAACAAAGAATATCCAAAACGAATTACAATATAAAATACTCTCATGAACTACCGTTCATAGATATTTATTACATAGAATAGCGAACACAATTTCTTTACTTTTATTATCATTATGTTGTACTTTGACAAAGTTGAAAAGAATTTGGTAAGGGAGGTGTTATCAAAATAATTAATAATAATAATAATCAATAATTAAAATAATTTATTATATTATTATAATTAGATATGTAAATTGGTACCTGTTTGAATCTTCGCATGATTATATTATTTTCATAATATTATATTTAATATAATTTATATTATGATGAAATCATTAAATATAATTTAACACGAATTATATTATTTAAAATACTCGTGTGTGTGTCATTATTAACATATAAATTACATAGCGAATATGTCGCTCCTACGTCTGAGAAATTATGTTATAGGTTTCTTTATTTGTTATTTTAATTTCTATTTCAAACTTAAGTCATTAATTTTTGTTGCAAAGTCTTATATTAATAAACTATTTCAAATTATATCATATATTATATATATAATATATTATATGAATATATTAACTATATAACAAATGTTTGATATTGCCATTTACTTGAATATTATAATTTCTAAAATAATGTTATATGGTATTATCTCCATAAGTAATTAAAGTATTAAGTGTGTGTATAAGCAATGTTATTATATACATTAATATAATGTAATTCACTAATGATTAATGATATATACTTATTTATTAGAATGCGATAAAAAAACATTTTATTGTAGTTACATTTATAATTAATAACTATCGATCTATTTAAATTGATAATAATAAACAAATAATACAAAAGTCATTACATTTATTAATAATAATATGATTTACTTTATTATTTTTATTATGAAAACTAAGTATTCATTACAATAATTATTACTAATATATAACAAAGTAATAGATACCCTATTTTTCAAAGGTATGTTGGTTTTAAATTCTATATATATCTATGTGGAGAGTAAAAGCTAATTTATATTACTTGTTTAATGCTAGTTTTAAATTGATAAATTGATAATAATAAACAAATAATACAAAAGTCATTACATTTATTAATAATAATATGATTTACTTTATTATTTTTATTATGAAAACTAAGTATTCATTACAATAATTATTACTAATATATAACAAAGTAATAGATACCCTATTTTTCAAAGGTATGTTGGTTTTAAATTCTATATATATCTATGTGGAGAGTAAAAGCTAATTTATATTACTTGTTTAATGCTAGTTTCATAAAGCAATGAAAACATGCAAATCGATTTCATTACTCTTGCTAGCAGTGTAATGTATGAATACAAATCACATTGCGTAGATAGGGAGTGTTATATCTTGGCTTCGATTGTAATTAGATAATTTTTTATAATTTATTAATATTTTAAATATTATCTTTAAAATGATTCTGATATGATATGAGAATACGAATCATTTTAAAACTATAAATTTTAATATTTTTCATAAATATTTAAGAAATTGTGATTTAATTTTTAATATATATATATATTTTTATAGTATGTAAATATTATGTATAATATCATGATATATATTTTAGTTTCGATAAATATAATGCAGTTAACCGACCTGCCCGATGACGTCACCACCTCCCTATTGGCTTCCACGCTGACCTCTACTTAAGTCAAGAGGTCGAGATGGGTGGGCGGGGTCACCCTATCGTTACGTTTACGTCGCCTCCAAAGATCAGCGGAGATTCTACTTGAAGAGAGGGGCTGAAGCGCAGGTGGACTGAGCTAATCCATTGTACGACCACCATGTCCGTGACGACAGCTATAAGGTTATTGTGTGTAAAATATGCGTATTTAAAATTTGTAATATTCTATAATATTGTAATATATAATCATTATTTTTAGTTTATAATTATATTGAAAATAACAGGTTTTCATATTTTCAGTGTTTGTTTACAAATATATCTACATAACTTATAGAAATACGATAAGATAACAAATAAAAACGTACAATTATTTATTACAAGAACATAAAAAAAAGTATGATATAATATGATATGCAAATTATTCTTTTAAAACTCATATTTTTTTGTATTTTTAATAAATATAGGTATTCTCTTTCCCTAGATTAGTTACTAAAATATAATATCATTGAACAAACATCACCACACTAGTATCACCACTTTGCTAAATATCATCAATAGAGATAGGCATATTTCAACTATATTAGATATTGACTTATGAATTCAGTATGCATACTAATAATGTATAATAACCTGCGACAAGTTCACATTGCGCCCTCATTGTTTAACAGGTTGACACATGTCTACGTAAGGAATACTACTCCGTCTACGGAACACATGATAGGTTTCAATATATATATATATATAATATTATATATAGGTACCTACTATAAAGTGTATATGAAAATATTAAATGGGGCATAATAGACATATAGAAAGATGGTAGGAATACAGAACGGTCGTGACCTAGATGTAATGTAGATAGATAACCATGTATGCTTGCCATGTTGTGACTTTCAGATGTATATCGAGCTTCTTCGAACATAGTTATATGGAACTTGTTTACAATGCGGTGATGACTTGCGATACTCGAGGACTATATTGTACCCGCATCATGAGGTACATTCTTTGTTCCCACTCACATACTTATCCACACCTATATATTGTTATGCATAATAATTATAAAGTAGAAGAAAAATGAAATAATTATAAATAGTAATGTATAAATAATATTTTATCGTGCATATATATATATAATAACAAATTATAAAATACACCTCATGAGTGGTGAAATATATAGATGATTACATTTTAATAGGAGAGTCCCAATAAGTAGATGAAGTACGAATCTTGTACGCTTGCTTCCGAAGATCTCATTAATGTCTGGAGTTTGTAACTTGGGGAACATGCGATATAAACATGGTTTGTTAATGTTGAATTTTCGTACTTCTTCTTTAACTCTATCAACTGTGTATGTGTGTGTATTAATACATATATTTAGTAGTAGTAGTATTAGCAATATTATAAGTATAAAAGTAATAGTGACAGTAGTAACCAGACTGGTATATGTTGAACACTATAGAGATGACAGTGATGTTCAGAATATATAAAGTAGAAGAACAATGTCAAGTTATAAATATATATATTATTCAAATTATATTTTATATTATATACATAAGTTATATATATATATTAACACCAATAATATTTTTTTAAGTATATAAAGGGCGTAATAGACATAGAAATATGGTAGGAATACAGAACGGTAGAAGACTCATTAGAAATGCGCGAAGTAAACTACATGATCTGCAGTATGACTGGGAGGTCTATGTATATATTAGGTATTAGTCGTAGATTAAAGTTCACATTGATGAGGGAACTCAGAGATGAAGGAATTCATGGGGCTGGAGAAGGTGAAATGTAATCTGGTGATAGGGAGCTAGTTAGGAGCTATGCTTGAAATAGATGATAAGTGATACATATATTATGATGATATTACAATTTTAAATTAAATTATTCAATAATACTATATAATTGTATACATTTAATATACTCACACCCACAGTGACCTTATAGCTGATCTCACGAACATGTAGGTCTTACAACAGATTAGCCCAGTCCACACTTACTTCGACTCCCAGCCCCTCGCTAACTCTATAAAGAATCTTCTTCTTTCTTTGGAGATCTTGTGTGATTCAAATAGAACAATAGCGTTACCCCGTCCGCCCATCTCGACCTCTACGACTCAAGCTGAGGTCAGCGTGGCAGCCAATAGTGAGGCGGTGATGTCATCGGGCAGGTCGGTGAGCTACAGGCTTCGGTTATTACGCGAATATATAATTATAATAATATTAATTAAATGCATTACGCATTCGTAGATAAATAATATAAAATTATAATATTTAAATCAGAGTTGTTTGATTTAAATCAATTGATTTAAATCATTTGATTAAATCAGTGATTTTTTTGATTTTTTTGAAGGCAAAAATCATGATTTTTTTGATTTTTTTGATTATAAATCAACTTTTTTATAATTTGATAAAATGTAATTAATAGTTTGGATTACTATTATTAATAAATCTAATAAATAAAACTGATTAAATAATATAAAATTTGTATTGATAAATTTATTTATTTATTCTATCAAAAAAATCAAATAAATCAAAAAAATCAATATGATTTTGATTTTTTTGATTTTTTTAAAAAAATCATGATTTTTTCCAACTCTGATTTAAATACACAACTTAACCTATTAAATTAAATTCATATTATATGTAAAATACTAAATGAATAGCAATCTTTGTATGCTGAAGTTTAGTGTAGGCAAAACAAAATGTAGGTTAAAGTACTTATTAACCTAATATGTAGCTAATGCTATAACACTTAGTAATATAATATGTACTTTTATATAGGTAATGTTATAATTAATGTATATTTTACAGATACCAATATATTGTGAACATGAATCGAGAAGAATAAATATGCATTTATTTTAATAAATATGCCCAAACTTTAATCTAATTTGTTATCTCAATTATACAATAATTCTGATAGTTGTATAACTATCTTTATTTTAATATCACGCTCATATTTAATTATTTTATTTTATTAAATAGATTTTACTACACAATAGGGTTGTATATATGTTAGTCTCCTAGTAATGAAATGTTGAGTTTAGTTACAAATATTATAATAAATTTAAATATTGATGAAATCGAGTCCCTATTAAATAAATTATATAATTAATCTGAAAAATGTATGATATCAAATGTATATATATAGTATATATATTATATACCACTTATTATAATATCTAGAATTAGAAATTATTAATTTATTTTAATTAATGGCATACAAATTAAATATCATCTAAATTTATCTATATTTAGTAAATATAAATAAATATTATTTACCATTAATCATATTAGCATCATACTTCTAAATATAGTATATAATATTAACACACTTAGTAGAATCCACACAATCGTAACAACATATTTATAACAGGGTATAATTAACACTACTTTCTCATATTTGTAAGCTGCCATATGTTCAGTCATACATTGACTTATAAATATTATTTATTATACTGAACTCATAATAATCATTAATAAATTTAATAATTAATTAATATTATATCATATTATAGTATTAATAATATTTTACTAATGTAATAATAAGAATATATTATCCTAATTGTAATATTATTTCATAATACATATATATATTGACTAGTATTTATTTCTTAATGAACTCAACTTTAGATCTATGAATAATATAAAATCATGCTATATTTAAAATTAGAAATAATTACATAAAGAATATCATATAAATTATTAACTAATTTCTTCCTATTGAAATTTTTTTTAATATTTTAAAAGTAATTACATTCTAAATTTAGAAAGTTTATTAATAATTTACTGATTTAGAAAAAATATTTCCATTTCAGGTGCATTACATTAATGCTATTAATTTAATAGATAACCAACAATTATATTTAAATATTCAATTGCAATAATAATAAATATTCTTCCACTAAATAATTTAGTATCAATCATAGATATAGAGTGAGGCTCACTCTAATGTCTATGGTATCAATAGATAAATAGTACACTGTTATTATGGAATATTACTACTATTATGAATGCTATAGAGAGCTCATTGAAAATCTACTTAATTAACACCAAATTTGTACAATAACTTATTATACTATACTATTTTATATATTTAGATATTTATAATATTAATAAATTCAATTTGCTATGTAATATTCATTATTCCTTAATAATTTTCATCATTATTTAATCATAATTAATATATACACACTATTATTTCAAACAAACATTAGTTTAATTTGTTGATTATAATTAATTACATCACATATATTTAGTATATTACATTACAAACTAATATTTGTTAATATTTTAATAATTACTTTATAATTTCATAAAAAAAAATGTATTGTATTGTTTAATTATTGATATACATAAACTAGTATATATAATTCATGAGAAAAGTACACTTTATATTGAATACTAATATATTATTTTATATTATGAAACAAAATTTAGAATTATAAACAAATTATTAGTGGATGGCTCTAAAAAAAGCCGATTTGTATTTGTTCATCAAAAGTTAAGCACATGAATATGGTGAGAGTTGAATATCTGAGAGAGGCAAATAGTAGCACATTTAGCATCTTCGAAGTGACCTACTAAGTAAGCTTCACTAGCTTCTTAAAAGAGATGTAATCATTTTCAATGTTGTAATATTGGACAGATGTTTGGTATTAGAAATTTAGATGCTTCATATATATTTATATGTATATAAAGATTTGTTATAATTATATCACTTACATATATTATTATACAAAATTATATTTAAAATTAACCTACAGAATTATGTAATTATAATATTTGAAATTATATAATTATAAATTAATATTTAGAAAGCATTATATATGTAATATAAAAATAACTCCTATATAATAAACTCGATATATAAAGTTTAGTAAAATTAATTTATTAAAATATTATTAAAGCTCTGTTTATAATCAAAGATATACGATATAATTAACTATAAAAATATTTATATACATATGTTTTATGATATAAATATAAACAAGGACAATTATTAGTTATTAAATATATACTAAACATTGGTTATTTCTTTTTTTGATACATAAATAGGTTTTTAAAAACTTAGAAATGTTAAATATTAAACATCGGAAAGGAAACTTACGGATGAGTAATGAAATGATGAACATATAGTATTCATTATTTAATTCTAGTCTATTATAGGGATAGGCGTCAGTGAAATCTAATAATGTGATTTAATATGCATGCCATGTTAATTGATTGGCATTTGTTTGCATATGTAAGTGATAAATAGCTCTAGCTGTAATTTTAATATTGATAACACTAATTAACAATATTAAACTAAAATATCTCCTAAGATGATATATAAATATTTTATATGAACATGTTTAATTTTTAGATGATCATAATTAAATGAATATCAGTTTTTTCAGTACATATGTTCGTTAAACATATATCTTACCTTTACTGTAAAGAATATATAGTATTATAATTATATACAATTCATAGATTTTCATGCAGATTATTTACCCTCGCTTATTTAATTTACAACTTTGTATTTTAGTTACATTTAATTGTGGGAATCTGTAAGAATTAGCTACATTATCAAATATTACAATTATTTTCATAATACTTATATAATATGATCTAAATAATAAATAGTGCCATTATTAAATTAATAATATGACACTTGTTATATTAACTTTACATGAGTCTATAATAATATTATCATATCAAACTGATAGTTATTCTATCAAATTTAAAATATTATATTTATTAAATTAATACAATTCATGTAGAATATAATTATTTCATATCTTATCAAATTATTTCATAGCAGTGAAAAACCTGCGCGAATATACAATTAATTAGTTGCGATGTGCGACACACTCACACCTGCAAATTAGAACTTAATTTATATAAAAATTACAGCTTACTGAGGCTGTGTTTTTGGTCAAACACAGGTGGTGCGCAGTTATTAGAAATAAATGTTTTTGGTCAACCACTAGTACAACTGGTTCAATCTCTAATACAAGTATGTATGTATGTATATGTTTATTTAAATAACATGTATTACATATATATATACATACATACTTGTACTAGTACATATAATGTAATACATACTTGTATATATATATATATATATATAATAATATATATATAATAATAATATATATATATATTATATTATATATAGTATTTATATAATATATTATTATTATATTATATATAAAGTAAAACCTCTCTATAAGAAACTATTTGTTTTCAGTACTTTTTTTCTTATAGAGAGGTTTTCTTATAAAGAGGTTTTTACTTTTCCAATGATTTTAATAATTAATTTATAATTGAAAATGCATTATATAACGTATAGGTTATATATATATAGTATATTTATTTTGTATACTGTTATAAATGTATACTGTATTGTTTGCGCTCAGATATAAACTGCCTGTGTGGCTCAGTTGGCTAAGGCGTCAGACACACAAGCAGTAGGACACGAGTACGACCCTCGTCCGGACCATTAATTAATTTTATAAAATGGGTCTTAAAATATTATTTAGAAGTGATCTTATATAATTGTGTATAAATAAATGATCGGCTCTCGTTAAAACCATAGATGCCTTAACATGAGAGCGGCTTCGAAGGGACATTAGAGCCATATATGGTTATAAGTGAAAACTTCATCTAGGTTCCTGGATGGGAAGAAAGGACTCCACCAAATAAAAATAACAATAACAATAACAATATGTTAATATATAATGACATTTTATTAGATTTACATTATAAATTATAAATTGTGAATCATCATTGATGAATATAATATAATGAATATTATAATAATCTATTATTTAACAATTAATTGCATAATATAATAAATTGTATCATCAATACATTTAAATCATCATTACATTTCAATATATCCTTAATATAATAACATTTATTAATTAATTTTAATAAATTTATGGATATACAATAACATTTATTAATTAATATTAATAAATGCAAGGATAAAATTAACATTTATTAATTAATTTTAATAAATTAATGGATATACAATAACAATTATTAATTAATTTTAATTCATTTCGAGCAATAATATAATATTTAAAAAAAAATATCTTATATAATAATTAATTTCTATAATTTCTATCAATATACAATACTTCTATTTATATATAATTATTTTTTATACAATTAGTTTCTTATAAAGAGGTTTTTCTTATATTTTTCTTATAATATTTTCTTATAAAGAGGTTTTTTAATGTGGAAAAGGTTGAATTCCAACCAAATGTGTGAAAAATGTTCTTATAAAGAGGTTTTTCTTATAAAGAGGTTTCTTATAGAGAGGTTTTACTGTATATATATATATATATATATATATATATATATATATACATATATGATGTATACATACACACATACATATATACATACATACATACATACATACATACATACACGCTCGAGATACATAACTTCAATTTAATTGTTGATAAATAAATACGCGCATACCTAAACATAGCAATAACGTCACGATTGTGACATAATTAATTATTCATTTCATAGGTGGAGTTTATTATGCGTGCATTCAAAACATAGAACTAGAGAAAGATCTCTCTAGCTCTGTGGTTCAAAGCTACACCAGAGTGCGTGCAGTTGGCAAATGCGCTGGTAAGAATAAATAGCATTACCAGACATGTTTTGTAACAGTTGGATTTTTACATGCAGTGAATACGATTTTCTCGACCAACTGCACTTTAAACACCTGTGGTTATGGGATCAGTTGTTGACCAAAAACACACCCTGAATCAACCTACAACTGCACAGCTATTTAACCTTAACAAAATATGCCCATACTTAAATATAAATACAACAAAACTACTGACTCAGACTCTCATACTATCCAGACTACCATACTGCAATTATCAGGATAAACAGATTCCATAAAATAATTAACCGCTCTTTTAGACTTATATTCGGACTACAGAAGTCTGATTATACAACTAACATTAATGACTAACGTAATAAACTTAATTGGCTAAACATAAGCTACTCTATCAACTACCAAATATTTACAATATTTCAAATACTTATAATTTATGAAACAAAATACAATTTGAAACACACACTAGACTTTTACGAAATACTAATTCCATTAAATAATACCAACAAATTATCCATTGCATCAAATACGAAAGGATAACATTTAGTTCCACATCATCAAATCGAATAAATAAACTACCCTCTTCCATTATAATTTAAAAACTCTCATTGTACCTTTAAAAGAAATTAAAATAATTTCTTATAGATCAATATTGTTTCGTAACCTGATTATTTTATTCAAATTATATATTATTATATATAATAGCTTTATTCGCTATTTGTATCTATATTTGCTATCTATTATTCTAAAATATACACTATATAATTATTATTATTATTGAGGTATCTAAATTAATACTTTTAATAACAATAACTACATAAGCATATAGCCACACCCTCACATACACACATACACACCATCACCCACCCAAACACACTCATACATACATACACCTACAAACGTTGGGAGTAGGAAGCATTGATCTGAACATAGGCCTGTTGACAAGCACACGAGTACCATGGGCTAGTTTATAGACTTGTACATTGGCCTCCATCTGCAGCATTCTCACAGTTATACAGGTTATTGTTACTGTAGTCAGTAGCTGTGGAAGAGGGGGGAGTGGAGTGAGGGCGGGGGTGAGGAGTTTATAAGATTAGGTCAAGTGTTTGGAATACCTAGATATGTATATATATATAACTATCAATATACAGAGGTATTTATATCAACATATATATATATATATATATATATATATACATATATTTAAATAGTATACTTGCTGGATTATCGAATGTTAAAATGGCGTATTAAATACAAAATAAGTGGTTGGATGTCAAATTAATATATTAATATCTATTTTATGAGTGAGCGATGCATAGTGAATGGACATATTTATTGAGTTTTAAATTAGAATAAGTTTCTATATTTTATATTTACATATCATGATCAGTTTCATTATGTTCTGAAGTGAAACGTGTTCAGATTAAGACAATAGCCTAATTGTTGCCGACGTAATATACATGTACACATATTACACAGGTATTAAAGTCAACTTACATGCCATACAGTCGGAGGTGTTAGTAGAACCGGTATTAGAAGAGGTCGTGTAGAGGTCAAAATAGGCACTCCGTCAGGCTGGTAGGTACCCGGGGGACATAGCGTACAATTAGTACTGTTAACATAGCTAGCCGCGGTACAATATCCTATTCAAAACGAAGATTAGGTTAATATAGGGGAAATTAGTGTTTGTTACGGCATATATAATCATAATATTAGTAGTTAGTAAATTTGTGAATGTAAGACTGTAGTTTATTAACATTTAAATTTTATATTAGAAATATTATAGGTTTCATAACAATAATATTAATTTATAATATATAAAATATATCAAAACATAATATAAATATAGTAAAGTATTTGGGGTACAAGTAATAATGGATGAGGTATTTCTGGATATATAGCTAAGTAATTTTGTATGACTTGCGGATTAATATGAGATGATTTTAAAGTATTGATAAATAACATTAGTTTAGGTAATAATATAAACAACTATTAATTAACATCTATTTCTGATAATTGTATTTTAAATAATATATTATATTATGAAGATAAGTCGTTAAATATGAGTATACTATCATGTCATTTTTGAAATTGCTTGTAAAGATTACACATGTATCATTATTTATAAAGAAACAAATTTTATAAACTACAATTTTTTAAATATAACATTCATCAAAAATAAATAAATTACTTAAATTTATAACTTAATCATCACAAATTACTTTGCGAGTTGTTCCAGATTACTTTGTTATTAATCTCATATAAAATAAAATATAAATGTATTATATTCATATTTACTAATTTAATCAATTACAAATATTTATTAAAGTCAATATATTGATCAATTCTAATAGTATATCTACCTATACACATTTATTAATTATTTTATTAGTAATAATGTTATTACTGTTAGTACATTATTTAACTATTACTTAAAGTGTTGCCAGGTTTGTCCACTAATCATCCCTTATTCATTCAAAACAATTCAATCATCCCAGATTACTTATATTCCTATTTATTCTTATTTTGTATTTGAATTTGATAAAGCGTATTTGTATTTATATTTGAATAAAACATTACATAAATATTTATATTTGTATTTGTTATTTAAAACAAAATTATTTATATTTGATTTGTATTAATGTATTTGACCATTTATATATATATATATATATATATTTAACTGACAAATTTAACTTAAAAAAAATAAATATAATAACTAATTATTAATAATTAGATTATAAAATAGATGAACTTATGATGTTGATGATAACTAACTTACTACGCAGGGGTCATTGCTAATGGCACCCTCAAGGTCGTAGTGAAGCTAGCATCAGTATGCTTGCATCAATTGGTAGGCCTATCGTCTACCTTGAAGTAACCTCTTTGACATGTACAACGGAAAATTAGGTTCCTCTCCATAACTATTGTTGCAGTTGACTGCATTAGATAAAATAATGAAACTTTAGTTATAAATATTTTTTTTTAAAGAATAACATTGGTTTATCTTGCGACATTTTACAATATATTTCTATACAGTTTATATATTTTACCAAAAATAACTATATTTATTATAATTATTAGCTATATATATATATATATATATATATACTTTACAAAATGTATGAGTAATTCATTAAAGTATTCATTAAAGGGTTAACAATTTTAATTTGTATACAAAAAAATTAAAAAAGTTTAAGATATAGGCTGTTATAGTATTAATTATATTTTCTTTATAATAAATAAGAATATTATCGCTAATACTACTGTTCATTATATACTATATGTACATGCTAACACATATAATGAAATACAAATATAATCACTAGTAATACGAAGGACAGGACATCCTCTCACTATCGCTGCAATGGTTACTTTTTGTTCTTTGAGCTAGATACTTTTCAGTGGTATATTTAATTACATTTCAATGATTTTAATCAAATATATCAAGGATATTTATTTATCTGTAAAATAAAATACATTCATATTTATAAATTTTATTTCTATATAAATATTTTATTAAAATACAAATTTATTTATAAATTAGGTTCGAATTGAAAAATGTTTTTTATATTATTTATGTTGACATTCAAAATAATATAATGTGTATTAAATTATATTATAAATTAAATATATTCATATCGAAATTATAGATTTTTTGCATTGATTTTTGTATAAAATTCAAATTTGTACTCCTGTACCATGACGCAATATAATAGAATCGCTCAAGTTGAAAATAAAAGATTAAAAAATATGGGTCAGCAGACATCCTTGTTAATACTAAAATATGTACATTATAATATACATGATTATATAAAAGATAAAATGAGATAATATAAAACCATATTTAAACGCCCTAATTTTTGAAATTTAACTAAATATTTCAAAACATTTTCATAGATTTATAATTAAAATGCATATTGAGGTATTTATAGTTACTTTAGATTATGATATATTATACATCATTTTATAGATAGTGTTTAGTTTTTATATTTTAATTAAAAAAATATTCATTAAAAATAAAATCGAAAGTTTCGCCAGCCCTTAAAGCATAATATGCATGAAAATAGATTTATCATAATATATTTAATATTAATTAAATAATAATACGTGTCGAGTTAAAAAATTACAAAAATGTATAGTTTATTCATAATATGAGTTTAAAAGTGCTATTTTGGCATATTTTTCAAAATCGAAATAAATAAACAAATATTATCGTGACGTCATAGTGGGACAGTTTATGATTATTGAGAGATAAATTATTTTAAAAATAAATAATAATTAAATTTAAAATACTTTTAATATATCATTTATGGATATAGTATTAACTCGTGGAATAGATTATTATGTAGATATATTAATAAACATTAGTATTATAAGTTAACAATTCAAATCTATTATTAAAATAATAAACGATCAGTTATTTACCGATAATACAACACTGGTGGAAATTTAAATATACCAGCGGTATTGAAAATGAATCGTCCGTTATAGAACATAACTGGTTAGTTAAAGACTTATCAGCATCATATAATGTTTATACTTATTATATTTATTAATTACATAACATTATACTTATAATAAATTAGATCGATGCTTAGTATAATGATTTTAATAATATTAATAAAATTATATTCAAAATATTTGTATTAATATTATTATTATTATTATTATACTAAGCATCGATCTACTTTATAATCTATCATCTAGTATACTATTAATATAACTTATTATTATAATTTTATATTTTAATTATAAATTATAGTATAGGACTTATAATTTTAATATATCTGAGTGTTTAATAACATATTGAATAGTATTCAATGCATACTTAATATTTTGTCTATATAAACTTGATTATTATAACTAAATGATCATATACAATATATATGTACATTATATAATATATATATATATAGTAATTCAATAAATTCTATTCAAGTAATAAAAATATAGGTACAATAAGTTATTCGGTTAAACTAATTTCAATATAAAATTTATTCATACACTTAAAAATGTCATATAAATATGATATATATATACATAAACATATATTATATATTATATAATATAATAATAATAATATGATTAATATATCTATTATTAAATCTACTTTAAATATATGATATTATATATTTATATGGTAGGTGTACTTGAAATTCAAGCGATAACAAAGAAACTCTTGGAGAAAGAATCTGATGTAAGCGCTTTAAGAAAACCTGATGCTAAACTTTGAAGAATAATGTATATTATAGACAATTCTGGATTCAAACTAAATATTAACCTATAGATAATATATATTAATGTTAAAACTGTATATATATATATATAGAAATAATTTCGTTCTGATAATAATTAATATACTGGATATAAATATGCTTCAAATTTGTGATTTGGTATAAAATATTAATATTATATGTTTTAATAATAAATTCAATTAGATTATATTTTATCAAATCTTATAATATATCTATAAAATGGAGATTGTTAATCAATTATTCATATTAATCACCTAATACCAGTTTTATCGATTTAGAAATTTTTCATATTTCATTTATCGGCATAATATAATAAATATAAATTAGTAAAAAAATACCATAAACAGGTTCTTCAATTTATCTGACTAACCCTTCTCCTATTGTATATTTAGTGTAAGAAGTATTATATAATATCTTATTAATTAAGAGCCTGGTTTATCTATGATTTATTGTAATGATACATATCACCTAAATATAAAATATAGTTTATAAAAAAATATTTATTTATACAAATAATTGGATAGTTTAAACACACATAAGTGTGATATTGTAAGTAGTAATTTACCCATAGCTATAGAGTGGGGTATGGGGTATATATACCTCTAATTTCTATGATTTTACCACAATCATCTCATTGACTGTGAGATACTTTATACTCATTTTCAACACTTCCAATACCATATCATGAATATTTCTTACTTAGGTTTTTAAAAAATGTACATAATAATAGATATTATTAAATATTATAATAATAATAGTGTTTCTATTTACATATGAAATGTTATATATATATATATATATATATATAAATATATTCTCCACATCACTATCATCCATATAAGAAGTGGTATTGCATTCATGGCAATATTATATACATATTTTAAATAATAACTGCACTTTAATATTCAGTATATTTATAGTTGTCCATGGGTGTTTGTGTTTACTATAATTAAATATGACTACTTTAACTTCATATCAGAGGTTTTCTGAAGGATAAATCACAAAATATTACTTCGTTAAATGCTTCGCAAAATTGTTGTGTTCTTGGAAAATTTTCTACGATTAAATTGAATTTGATAATTATTATATTATATATTCTTGGTTATACGCTATTACGATTTGTAATTTTTGAAACTTGTATCCAGTTAATCATGTATCATTATCACTATCCTCTATATATTCATATACTATTTCATAAAGTTCGCCTTCATTAAAATATCAAAGTTTACTTTAAATTATATAGCTTACTTACCATAAATTGTGATTAAAAAACTATTTTACCATATGGCATTGCTTATGCACTAATTTATTGTATAGTTCACATATAACTAAAGATTTAATCTACTTTAAATAATGTCATATGGATAATTACTTTGAGAAGAATACTTTGTACAAAACTGTACAACTCTGTTATATAAGTAATGTTTGCATATATACAATACTATAGTAAAAATTCTTATATTAAATAATAAATGATTACAATATAAAGTTATATTATAAAATTGATAATACACATAAGTTTATAATATACACTATATATATAAATATCTTAATATACACATATAATATGTATATATGAAATATATAAATATATAAAAAAAATTATAATTATGTAAATAGAATTATAATTAATTTATAAACACATCAAAGGATTTTCATATTTTTAACACATTAATTCATTTTAATATTAAGTTTTATTATTATATTCTATAAATAATATTTTATTATTATAATCCCATATCATTATTCAGTGATTATATAATATATTTAATCATGTATATTACTATCTTACAAATATAATTGATCATTCTATATAATTTTATCAAACTATATTGCAAGCAGTAAATATGATCTTATCTGATATATATCTTATCTCTAGTAATTTACAATATTATATATGATATGTCACTCCCATCTAAATATAGATCATAGTTACCAATTTTAATTGAAATATATATAGCAAGCAATACGCATATATTGCAGTTAAAATATACACCTATATATTTAGGTCATACAAATTACGATATTTTCAAGTTTTATCATACTTAGTAATTTGATTAATTAATAACATTATATACATATAATATGTTATTCTTATTAATATTATGTTAAGTGAATATATATGTACATTATATAATATAGAAATAACATTTATATACTTGGATTCACATTAAATTTATTATATTAAAATGAACAATTCACAGCCTCATTTATTTTGATTATTATACGTCATTTATATTTCAAATTACTAAACCTATCTACATATTACGATTTTTATTGTCCTTTGTAATTCTAAATGTTTATTTATAACTTAAATAGAATCCAAAAGTTACGAAATAATTATCAATTATTTAACTATAAATAATATAAAATAAAAATTGAATACAATATTTTTTAAATTTAAAATTCAAATATCCTAGAATTTATATTTGGGATCCTACTATGACGTCACAGTAATTTTTAAATTTTTATTTCGTTTTTTGATTAAAACACATTATTTTGGTATAAATGAGTATTATTTCAAAATTTTATGAATAGAGTTCCTATTTATTTATAACATATTATATTAAGATGTATAATCTATTTTCATGCATATTATGCTTTAAGTGAAGTTTTGCCCTGTTTACACATACACACATACACACGCGCACACACACACATGATAACTTACATGTACACTGCGCTACATCTGTGGACATAGTGGAATAGCCGATAGCGCAGGCCATACAGCTAGTCTGCCACTTGTTAGGCTGGTAGAAGTCGTGAGCGCAGGGAGAACAGTATGATCCGTTAATGAACGTTCCAGCTAAACAGTTCGCTGATGGAGGGAGGGTGTAATGGGGGGGTTTAGGGTAGTTATGTTAATACACAGATATATATTGTTATTTGTTATTGTTATTTTTATTTGGTGGAGTCCTTTCATCCCATTCAGGAACTTAGGTGAAGTTTTCACTTATAACCATATATGGCTCTAATTTCCCTTCGAAGCCGCTCTCGTGTTAAGGCATCCATGGTTTTAACGAGAGCCGATCAATTATTTATACACAATTATAATTTTTTATATAATTATGATATATATATATATTATAATGATATATCATAATAATTATCTGAATTGATATTTATTATAATTTATCATTATTAAAATCCTAAATAATAATTCATATTATTGTAGTCAATTTTAATTGACAAAAGATCATTTTAATTGTATCTGTAAATTAATACTTATTAAAAATATATAATAAATTTATTAAAACTTTTAATTTTGAATTTAGTAAATTTCCTATTATTAATTCTATAAATATTTAAAAAATGTTTGAATAGAATCTCATCCCAATAACTAATACCCCCTACAATGTATACCCCACTAGCCCATACTCACCCCTTGCATGATTACTCACGCATGGAACAATCAGAGAGAAGTGGACCTTACATCGGGTGTGGTGGTGTTGACGGGGCACTGAATGTAGAGAGAGGCAACACCTAGTGGTCTGTAGTAACCTCTCGTACAGTTCACACATACCTGGGTGGCACTCATTTCCATACCCAAAATAATAAAATATAATTCATTATCTTTAATGTATGATTTGGTCAAAAATATGTGGTTTTTATTATAAGGGTATCAAAGAAATATATTTATATATTCAAAAGTACCTTTATAACAAGATCTATGTATTATTTATAAATATTGAAAATGTTATAAAGATTTATTAAATTATTCAAACGGTGGAATCTTCCAAACATTATAAATTATGTACAACAATTCCAAGATATAATCTTCTAAATTTGTGTGTGTAATAAATATTACAGTATAATGTGTATTATATTTTAAAAGAGTATGTTTAATGTATAGATTTAATGCACTTATAGTTACTTTTGAACAACATAGTATACATCATTTTAAAGATAATGAATTATATTTTAATAATTTAAAGTAAAATATATGTTGGTAAAAATTTAAAATGAACAATTCCCCCCTCATTTAATAATGAGAAAATACAATTCTCTAAAGTTTAATTTTATAATATTTATAATAATATTAAAACATATTTTTATTTAAAGATGCTTCTTCAGTGTTTTCTGGCTAGTGATGACAGTGGGTGGGGTTGTGGTGATGGTGGATGGGGTTGTGGTGATGGTGGATGGGGTTATGGTGATGGTGGGTGGGGTTGTTGTGATGGTGGGTGGGGTTGTGGTGATGGTGAGTGGGGTTGTGGTGATGGTGAGTGGGGTTTGTTGTATTTATCTCGATGATGGATTAATTAGCATCGCTCAAGTATTATACATTATACTAGTCGGAATAAAAATCTAAATGTGAATAAAAATAATGTTTTTAGTAATTAAAGTTTCCTGTAACATTTTATATGCAACTTTACTTGTGAGATCATAAACTTCAAGTATTATTTGTTATAATGATGTTTTGTGTACTTTATATCTGTATCAGTATGTGTGTGTTTGTATATTAGGACCAGGGTTGGGGTCAAATACACTTTATCAAATACAAATACAAATACATTTTTCTTAAAGAATCAAATACAAATACAAATACAAATATTTATTACATTAAATATTAAATCATATGATTTAATCATATTTGAACTCATATGATCATATTTTATATAAAATAATAATCCTTATCCATATACCAGATTGCATAATAATTAATTGAAATCTATTTAAAATATATTTAATTCCTCGAAAGAAAATCAATATAATAAAAAACTGTTAACAATAGACTGGTTTCTTGGGATATCATAAGTTATATTTTATAAATCGCTAATCACAATAGCAATCTATTCCAACAATTTCACAATAGTATTCTTAAGAATTCCCACAATGTAAAAGTCTATGTTTGTTATGCGATTATTGCTACATGTTCTAATCCAAATTTATTCTAGTTTATGTGACAATTTATGTAATTGGTAAATAAACGCACGCACAAGTATACTGACAAGTATTAATGCATATGCATTTACCTTTCTAGGGGTCAATCTATTTATAATCGTTTACGATTATAAGTGATTAAAATTAAGCTATTTAATCATTTACAATAGGTTAATTAATAATTAATAATAATGAATTAATAATTATATTATATAATACCTTATATAATTATTAAATTATGAATATATGTATATTACCACTTTATGATTATATAATGAACTTAAGTTCATAAGTTCATAAAATGTATGTAATTTTAAGTATTCTACTGCGTTAATATATTACTCATGTGAATACCCTAAAATTGATACTGCTAGGGGATTTTGAAACTGTAATTCTTACGAATTCCATTGCAAAATTGCTGGAATAGATTGCTCATGTGAACAGCGCTTAGCACATACATTTTCTATATAGAATATAAATTCATAAATTCATTTATATTATATAAATTATAGTATTCATAAAATTCTTTGAAAATTATTGTTCTATTATATATTTTTATAATTTAATAAATGTATTATTTAATATAAATGTTACACTTTTTGTTAATTTTTTGTTAATTTAAGGTTACATTCATAAAGTAATTGTTTAAATTCTACATTCTATTATTTAATAAATGTATTATTTAATATAAATTATTGTTAATTTGTTAATTTGTTAATTCATAAAGTAATTGTTTAAATTCTACATTCTATTAAATTATTAAATTAAAATATTTTTAAAAGTGTATTTGAAACTGTATTTGATCAAATACACCAAATACGACACTTAAATACAAATACAAATACATTACTGAATAATTATTCAAATACAAATACAAATACAAATACACAAAATAAGCGCATTTAAATACAAATAAAAATACAAATATGTATTTGACCCCCCTGGTTAGGACATACACAATAATAATAGTCAATGCAATGTGAAGGCATCAGGTATATATGTATTAAATGGAAACAGGTAATATATGATATATAGACATGTGAATAATTCAATAGATTACTATTATCTATATGTAATGAGCTGTATATAACAGTATACAACGGTATATACTCTAATACTCTTGCTAGCTTAAATAATATGTTAAAAGCATGCATTTCCTTGTATTCTACATACATATATACTGTTCGATATACATTTAAACATATTACTAATAAATTAATATTATTATTAAATAATATTTTATACTAATCGAGTAATTAATAAATGTAAAGCATGAAGCATGTGAATATTTACATGGTGAAGATAGGATATTATTTTTTACTAAAAGTTAGATAAATTCTGAAATAAACTAGATAATGCCATCATTTTTGTATATCTTATAAATATACTTATATCTATAAATATATTAAATTATATAATTATATGATAAGTATAAGATGATGATGATGATGATAATGAGACCTACATAATACTAATTTCAAAATAATAAAATTTCCAGTAATTTCCAGTAACTAATTTATATTATTAGGTAATACTTAATAAATATATAATGAAGATATATTTAGTATGGTTATGTTCTGAAAGTTTCATATATATTTATTGAGTAAATCAAAAGATATGATTCTTCAAATATTCAAAATTAAGTTTAAAAAAAGCGCATAAGTATAGGTTTTTAAAATAATTATAAAACCGTTACTATCATTCTAATCTTTATTTTTATCCTCTTGTATTTAGAAATGCTTATTTATGGTACTTATATTTACTTTTATACATCAAGCCATATATCATTTTAAAGAAAATATATCATATTTACTGATTATTATATAATTTTATTTTTAATAAAATATTATATTTATTTCAAAAAGCATATGTTAATGAAATAATGTATTAAACATTTAATTTAAAATAATCATCTAATGATTATAATAATTTAATATAGATTGTATTTTATGATATATATATTTATAAATAAAATTAATTTGTTTACTCTAATTTCTTAAAATTAAAATGAACTAAATGTAATAACTAAATTAAATAGTTAAAATCAAGTTAAACATCAGGTTGATAGATAGAAAATGAGAAGTCAGAGATTCTAGCTCAGTAATACGTATTGTTTCTCTTGTGTTTATCAACAGCTTAAGATATTCAAAATAACACGCAATGAAATAAAGATTGTTACTATTCGTATTGTATTTTGCGGCATCCCTACTTCTGTGGAGTTATCTATAACATTTACAACGTACATAGTACATGACAAACACTTCGCGAGAGCTTCATTTATGTGTATAGTATATATATATATATATGTAATGAGCTACAACAGAATACTATCTAATGTACACAAATACAAAGCTAAACTCTGTGATAACCTTGACAATGGGAAGAGTTGGTGCTAGCTACGGCAGGCGTTGGCATGGTTACGGGGCACGGGTTATAGAAGAAAGAACCGGCATCCGATTGGTAAAATCGTAGTTCACAATCCAAGCAACTAGAAGATGTGCCCTTGAAATACTAGCCCATAGTACAGGAGTCTGTGGGTGGGGTATAGTGAGGTGAGCGGTGATGCGGTGAAGGAGGGAAGGATTTAGGGAGTAAGGAAGGACGACGGATAACATTATAGGTGTAATGTAATAAACATGTATAACACATATTCACTCGCGCATAACAAGTAATAATAGCCTAGTAGATGAATCATGTGTGAATTATATGTTACTGATGTTTAACTAACTGATATTATCGATGTATAACTAATAATGATATATAATTAAAATTAATTTTATTTTATAAATAAAATGGATGGTAACAAATATTTAGTAAATAAAATTGCACTAAATCACTTTAAAACTAAATTAATTTAGTGGTAAAACCCAATAATATACATAATATTAATTAATAACCCAATAATATAATTTGCAATAAAAATAGATCATTTACATAAAGAATCATTTATATAAAGAATCAATTTAGTATTGAAATATGTGTCATTATATAAACTAGTTAATTTACTACTTATTCAATAATGAGCAGTTGAACAGTGGTATTGGTGTTGTATGAACTGACCTAAAGAGACTAAAGTACACGTAATGATATCAACGTAATGATATTATATATATCGCATTCCTTTCGCTAAAACTTAAAATTATTCGTCTCTCGAATATCTACATATCTTTAAACATTCAAATATATTTCACCTACTATAATTACCTTTCTATTACACTCGACTACCCACTACTACCCTAGTATACCCCATCATAACCTCTCGACTACTACCACCACACTGGTAACACTAACTCTAACAATCCGCTGCACTACCGCTAGCCACTGTCTCAGTAGTCTTGCCTGCAGCACACTGCGTACAGGAGGTCTGTTAACTTAGCGTGATGTACTCCCCCTTAGGACAGGACATACAGGTAGCGTTCATCTCGTATGTTCCCGGCACGCAGTCCACTGTGAGGGGGGGGGGGGGTTACATTAGGGGAGGGGGTAATGCATGATGGGAGAATGGGAGGGATGAGAGAGACAGTATGAGATTATGGTAGATAGTAAGGATAATAAGTAGTGAGAGAGTAATGGATGGTATTAGGGAGATAAATAGTAATGTAAGGAAGGAATGATGGAGTAAGATAGATACACTGGTGTATGGTCTACTTTCACATGATACCCACTACAAAGTGATCCGGCTATCATCTGACCACTGATACAGAGGGTGAAGGCAGATACAACGAAGCCCTGGATATCGTGGTCAGAGTTCGCAATGGAGACTATGCGTCTTGAGCTCTGAAGTCGATGTCACTGGGAAAGTTCTGGAAGGAAACCTCCAAGATCTCAGTGCATGTCAGTAATGTTCCCGAGGCATTCATCAGTTGATTACTGTCAAGGTTATATGTATGCTTAGGTCATCGTCTATCGCTAGTTGTATTGGTTATGTGCATTAATAGCATTATTAACATGTGTTATAATTAAGAACTAATGAAGTTACTAATGTAGATAGTGGTACAGTTAGTGATGAACTTAATATTACCACTATATTTAAAGTTATTGATACAGCTACTGATGTTGATACTAATACAGCTACTAATAAAGCTACTGATGCAGCTACAGATGCAGCTACTGATGTAGCTACTGATGGACATACTGATGCAGCTACTGATGCAACTACTGATGCAGCTACTGATGTAGGTACTGATGTAGCTACTGATGCAGCTACTGATGCAGCTACTGATGCAGCTACTGATGCAGCTACTGATGCAGCTACTGATGCAGCTACTGATACAGCTACTGATGCAGCTACTGATGCAGCTACTGATGCAGATACTAATGCAGCTACTGATGCAGCTACTGATGCAGCTACTGATGCAGCTACTGATGCAGATACTAATGCAGATACTGATGCAGGTACTGATGCAGCTACTGATGCAGTTATTGATACATCTACTGATGCAGCTACTGATGCAGCTACTGATGCAGCTACTTTATACACTATAGTGTATAAATAAATTCTAATAGTTATTAGATACTATAAAATATTGTTCACATTAGATTTCACTTAATACTATAAAGCTGCCTCAGTATCTGCATTAGTATCTCCATCAATAGCTGCATCAGTAGCTACATCAGTAGTTGTATCAATAACTGCATCAGTATCTGCATCAGTAGCTGCATTAGTAGCTGTATTAGTAGCTGTATCAGTATTTATATATAAATAAAATGTAATGGTAAATTATTAGTTTACAATATAAATATTTGTTCCATAATAGGTTATTTTATATAAGTAGTAAATTAATTATTGTGTATAATATGTTACATATAGCACATATACACAAAGGCAAGTAGATATCAGATACTATAAAATACTATTCACATATTTATTATGATAATCAAATATATAAAATTGGCTTATATTGAGTTTTGTAGACAGCAGTGCTGTCACAGCATACCATTTTAGACCAAATTTTCATTATAGTGAGTATTATAATTATTTTATCATTAAAACTGGAAGACTATATTTTCTATTTTTTGATTTGTTTATTATTCTATCTATCAGTGATAAACCTGCGTGAATATCAAATTAACTAGGCGCGATGTGTGCATCTTCAGATAGGTGTGCATCTTCAGATAGGTGTGCTTATTGAAGTAAATATAGTAAAGTGAGATATAACTATATACATATATTTAGACTGTGAGTCACTCTAACTATTTAGTCATCAGTTAAGTATATTTAATATACTCAATATAATATTGTGTATTGCATTCTATTAATTAATATCTATGATAAATTATCATTGATAATACAATATATGTTATACATTCAATCTTTTTACATAAATTTACTTTACTAACTACCATAAAGGACATAATGTCTGCTAACACATATATTGTGAAATAGTTATTTTACGCTTGAGTGATTTTATAGTATTGCATTATGGTCCAGGAGTACAAATTGATTGAATTCGATACAAACTCATTATTAAATATGATTATATTAAAATAGTAATATAATGTAATACATATTAATAATATATTGGGGTTGGTTGTTGTCAAGGTTGGGGTCAAATACACTTTATCAAATAAAAATACACATACAAATACATTTTTTTTAAAGAATCAAATACAAATACAAATATTTATTATATTTGTATACAAATACAAATACATTTTATCAAATACAAATACAAATTACAAATATTAATACATTAAATATTAAATCATATGATTTAATCATATTTTAAATCATATGATCATATTTTGTTTTTATATACAATAATAATCCTTATCCATATACCAGATTACATAATATTTAATTGAAATCTATTTAAAATATATTTATTTCCTAAAGAAAATCAATAAAATAAAAAACTATAAACAATAGACTGGTTGATTTTGATATAATAAGTTATAAATTATAACATATACATTTTCATTATAAAATATAAATTCATAAATTTATTTATAAAGTATTCATAACATTATTCAAAACTATTGTTCTATTATATAATTTTTATTATTTAATAAATGTATTATTTAATATAAATGGTAAATGTGTTGTTAATTTTTTTACATTGATAAAGTAATTGTTTAAATTCTACATTCTATTATATTAAAATATTTTTAAAAGTGTATTTGAAACTGTATTTTATTAAATACACCAAATCTGACACTCAAATACAAATACATCACTGAATAATTATTCAAATACAAATACACAAAATCAGCGTATTTAAATACTAATACAAATACAAATACGTATTTGACTCCATCCCTGCATATTATATTATTTGGAATGTCGACATACAGAATATAGAAACGTTCGTTCAATACAAACCGAATTTATAAACAAAGTCGTAATTTTTATAAAATATTTATATATAAATACAATTTAAAATATAAACACACATTTATTTTACAATTAAATACATATTATTGATATACAGTCAACTCCCGATAAGTCGGACACGCAAGGGACCGGGTAAAGTGTCCGACTTATCCGAGATTAATAATATCATGCAAATAAGACATGAAATGTGCAGCGCGAGTTAAATGGTTACCGAAATATGGAATTATGCATCAATCAGCAACATAAAATGTTGTATTCAATTATATTACTTACTAAAATTATAATATTCATTATTTAAAGTAACAATTTCTGACAATTTATAAAAAGTCCGACTTATCCAGTATAAAAATCATAAAAATGACTATAATATGTGTCCGACTTATAGAAAAGTCCGACTTATCCAATCCAACTTATCCGACTTATCCGATTAATTTAACATGGAACTAGATACGAATCCAACCAAACCAACTAAATGTATCCGACTTATCGAGAAGTCCGACTTAACCATAGTCCGACTTACCGATAATTGACTGTATTTGATTCAAACAAAAAACCACTGAAAAGCATCTAATTCGGGGTACTTACCATTGCAGAAATAGTGAACAGACCTCGTCATGTCCTTGCCACAGTATATAACTCATTAATGTGCACAGGTATTATAGGTGTATCTAAATAACTGGTGTTCAACTATTTATAGCTAGATGTAGTGAGGAGGGCTTGATCTGAATTTGTGAACAAACATTGGTTGCTATGGGAGGAGTTAAGTAAATATACCAGACTATGAATACATAATACTCACTTGAGTAGATGTTACCATTGTATGATGCATAATTCTATTTATAGAAACAGGTAAATTCAAACAGGTATGTGTTTGAATGTGTATGTGTGTGTATATGTGTGTTCGTGTGTATACATATATATAGACTAATATATAATGCATTATATTTATAACCAAGTAGTAATGTATACTCTTTCTTTTGTATATAGTACACCTAAATATAATGTTTGTTTGCATAGGTTAATATGGCACTGTAAAGCTCTACTGCACATGTAATTATTTGACAAGTATATGATTCACATAAGTCAAAACATTAATTCTATTTATATCCTTTATGTATATTTTTATAATAAATTATATGAAATATAAATTATAAATATATTATTAAGATATATATGTAATAGTATTATTAAACAACAATCACATGTTAATGTTACCATGTATGATTCAGATTGGTCAGAGAAATTATATTTATAACACTAGATTAACTATATATATACACATCTGTATATTTTATCTATATAATAATCTAGATATTTTACTATAGGCATATAAGCCTATAAATCTCTATCATTAATTACAATAATGATTAATTTGGAATCATTATTATGAAATAATGACATATTATTATTACTTTGATTTTCATTTAGGTGTCAATATAATTATATAATAAATATAATTATAATTAATCATTCATATATGTAATATATATATATACAATGATGAGATAATACTATTTCACTAGGAATTTACCTATGTGTTAATATACCAATATACTAATTTATCTTCCCTTATGCAAACAAATAATATATTTAGATATACTATATACAAAAGAAATAGTTTATAACTTTGTTGTTAATATAATTCATTATACATAAAATATTAGTTTATAATATTGGTCATATATATATAACACACACATGCACATATTATATATTTTTTAAAAGCAAAAGCAAGAGATACCCAGCAGTCAGGGTTGGGGTCAAATACACTTTATCAAATACAAATACAAATACAAATACTTTTTTCTTAAGCAATCAAATATAAATACAAATACAAATATTTATTAAAATTGTATACAAATACAAATACAAATACAAATACATTTGATCAAATACAAATACAAATACAAAATATAAAAATTAACACATTAAATATTAAATAATAAAATAATAATTCTTATCCCTATATCAGATTGTATAATAATTAATTGAAATATATTTAAAATATATTTAATTCCTAAAGAAAATCAATAAAATACAAACTTTAAACAATAGACTGGTTGCTTGGGATATTATAAGTTATAATTTATAATACCTATACATTTTCTATATAGAATATAAATTCACAAATTTATATTCAAAATAATATTCATAAAATTCTTGGAAAATTATTATTCTATTATATAATTTGTAGTATTTAATAATTATATTATTTAATAAAAAATGTAAATTTGTTGTTAATTTTTTTACATTCAGACATTAATTGTATAAATTCTACATTCTATTAAATTATTAAATATATATAATAATATAATAGAATATATAATAATATATATATACAAAATATAAACAAATATAAACAAAATTAAAATATAAACATATTTTTAAAAGTGTATTTGAAACTTATTTGATCAAATACACCAAATACGACAATCAAATACAAATACAAATACACCAAATCAGCGTATTTAAATACAAATACAAATACATATTTAACCCCATCCCTGCTAGCAGTACATATTACCAATATTGACTATGCTGACGACATACTGTAATAACTGATAGTCTGATAGATGCAAATACACTACTACACCACATTGAAGATACGGCTAAAGATATTGGTTTACTATATAAACTCAGACAAGATGGAATACATGTGTTTAAATCAAGAAAACCATATCAGGCAATGATATAAAACAATTCGAATAACTCAAATATTTAGATAGTTATATTGGTTCAACTTAACATGACGTATGTATAATATTCGAAAGTGCATGGGCAGCCTTGAACAGAATCTGGAAATCTAACCTATCAAGTAAACTAAAAAGAAACTTCTTTGGAGTTACAATTGAGACTGTTCTTGTATATGGCTCTATCACTTGGACTCTAAATTCAACATTAGAGAAAAAAGTTGATGGAACATATACAAGCATGCTGTGAGCTGCGTTAAACAAGTCAGGGAGAGATCACATAACGAATAAGAAGTTGTAATAACAGATACAATATTCTAATAATGACTGAGGTTCTCCGATCACTGCTGGAGAAACAGAAGCGAAGTAGTGAGAGAAGTATTACTTTTGAACCCACAACACGGACGACCTACAAAGACATACTTAGACCAACTAAGAGATGACACAATGTGCACTAGTAAGGAATAACCGATAGCGATGAGTGATAGAGAGGAATGGAGGACACATGTTATGAACTGCAGAGAAAGCTCGACCAGGTAATTAAGTAAGGTATATATATATATATATATATAATATACACACATACATACATACATGCACGATAGTTAATTATTATATGTGCCCTATTAAGTTTACCTATTTCATTACATAGAATTATGAATCATACTAGATGATAACATAAATGTATTATATAATAATAGTCTCTTTGCGTAACTCCTCCCATATCTATTTATAAATGCATGTTCACAAACTGAAATAGCTCTCATGCCTCTATCCGATATTATACATCTAGATATAAATAGTTTGGCGCCTGTATTATATATATATATATATATATTTACATCGAACATGATACATATTTGATATTCGTACCTGTTTTACACTATATTGTTCTATCGATTATATAGTTCATATATGATAACCAATAGTACAATTCGTATTAATAGTACATAGACATTAGCATCTCGCAGTAGAATAATTATAATTATACCAGAGTTACTAACCGCAAGTTAAAATCATTATATTATAATAATGTTGGCATTTATATTCCTAATATATGAGTGAATAATTTCCATTGAATATATATAATATAAAACCATTACATAATATCTGGTCATATTGAACTATTATAAAAATACTCATACTATATGGTATTATACATGTAAATATATTATTCCGATTATCGCGTATTACCTATTATAATAATTATATATATATATATATATATATGTTATATGTATTATAATAATAACTATATAATATAAATGTAGGTTTATGGTATACATTCTCGTTTTATTTAAAATTAAAGCGATGCGATAATATTACATATACAAATATCTTTGTATACATATATTATGATATATATATGA
>OZ025242.1:75335461-75445461 GCA_964019155.1 Osedax fenrisi
AATGTCTGTATAAAATAAATAGCTTTATATCATATAAAGTTTATATGAAATTATTATATAGGATATTTAATATTTTATAACATCATTATTAATTTGATGAATTACTTATATTAATTAATACATAAATCTAGATATATTATATTCACTAAAATAAACAGGTTTAATTTGGTTGGCCCTAAAAAGGGCCGATTGTTAGGATTGGTATAGATCAGAATAGAATTAAGCACGTTCACCACGAATACGGCGGGCAAGTTGAATATCTTTGGGCATGATAGTAACACGCTTGGCGTGAATGGCGCATAAGTTAGTATCTTCGAAGAGACCTACTAAGTAAGCTTCACTTGCTTCTTGAAGAGCCATAATAGCGGAACTTTGGAAACGTAGATCAGTTTTAAAATCTTGAGCGATTTCACGTACTAAACGTTGGAAAGGTAACTTACGGATAAGTAATTCAGTAGATTTTTGGTAACGACGGATCTCACGAAGAGCAACGGTACCAGGTCTGTATCTGTGAGGTTTCTTAACTCCACCAGTAGCAGGAGCACTCTTGCGAGCAGCCTTAGTAGCCAATTGTTTACGAGGGGCTTTACCTCCGGTAGATTTACGAGCAGTTTGCTTTGTACGTGCCATTATGATAAAGTGATAATGAATGAATTTTAGAGAAAATCAGTAGCTTATATAATATTTTCCGTGGAATTAAAAGATAATAAATCACTGATTGGTTGGATTCTCATACAAATATATTATTAAAAATATAATCATAATCAGAGAACAATGTTAATAACTCAATAATGATTGGCTGGTTTGTTCTCTTTGTATTGGCTAATAATAACTGACCAATCAACATGCGTTGACGTAGTCTATTCCACGATAAAGCCTATATAAGATGCAAAATTGGCTATTACATTCATTCTTATATTTTGAACGCTCAATCTATATCTTATTTTCATCATGTCTGGACGAGGAAAAGGAGGTAAAGCAAAGGGAATCAAGTCTAAGACTAGATCTTCCAGAGCCGGTCTACAATTCCCAGTAGGTCGTATTCATCGCCATTTACGAAGAGGTAACTACGCTAAAAGAGTAGGTGCTGGTGCACCAGTATATTTAGCTGCTGTTATGGAATATTTGGCAGCTGAAATTCTCGAGTTAGCTGGAAATGCTGCCCGTGATAACAAGAAATCCAGAATTATTCCACGTCATCTTCAGTTGGCCATCCGTAATGATGAAGAATTAAACAAATTACTTGCCGGTGTTACTATTGCTCAAGGTGGTGTATTACCTAATATTCAAGCCGTTCTTTTACCAAAGAAAACTGCAAAATCTACTTAATCTATCACTTTTTTTTTTTTACAGATTCATTTCTGTCCAATCGGTCCTTTTTAGGACCACCCAATTTTAACATGTTTATTCTAATTTAATTATATAGTTCAATAATTATAATATCTAATTTAAAAAATGTTATTTTTTGTAAATATTGCAGTATTGTAATATTTAATATTTATATATAAGTATACTAGATCACATATTAACTTATTAAGTTACTTACTATGATAGTAAGTATAAATCACCATTCTATACTTTTTTTTGTGATTTTATATAAGCATCTTTAACCTCTTATATAATGTTAGTATTCCATATAATATTTATAATAACAATCCACCTATACATAATGCCATAACATACAGTGTAGTCTAAATCGATCAAACCAAAGTCTTTCGTACAGCATTAATTTAACGAATCCAACAATATGATTTATACGGATGACTATATTTGTCAGCACTTATCAACATGAATTCATAAATTACCATCATCAGTTATGTTTAATGTTTCTTGACATTATATTAAATGTCATCAAATCATTTAGGTATAGCAATGAGATTTTTTATTTTGTAGCTAGAATAAAATTATTAATACCATTGGAAAGAGGATGAAAAAGTAATATAAGTTTCATATTTTACTTTTTTGATATAATTAATAATAAAAAAGTTATGGTCAAAAGAATGGCCAGATTTGAGGGTATTAATTCAGACATCTATTACATGTAAAAGATACAAATATGTTGGTAATTCAATTTTGAACAACTAATATTCAATATTTTTATATTTTTTTTTTCACACAATATTTTAAATAGGATTTTACATTATATAAAATAAAAAAAAAACTATTTTTTTTTTAAATCTTTTTTCATTAAATAATTAAATAAATTAATTTACATTAAAAATAAGAATAATTTTAACTTCACAATTAATTTATAATATATTTATTATTACAGATTACAAAGCCAAGAAGAATCAATTTATGTTAAGCTGCTAAAGATTTTCAAAATATTTCACTGCTGTGTATATTTATCAAACTATCATATTTATTTTTTACAATATCTGTATATTTATATATAGTATGTTATACATTATTTATTTCAAATGTGCATGTTATAGTTTAGCAAATATACTTTACATTATTTACTTTATTCAATTATATCTTTTCTTAAATCAATAAAAATCAATAAATAAGATATATGATTACTAAAGGTGTGTTTCAATATTTATTTTGGTGTATTCATAAATAGATAAGTTTAGTTATGACATGTGAACACAACAACATAATGATATAACGACATTACATAGATTTGTACATAGCATTACTAGCTATACACCACATTTCCACGATTTCTTACGAATTTGAAATATATCTTGAACATCCGTATTCAGAACCAACGCCAATAAGCAAGTATATAATCCCTATATAATATTAACATATTAATATGAGTAAATATAAAATTTTAAATAATATAATAATACTTACCATATGAAAAAGTACTCCGGGTTAAAACAGTTATATTTTCATGACCATTCTTCAATAGCAGCAGAGGTTATATGGATATCCTCTTTAGTCTCGAATGGAATGCATCTACTATCTGTAATGAATATAATTGAAGTTAAAGGTAAAGGCATTTTATTAGTATGATAATTCACTATGTAAACAGATAATAGACAATTATATATACAACATTATTGTATTATTTATGGATCGATAATTTACAAAATTAAAAATTTGCTTAATTTTTCAATAGTTATTTTCGAATTACAACATACATTAGAAACATGAGATATTGGAATTGTATTTATCCATTAGCGTTATTTTTTCTTGTTCATGAACTGTATTATTTAATTTTTCAAATAAATTCAAATTACCACTTTCCGATTGTTAAATTTTAGTATTCAATAATTGTAATGCCTTCTGTAAATTTATAACACGAATTGAAATGAACTGTTCATTATACCGTAGAGGTATTTTAGTGAATCTTTCTGTCACTCTTACAGAATTATTAATTAATTCTTCACACTATTAGAAAAATATAACTCCTACATTATTCCGGTGCATGTTATATGTCCTGCATAGTCTACGTGATAATCATATTACAGTTACTCAGAAACTAGGATTTAATGTTAGTTTTTGTAAACAGTCAGCAACACACATACCATTCTTAATAAGATATAAAACATCACCAACTTTAATGTTTGCGAGATCAGGGTAGCGGTACTTTTCTAGAAACTTCGTTGTCATTTTAAGGATACTGTAAGGAATTTAAACAGTAATATTATATTAAATATAAACATAGATATCATTATGATTATCATATAAAATATTAAGATAATAAAATAAATAATATCAATATTAAGTCAATATTATATAAATATATATGTATATAAAATTAATTAGTATATAAAATATCTTTATACCATAGCTATATTAGGTAATAATATATATTTAGTATATTTTATATTGAATATATATATAAATAATTATTAAAATATGTTAAATAAGTAAAATTAATTTAGTATATTTGATAATTTAAATTTATTAAAAAATATGAGACATTCCGAGTTTAATCGTCATTATTTTTAATACTTATCTAAATGTTTGATACATAGACTAATATTAATCTAAAATAACTGTAATTTGTGTACTAGGACTATTAGTTTTTTAATTCATAAATCAATAAGTTTATTTTACATTTTTAAATGATATTTGTTGTAAATTTTTACTAAATATCTATATTATTTATAAATATAATTTTCTAATAATTATTTAAATGTATATATTTATATTTAATTAGTGTATGATATAAATTAATACAATAGCTATATTATGTATTGATATATATTTAATATATTTTATATTGAATATTTATAGAAATAATGATTACAATTTGTTAAATAGAGTTAGATAAGTAAAATTAATCAGTATTTTTGATAATTTAAATTTATTAAAAAATATGGGACATTCCGTGTTTAAGAGTCATTATTTGTATTACTTATCTAAATGTTTGATACATAGACTAATATTAATCTAAAATAATTGTAATTTGTGTACTAGGACTATTAGTTTTTTAAATCATAAATCAATAAGTTTATTTTACATTTTTAAATGATATTTGTAGTAAATTTTTACTAAATATCTATATTATTTACACAGATTATTTTGTATTGCTTATATAAATTATTAATTTTATAATTAAATAGTGTATAAAATAAATTAATATAATACCTATATTTTTTAATAATATTTATGTAGTACATATTATATTAAATATTTAAAAAATAATCATTAAAACTTGTTAAATCGATTTAATAATTTAAAATTTGTTTAAAAATATATTTAAAATTATTGATATTTTTTTAACGATTTTAACGATTTTGAAAAGTCGATTAAATACTCAATTAAACACTCAATATTAAATATTAGTGTATATTTTATATACCATATGACATATAATTTAATAATCTATATAGATATATAATAATAATAATAAATATATATTTATTTTTAAAA
This sequence comes from Osedax fenrisi, assembly GCA_964019155.1. Lineage (NCBI taxonomy): Eukaryota > Metazoa > Annelida > Polychaeta > Sabellida > Siboglinidae > Osedax > Osedax fenrisi. The sequence continues at coordinate 75,340,295 of OZ025242.1, forward strand.
TAATAATGTTACTAAAAAAAAGCACATGTACTTACTGCGAATCCTGAAATTGAAATGGAAACCCCTTGCATTTTGGATTCACTTTTATACTATCCGTAGAGGATATTGCACTGATTATAAATCATTTTAATTGGATTAAAAATATTTATTAATTACTATTTTACATGAGATTGAAAATGACAGATATTTTGGATATTTTGAAAATATCATATATTTACAAGTAGATTTTAAATTCTTACATTTTAAAAATGTCATTGCTATACCCTACATTTGACAAATGTTAGTACCAATGATGTTTTTGGAAAATGATTCGAATATGACATGCAATATATTACAAATAATTCCATAGGCATACACTTCCACACTCTAGTATTGTTATAACATAATGCATATTATCAACCACCCATTCCTACAGTTGTTCAATACACATATTATTGTGTAAGTACGACAAAGTATTTCTCGAATGTTCAAGTCATCGCTACAATGACTACATATTCAGCCTTGCCGCCATCACAAACTACACTCACTTACGTGAACGATGCATGCTCTATTATGTTTATAAATATTAATGTCTTATTCACGATTGTAATGACCTATATAAATTCTATTATTAATAATTTTATTTTTATGATATTTCGTCACATTATCACAATATTAATTCTAGTAAAAATGTTTCACTTAATAATGAGAGTAAGTTAGTTTCTTAAATAGTGAAGGCTTGAATTAAATATACATTAAAATTGTTGGTGTGAACGCACCTTACAGGTGCGTTCACACCAAAAATTTCCGCTGGAAATTTCTTGCGTCCGTTCACACTGGATATTACATTTCCGCTGGAAATTTCTGATGGAAATTTCAATATACCATAGTTAAGGTAAGGTAATTATTTATTTAGACACTCGTTATATTTTAAAATCTCACAAGTGTTGAGAATATATAAAAATAAATAATTAAATTAATAAATTAATTAAATAGTTAACAAAAAAATTCGCAATTTCTTCTTGAATTCGGTGTGACTCCTTGTACATCGTAATGACTTGGGAAGAGAATTCCACATGGAAGGAGCAGCCCAGCCGAACGATCTTTTCCCAATTCTCATCAGATTTATTTTCGGCACTGAAAGTAAATTTGAATATTGCAGACGAGTGTTTCTCATTAGCTCTTCATTAAGGAGTTTATTTAAATATATAGGCTTTTTCAAAATAATAGTTTTATGAGTTATACTTAGTATTTTAAATTTGCACATATTGTCCATAAGGAACCAATTTAAATCGCCTACTTTTTTTGTAATACTTATTTGGTCACACCTCTTAATATTAAAGATTAATCTTGTAGATGATTTAATAACCCTATTTAATCCATAAAATAATTTCAGTTTGGAATTAATTAGTAAACTATTTCAATATTGTAATCTAGATAACACAATAGATTGCACTAACGCAATTGTTGATTCCGTACTCAAGTACTTTCTAATTTTTCTAATATTAAAAAGATTAAAATTAGCGGATCTACATTGCGAAGTGGCAAATTGAGTAAATCCTAATTTTGAATCTAATATTACTCCAAGAGATTTAGCACAATCACTTGGAATAATAACTTTAGAATCAAATGTAATAGTGGTAAAAATAAAAGGTTTAAGGGAAATATTAAGTAGTTTAGTTAATGATGATAACACGAAATATGATACATGGGATTTAATATTATGGGGGTAATATACTTGTTATAAATATGATAATCATGTGAAAATTATATGATATGAGTTTTAACAATATTTTAGTAAACATATATTTGTATTCATTATGGAGTTATAGGTATTTTAGGGTTACATTATGGTGTTTAAAAATACATATATATATATATATATATATATATATACAGATAAGGGCCTGGCCAATCCCAGGATTGTCTATAGGCCTATAGGCATGTGGAGTATCGTTTTCTGAAAGATCGATATGGAGTAATGGGATGGATTCAGAGAAGAAAATGTAAGTTGTCAGGATCATTTCAGATGCTTAAAGAATTTATGAGGGAAGTTATAACTAAATTTAAAACTATGTACGTGTTGATGTACACGCATTTACATTTTTGGTTAAAGAATGAACTCCATATATATCTAAAAAAACACAAATTATGGAAAGTGTATTTCAGTTGCTGAAAGATTGGCCACACTTTATTGTCGCCGATAGTACATTCCCATTAGAATACCAAATTATTAAGCCATACCCCAGATAAATTTAAACATAAAGAAAAGAATATACAATTATCGTTTAAATAGAGCCAGAAGAATTGTTGAAAATTCATTTAGAATTATGTCTGCAAGATTTATATTATTTATACACCTACGTAGATCCATAAATTTTCATCCAAACAAGGTTCAATTATTCGTTTATACCATATGTCTTTTACACAATAAATTATAAACAATACCGAATGAAAGAAATAATGATATAGAATATAATGTAGACTATAAATGAAAGAAGTATCTTCTTTCAGTTGTAATGAAAGTACAGGTAACGCAAGAGAGATTCGCGATTAAGTTAATTAATTTTATTCAGATGAAGGCGCGGTTGATTGGTAGTTAGAAAAATTATAATTGTTTTTAATTTTATAAAACTTTTATTAACATATATATTTTTATTATCTCATTATATTTGTATATATTACAATAATATATATATATATATATATATATATATATATATATATATATATATATATATATATTTATTACATGTAAAATATATACAATTTTATTTATTTTCATTTTCTTGTTTCTCGAGGTATTTTATTACAACTTCTTGTAATTCTTGCTGACATTTCATGATTCGTATTCTAGTTTCTAATCCTATTAATTTTAAATAAATGATATAAATAAACGATGACAATTATTTATATATATATATATATATTAAATCTGCATTGATAAATAGTGATCTAAAATTTATATATATAGGCAATCACATACATATATAAACACACACACACACCATCACACACACACACACATACACACACATACACACACATACACACATACATACACACATACATACATACACACATACATATACACATACATATATACACATACACACATATATATATATATATATATATATATTTATATATATCATATATTATATGTATATATATATATTATATGTATACATCACAAGTATAATAATACATACTATAATCATATACAAAAGTACATATATATATATTATATATATCATCATGGGTATATAATCATTATCATGTTATCAATAGTATTGAACATTGTATGATTCATACGGGAGCGAGTCGAGTCGCCCGAAAGTCGACTCGCCCGAATAAAAATAAGTCGAGTCGCCCGAAAATAAGTCGACTCGCCCGAATTACATAAGTCGACTCGCACGATACATAAGTCAATTCGCCCGACACATAATTTGATATGACAGATACTGAAATTGTATTGTTTTATGTAAAATTGTATTACCCATATCCATATATTCTAATTGTACACTAATTATTATTTTATATAAGTTATTATTCTTAAAAATAAATAAACTATATATAAATATGTTACAAACAATATTTAATTTAAATAATACTTAATTTGAATTAATAATTGTATACTAATTATTATTTTATATTAGTTTAATAAATATAAGTTTTTATTCTTAAAAATAAATATAAGTATATATAAATATGTTTACAAATAATATTGCATTTTAATAATAATTAATTGTAATGAATAGTTGTACATAATTATCATGGTATAAATATTTGTGTTCACAAATGTGCTGAAAACGCCTTCATTTGAATTTAAAGTCCTTTAATATTAATATGATATATCTCATATATATGATTATGTTAAAATAAATCAAAGTATAACAAGGACTTGATTAGGTCATTGCTTAATATATCATGTATAGGATATGCATATATATATATTATAAATACATACGATATCAATATTGTTCCTTACAGTCTGATTAATGTAAAGTAGAAACAATATATAATATGTGTATAATAGTATACTATATATACTGCACCGATGAGAAAATTATGATATGGTCTTATAAATTAATTTATTCTACAAGTTTTAGTTTTTAATTTATTCTAAATTAGAATTTACTTAATTATAATGTGAATATTATACATATATAAGATATTTATATAGTTTATGAAATATCGTTTAATTTCAAGTAGAAGAAATATATTATATTTATATATTATTATATCATAAAGATAGTACTGGACAATTACTAATGGTATCAATAATTAATTATCCTAAAATTGATTTTCGAAAATATTCTAAATAATAAGTTTGAATTTACTTAATTATAATGTGAATATTATACGTACATAGTAGGTTTATATAGTTTATGAAATATCGTTTAATTTCAAGTAGAAGCAATATATTATATGTATATATTATTATATCATAAAGATAGTACTGGACAATTACTAATGGTATACCGATACATTATTATCCTAAATTGATTTTCGAAAATATTCTAAATAATAAGTTTGAATTTACTTAATTACAATGTGAATATTATACGTACATAGTAGGTTTATATAGGTTTATACCTAGTTTATGAATGATCGTTTAATTTCAAGTAGAAACAATATATTATATTTATATATTATTATATCATAAAGATAGTACTGGACAATTACTAATGGTATCAATAATTAATTATCATAAAATTGATTTTCGAAAATATTCTAAATAATAATTTTTAATTTACTTAATTATAATGTGAATATTATACATATATAAGATGTTTATATAGTTTATGAAAGATAGATTAATTTTAAGTAGAATATATATTATATGTATATACTAATATAATATTATATACTAATATTAAATATAAGTACCTACTATATCATATAGTTACTTACTAACTTACTCTTAGGGTTGAGTACGAGAATGAGATTTTGTATATTGATGCTATTATAATAAAATTAGAATCATTAGAAAGGTTATCAAATTATATAATGTAAGTCCTATCTTAGTTTTTTTTAATTTTTATTTAAAAAAAATTTATGATCAAAAATGTGCAAAAAAAAATGGTAACATTTTGACATGGTGTAGATAGGAATTACGCATGTTTTAATTAATTTATAATACATATTAGACCATAACTCATTGAATAATGAATATTTTTTAATTAAATTAACAGACTATCTTTATTATATATGTATATATATAAATATGTAACACAATAAACAAAATGATCAGCATTTCTACCCAATATGGGAAAAAAATAATTTATTTTTATCTAAAATTAATTTAATTTATATTTTTAAAAAGCTCTTTAAATTCTATAATATAACTTGTATCTTAGTTTTTTTAATTATTATTAAAAAAAAAAGTTATGATCAAAAATGTGCAAAAAAATGGTACAAATTTGACATGGTGTAGATAAGAATTATGAGTTTTTATTAATTTATAATATATATTAGACCATAACTCATTGAATATTTGTTATTTCAATTAACAGACTATCTATATTATATGTATATATAATTATGTAATAAGTTATAAAAAAATGATAAGCATTATTACCCAATATGGGAAATAATGAATTTTATTTATATTTTTTACAAAGCTCTTTAAATTCTATAATATAACTTGTATCTTGGTTTTAACTAATTTACAAAAGAAAATAAATTATAGTAACAAATATTATTTAATAATTTATGCAAAACTTTCTAAATTCTACTTTATTTATATATTATTTAAAATTAAATTATAAATTCAACTTATTTCAATTATAAATATTATTTAAAATTAAATTATTTCACATTATTTCAAATTATTAAACACATTTCAATAATAAATATTATACATCATTTTTTCATATATACAATTTATTTTAACATTAAGTACTAACCTATATATATATATATATTAATAACAAAAATATATATATTTAATATAATATTAAAATATATATAGAACATTTACAATAATAGAATCTTTTTTTCTTTCTCTTTCCTTTAGTCATCAGAATTGTAACTTATAATCCAGCTATAAAAGAATAAAAAACTAATGATGGATACATGTAAATTTAATTTATAATTAAATATACTAAACCTGTTCAATTTCGTTGTATCACTTTTCTTTAGTTGCCAAAATACATCAATGATACCTTTAAAACATTACAAAATTAATTATTTTATGAATAAAACTTATATAAATATATGTATCAAACTTATATAAATATATCAAAATTAATATTTTAATAATTATCTAAAACAGATTAGGTATATTTGATTGATAAATTATACATTTATTTGTATTTGTGTGTATCTATAGTTAGACATTACATATATATTTTTATATAAATAAATGATCATAAATATCAAAATCAGATTTAGTGTAATTATATATGAATCATTAATCAGACTTAATTTATTTAAATTTTAGTAAATATGTATTTATTTGTATTTAAATTTGAATAGGATTATATTAATATTTCAAATATTATTTGCAAATATTAATCAAATACATTATTATATTTGAAATTTATTAATTACCAAAATCAGATTTTCTGTATTTGAATTATTAACCAGAAATATTTTTGTATTTGCTAGAGTATTTATATTTTAATAAGATATTAAACATGCATATCTGATTAAATAAGTTTTCATAATTATTAAAATCAGATTGTTATCATTTGTAATTGATTTTGTTATTGTATTTGAAAAAAACATATATATATATATATATATATTTATACATTTGTATATGATAAAATACATTTTGTAAATTAGTAATTTAATAATGATAAAAATCAGATCTGCTCTATTTGTATTTTTATATATTTTAGTTAAATTCTTGTTTGGATTTAAGAGTATATTTATATTTGATAAAATCAAAATAATTATTATATTTAATATTAGAAAGTAAAAGTAATAGTTATCGAAAGTAAAAGTATATTATATTATTTATATTCTTATTTTTAATTAAATCCATCACTTAAAACCTATCAAATTCACTGGAATATAGGTATTCAACTCTTACTAACTAACTTTTAGTTCCATGACTCATGAATCGTAGTGGTAATTTTCTCACTAGCTTCAGTAACAAATCGTCTCAGGTCGCTTCTATCCATGTCCAGTAGTTCACCGGTGATCAGACATCCACTGATTAATATTAAACACGCCTTTTCGCTGTCTTCAACTATATAATAGTAAGTGATATTAATTAATACATTTTGCATATAGTGATTGATAGTTTGAGCTATACAAAAATATTAAATATATAATTAAATAGTGATATGAATGAAACCAAATAAAATAACGGCTATAGATTTAAAATTTATTTAACTGTAGTAGGGCAGATGGAAATAGATGCAAGATGGATTTGTAAACAAAACATTAATTGATATGTATATACATATACTAACTTTACTTACCAGGTTGAGCTTTATCGTTACACCATGACACACGTTCTCAGATCATTTCTATCGCTCATCATATTTGGTAGGGCTCCTGACTGTATATGCATCGTCCATCAACTTGTGTATATAGTTCTTTATTGGACACCAGGATACGAGACGTCACTCATGCAATGACATCTAGAGAATAACATCTCTTGTGCCCATCTTCTATGCCCCAACAGTGTCCTAAAAATCCTATATAGATAAATATATGAATGTATTCGGATATTATAAATAAATGTATTGACCATTATGATTAATACATTAATTTGTATAAACAAACTATTATATTTATTAGTTAAAACAGCTCTTTATTATTATGTAATCATAATATATTTATTTAGCTACACTCATATGATATACATATAAATTAATATATTGTTCAGAAATCTACACATGCAATACCTGTCGCACTATAACTAGCTAATATGTAGATCTGCTCCGCTCAATAATAGTATTAAAATATGCTAGCATAACAGTAATTATATAAAATGTATACGAACAATTAATACTAATATATATTATTATAGATTGATATTAAATATATTACATAAAGCATAATAGTATGCTATAAAAATGTATATGAAGAAATAATACGAATAAATTAAATTCGTTTGTAAAATTTAAGATATTTAATCATGATAATTAGGTTGTATATAAAATGTATGATTTTTATGATAACAATAATATAACGACAATGTTACCACTAGAAATGTCTACTAAAATTATCTATTATTTATAAAATTAAAGTCTTATGGACGGCAAAACTTGAATATTTACATGGTGGATATATGAGATTTTTTAAATAAGGGTTACTTTCAAATTACGATAACTCTGAAATGAATAAGAGAATGATTAAATTGTGTTGGAAAAAAGCTTTATTAATTACATTTAGATCTATGTATATATTAAGTTATATAATTATATGAGAATGAGATCTACAAATTTATTTTTAAAATACTACAATAAAATCGTGTTTCGCCACCCATAAAAGGTAACCTTTATAAACATGTTACATTATTATAATAGTTATATTATAATAATTATATATTTAATGTATTATTACAAATAGTATATGTATATTTATTAAATACATGATTAATTAAGATGATATAAAATATTATTTATTGAAAATAGTATATTTAAAAAAAAAATTGATAGCACATGTTTTAACTTTTTATTTAAGTGTCCAGTTAATTATGAAGATATTATTATAATAATTATATATATAATTTATTTATAGAAAATAAATCAATACTTAGGTATATTCAAAAATAATTAATTTATATAGAATTTATGACTTTAAAATTATAATAAAATAATCATCTAAACATTATTTATTCTATAAATTATAGCTCACTAAACATGTAATATTATAGACTATAATTTATAGTAAATATAGTATGTATTTTAATAATAATAAGTATATATATATTCATTGTTATAATATATATTTATAAATAACAAAAATAATATTATATATGTAATTCAGGCATTAAATAAATGATTTATTAAGTTGATATTGAATATTATTAATTGACAAATTATTTTTCAAATACTATTTTTAATAAATCTAACATTTTGAAAATTATTTTGATAATTTTTTCAATATTTATATAAATTTGTGTAGTCTTTTATGAAGTTATTATAAATGATATACAATATATTTATAGGTACTTTTATCGATAAAACGTTCATAATTACACAGCAAGTAAAATTATTTAAAAAAAATATATTTTTGTTATCACATTTTTAATCTAAATTTATATTAAATCGTTATAAATGATTTATAATATAAAATTTATTTATATGATATTTCTATTAAAGTATTATTTTTTTATGTATATCAATACTAATATTATATATGTATATATATTTTTATAATATATATATTTATAAATAATTATTAAATATTATATATGTAAATAAGCATTCAATAATTGATTTATCGAGTATTATTAATTGACAAATTTGAGATTTGCCTCCATTTTAATTTTCAATATTTTCAATATTTATGTAAATTTGTGTAGTATTTTATGAAGTTATTATTAAGTATATATTATATATTTAATAACACATTTATAGATAAAACGTTCATAATGACGCAGCAATTAAAATTATTTTTCAAAAATAATTATTTATTATCGTATTTTTAATTTTTAACAATACACATGTTCACTAACCAAACTCACGAGAATCAATAACAGCAAGCTTGTTGCTGATTGGACATATTCAAAAGGGATGTTTACTTTATAATTTGACAGTTCAATTTTTAAAATCGGTTAATTAATAAGTATTTTATGAACAAAATAAAACTTATGATTTTCAAAAAAATCTGTGTAATGTTTTTCTCAACCTCGGCATATTAGACCTTGTAAAATAGGCCATTTTGAATCTCATTCGCGTCCCATAGTAACTATATGATATAGTACCTACTTATATTTAATATTAGTATATAATATTATATTAGTATATACATATAATATATGTCTTCTACTTAAAATTAATCTATCTTTCATAAACTATATAAATATCTTATATATGTATAATATTCACATTATAATTAAGTAAATTAAAAATTATTATATAGAATATTTTCGAAAATCAATTTTAGGATAATTAATTATTGATACCATTAGTAATTGTCCAGTACTATCTTTATGATATAATAATATATAAATATAATATATTGCTTCTACTTGAAATTAAACGATCATTCATAAACTATATAAACCTACTATGTACGTATAATATTCACATTGTAATTAAGTAAATTCAAACTTATTATTTATAATATTTTCGAAAATCAATTTAGGATAATAATGTATCGGTATACCATTAGTAATTTTCCAGTACTATCTTTATGATATAATAATATATACATATAATATATTGCTTCTACTTGAAATTAAACGATCTTTCATAAACTATATAAACCTACTATGTACGTATAATATTCACATTATAATTAAGTAAATTCAAACTTATTATTTAGAATATTTTTGAAACTCAATTTTAGGATAATTAATTATTGATACCATTAGTTTATAATTGTCCAGTACTATCTATAATATATTTCTTCTACTTGAAATTAAACGATCTTTCAACGATAATTATGTACAACTATTCATTAAAATTAAGTATTATTAAAATGCAATATTATTTGTAAACATATTTAAATATACTTATATTTATTTTTAAGAATAAAAACTTATATTTATTAATTTAAACTAATATAAAATAATAATTAGTGTACAATTATTCATTCAAATTAAGTATTATTTAAATTAAATATTGTTAGTAATATATTTATATATGGTTCATTTATTTTTAAGAATAATAACTTATATAAAATAATAATTAGTGTACAATTATATAATGGTAATACAATTTTACATAAAATAATACAATTTGAGTATCTGTCATATCGAATTATGTGTCGGGCGAATTGACTTATGTATCGGGCGAGTCGACTTATGTAATTCGGGCGAGTCGACTTATGTAATTCGGGCGAGTCGACTTATTTTCGGGCGACTCGACTTATTTTTATTCGGGCGAGTCGACTTTCGGGCGACTCGACCTGTATTCCACTGTATGAATGAATACAGGTCGAGTCGCCCGAAAGTCGACTCGCCCGAATAAAAATAAATCGAGTCGCCCGAAAATAAGTCGACTCGCCCGAATTACATAAGTCGACTCGCCCGATACATAAGTCAATTCGCCCGACACATAATTCGATATGACAGATACTCAAATTGTATTATTTTATGTAAAATTGTATTACCATTATATAATTGTACACTAATTATTATTTTATATAAGTTATTATTCTTAAAAATAAATGAACTATATATAAATATATTACTAACAATATTTAATTTAAATAATACTTAATTTGAATGAATAATTGTACACTAATTATTATTTTATATTAGTTTAAATTAATAAATATAAGTTTTTATTCTTAAAAATAAATATAAGTATATTTAAATATGTTTACAAATAATATTGCATTTTAATAATACTTAATTTTTCATACAGTGTATGCATTGATATGTGAATAATATTCACTGAATATAAACATCTACTCTATTTATAACTTATAAAACTATTTATAACTGTCGCGCGCTCGCCGCCCGCCTAATTTGCTTGTAACATTTTGAAAACCGTTCCCAACTCTATTATTTATCTAGTATATTTCATTTTCAAGTATTGAATCTATACATATTATATAATATATAATTTATATATCAATATATGAAATATTCTTTTCATATTATAATAATTGTACCATTGAATAACTTATTGATAACGTTCTTACAAAACTCGACTCGATAGACGTACGACGTACGTCGTATGCCATTTTTACGTACCTATATAGGTACCTAATAATTATATATACCTGTATTTAATATAAATATCATAGTAGTAATTAGTTACATATATTATGTATACGGTCTTTATTTCGTATAGTGGTATATACCACTAGTTAATAGTACTATCATAATAGGTTTCGTTATTGTATATTATTTTAAATATAATAATTATAAATAAATTATAATAATTTATTTTAAAATATATTTATAATATTTACGATTTTATATAGTAAATATATTCCCCAAACTAAATATATTAGTAATGAATAATTATTATAAATATATCTTATTTGAAATATATGTTATAATATAATATATATTCAATATAATATTTAATTTATATTCAATATTATATTGTAAATATTTAAAAATAACAAACCATTTAAATTCAATTCTCCTGCTATAGTATCCATAACTGCAGTTCATTTGTTATTTTACGATAGTCTATACAATATGTATCCCATAAACATTTATTATCTCTATATTTACTTATTATGTTATATAATAATGTATCCATAATGTAAATAAAATAAAATGTATAAAATAATTGTAAAATAACAAATACAAATTTAAATAATAAATTATGTCAAAGTTTATTCAAGTATAAAATACCCGGATGATTATCATTTCCATCGGAAATTCACAAATAAATTCAACATGTTGAGTTTCATTTCCGATGGAATTTCCGACGGAAATTCCATCGGAAATTGAGTCGTTCACACCTATTTCCATCAGAAATTTCCTCTATACCCATTTCCACCGGAAATTTCCAGCGGAAATTTTTGGTGTGAACGCACCTAGTAGGTTAGTAGGATTAGTATAGAAATACCTAACGCAATAGTGAAGGCTTGAATTAAATATACAAATCGATTTAATAATAACTATAAATTATATTTTTATTAATTAATCCAACATTTAAGGTTATAATAGTAATTTTACTTGGGTAAGTAATTAAACATAATATATATATATATATATATATATATATATATATATAATATATATATATACAGTAAAACCTCTCTATAAGAAACTATTTTTTCACAGTACTTTTTTTCTTAAAGGTACCAGCGGAAATTTTTGGTGTGAACGCACCTTATAGAGAGGTTTTCTTATAAAGAGGTTTTAACTTTTCCAATGATTTTAAGAATTCATTTAGGACCTATAATTGAAAATGCACTATATATAGTGCATAGGGTATATAACCTATATGTTATATATAGTATATTTATTTATTTTATTTATTTAGTATTAATTAATTAATTAATCAAAAGAATAGTTTAGAAATATGATTTATTTTAAAATAACATTTATTAATTAATTTTAATAAATCTATGGATATACAATAACAATTATTAATTATTTTTAATTCATTTCGAGCCATTTATGTAATATAAAATATTTGTAAGAAAAAAAGATCTTATATAATAATTAATTTCTATAATTTTTATCAATATACAATACTTCTATTTATATATATAATTATTTTTTATATTTTTTATACAATAAGTTTCTTATAAAGAGGTTTTTATTATATTTTTCTTATAATATTTTCTTATAAAGAGGTTTTTTAATGTGGAAAAGGTTGAATTCCAACCAAATGTGTGAAAAATGTTCTTATAAAGAGGTTTTTCTTATAAAGAGGTTTCTTATAGAGAGGTTTTACTGTATATATATATATATATATATATATATATATATATATATATATAGTATAATACATATTTATGGTTATGTGTTAAATTTTGTAATATTATTTATTAAATTTAAAAACAAAAGTGTGATTATATTTAATTATTAACTATTATATAATCACCATCTATATTTCTAGTCATAAATTCAAAATTTGCAAGAAGCTATATGATATTATTGTAATGCAAATTAATAAATAAGACACTTTATATGAAATCATAAATTTGTTATATGATTTCCTATATATTTAATATACTGGCCTATAAAAGCTTGTACTAAGCACTATATTTTGAAAAATATATATATACTTTTAATGTCAAACGAAGTAATTTGTAATATTAATATTATTGCTAGTATAGTAACCGGGGATGTACTAAAATCCAGTTGTAATTTTATAATACTTATTTGTATATAATATAATTAATTTAATACTTTAGACACTATATATTATATATTATAATTAATAAGTGATATTAAATGTTCAAAATAGTAATGTATATAAATAGCATTCATAAATCAATTGTTTCTACATTCTATTAAATTATAATTTAACATATTTTAAAAAGTGTATTTGATAAATATACCAAATATGACAATTAAATACAAATACATCACAGAATAATCATTCAAATACAAATACACAAAATCATCATATTTAAATACAAATACGTATTTGACCCGAACCCTGATAGTAACAAAATATCATTTTATATATTTGTAAAAATCTTTACATTAAATTAATATGAAAATATATTATATATATATTATATAATTATGTGGTGGTTTGAAAATAAATTATATCATATATGAATACATTTATTATCATTCACTAATTGTATTGTTTTCAAAGAATATTTTTAGTATGCATATAATTATATTAAATTAATATAATATATTTATATAAAATGCACATATATATAATTATAAAGCTTGGTATAATTATAAGAACTCTGATATTTGTATTATGAGATTCTCCGATATAAATATATGAATGAATAAATTAAATCAGTTTATAGACACGTGTCCAAGGAGGATCATTGAAAGCTATAGGTAGCTTTATTAAATCGATACCTCCATAGTATATGAACATAATAGCTTTAGGACAGTAATACAATATAATAAGAGTGTACTAGAATTCAATATATTAATAGTAGAGTAATATATAACAAAAATAATAATAATAATATTGTCCCTCAGCGTATTTCATCAAATTTCAATTCATTATCTAAACAAATAAAGCAATTATAAAACAAAAAGTGCGGTTAAAATAATAAAACAAATTATTAAAATGTGATAAAACAAAAATAACCCAAATGGTATAATATAAAAAATTTAAAATATTAACGATAATTAAAAATATTAAAAATTATTAAAATGATAAAATATAAAGACAACGTATTAAAATATATTCTAATAATATAATAGTAAAAAATAGTGTACATTATTTACTTTATCTAATATTTATTTAAAAAGTATATCATTGATAAGCCTTATCATAAGTAGTCTATATAGTATACTATATTTTATGGTGATGTAGATTAATTATAAATAAGGATATTATTTTAATAAATATTTATCAATTATTATAATTTATATAATATATGATATACTAAAAATATGCATTACATATAATTAATTCAATAAACTTATTTAAAAGTGGGTGGCCCTAAAATTGGCCAATTGTTATTGATGCGAGATTAAGAATTTATTTAATAAATTTGATTTAATTTTTGATAGCAACATATTATTAAAATATTTATTATTACAAATATATTATTATAAATCCAAAAAATAAATGATATCATATATGAATCAATAATTGTATTGCTTTAAAAGAATATTTTTAACATTTATATAATTAATAATATATTTATATAAAATGCAAATATATATAATTATAAAGCTTTGTATGAGATCACTATCATCTGTATTATCAGATTCTAAGATATAATAAATACACTTATGATAAGTCTTATCATGCTAATAAAAACTATAATTATTATAATAAATCAATATATGTTATGGTGATACATGTATATTAATTAATATATAATATATATTAATAATTAATTATACTATTAAAACTAATATAAAACTAATAAAATTAAAAATTATAAATTAAAACTGGTTAAACTATTATAAATATTTATCAATTACTTTTTTCAATATGATATTCAAGAATTATTTTCATTACATATAATAAATTGAATAAACTTATTTAAAATTGGGTGGCCCTAAAAAGGGCCGATTGTTATTTGTGCGATATTCAGAATTTATTTAGAACTGGTGTATTTAGTAACGGCTTTGGTACCTTCACTGACGGCATGTTTAGCTAATTCTCCTGGAAGTAAGAGACGAACAGCGGTTTGAATTTCACGGCTTGAAATAGTCGATTTTTTGTTGTACTTTACTAAACGAGAAGCTTCGTTAGCAATACGTTCGAATAAATCATTGACAAAAGAATTCATAATGCTCATAGCTTTGCTTGAAACTCCAGTATCGGGATGTACTTGTTTCAATACTTTATAAATGTAGATACCGTAGGACTCCTTCCTCTTCTTGTGACGTTTCTTATCTACAGATTTAGCAGTCTTGGTAGACTTCTGGACAGTTTTCTTAGAACCTTTAGCTGCTGAAGGAAAAACCATGTTGAAATAATATGAATGAATGAATTTATGGCGTCGATGTCTCGACTTATATTTACTTTAACGTGGAATGAATAACCAATAGGCTTCGAGTATAAAAGGGATTATATTGCGCATTTATACAAATTTAACAGTAATTTGATTTATGCACAAAGGAACAAAGGAATATAGTCATCGTGTAGTAATATAAACCGATCTATATTCTTAACAAAGAATATCCAAAACGAATTACAATATAAAATACTCTCATAAACTACCGTTCATCGATATTTATCACATAGAATAGTGATCACAATTTCTTCTTTACTTTTGTTATCATTATGTTGTACTATGAAAAAGTTGAAAAGAATTAGGTAAGGGAGGTGTTATCAAAATAATTAATAATAATAATAATCAATAATTAAAATAATTTATTATATTATTATAATTAGATATGTAAATTGGTACCTGTTTGAATCTTCGCAATTTTAAACTCGCTAAACATTGTTTATTCTAATTATTAATTCAATTAGTGATATCAATATCATATTGAATATGATTATATTTGATTCATAATATTATATTATGATGAAATCATATTAAATATAATTTAACACGAATTATATTATTTAAATTACTCGTGTGTGTCATTATTAACATATAAATTACATAGCGAATATGTCGCTCCTACGTCTGATAAATTATGTTATAGTTTTCTTTATTTGTTATTTTAATTTCTATTTCAAACTTTATATCATTAATTTGTGTTGCAAAAGTCTTATATTAATAAACTATTTCAAATTATATCATATATATAATATATTATATGAATATATTAACTATATTATATAGTTAATATATTATATAACAAATGTTTGATATTGCCATTTACTTGAATATTATAATTTCTAAAATAATGTTATGGTATTATCTCCATAAGTAATTAAAGTATTAAGTGTGTGTATAAGCAATGTTATTATATACATTAATATAATGTAATTCACTAATGATTAATGATATATACTTATTTATTAGAATGCGATAAAAAACATTTTATTGTAGTTATATTTATAATTAATAACTATCGATCTATTTAAATTGATAATGATAAACAAATAATACAAAAGTCATTACATTTATTAATAATAATATGATTTACTTTATTATTTTTATTATGAAAACTAAGTATTCATTACAATAATTATTACTAATATATAACAAACTAATAGGGTATGTTGGTTTTAAATTCTATATATATATCTATGTGGAGAGTAAAAGCTAATTTATATTACTTGTTTAATGCTAGTTTCATAAAGCAATGAAAACATGCAAATCGATTTCATTACTCTTGCTAGCAGTGTAATGTATGAATACAAATCACGTTGCGTAGATAGGGAGTGTTATATCTTGGCTTCGATTGTAATTAGATAATTTTTTATAATTTATTAATCTTTTAAATGATTCTGATATGATATGAGTATACGAATCATTTTAAAACACCATTAAAACTATAAATTTGAATATTTTTCATAAATATTTAAGAAATTGTGATTTAATTTTTAATATATATATATTTTTATAGTATGTAAATATTATGTATAATATCATGATATATATTTTAGTTTCGATAAATATAATGCAGTTAACCGACCTGCCCGATGACGTCACCACCTCCCTATTGGCTGCCACGCTGACCTCTACTTAAGTCAAGAGGTCGAGATGGGTGGGCGGGGTCACCCTATCGTTACGTTTACGTCGCCTCCAAAGATCAGCGGAGATTCTACTTGAAGAGAGGGGCTGAAGCGCAGGTGGACTGAGCTAATCCATTGTACGACCACCATGTCCGTGATGACAGCTATAAGGTTATTGTGTGTAAAATATGCGTATTTAAAATTTGTAATATTCTATAATATTGTAATATATAATCATTATTTTTAGTTTATAATTATATTGAAAATAACAGGTTTTCATATTTTCAGTGTTTGTTTACAAATATATCTACATAACTTATAGAAATACGATAAGATAACAAATAAAAACGTACAATTATTTATTACAAGAACATAAAAAAAAGTATGATATAATATGATATGCAAATTATTCTTTTAAAACTCATATTTTTTTGTATTTATAATAAATATAGGTATTCTCTTTCCCTAGATTAGTTACTAAAATATAATATCATTGAACAAACATCACCACACTAGTATCACCACTTTGCTAAATATCATCAATAGAGATAGGCATATTTCAACTATATTAGATATTGACTTATGAATTCAGTATGCATACTAATAATGTGTAATAACCTGCGACAAGTTCACATTGCGCCCTCATTGTTTAACAGGTTGACACATGTCTACGTAAGGAATACTACTCCGTCTACGGAACACATGATAGGTTTCAATATATATATATATATAATATTATATATAGGTACCTACTATAAAGTGTATATGAAAATATTAAATGGGGCATAATAGACATATAGAAAGATGGTAGGAATACAGAACGGTCGTGACCTAGATGTAATGTAGATAGATAACCATGTATGCTTGCCATGTTGTGACTTTCAGATGTATATCGAGCTTCTTCGAACATAGTTATATGGAACTTGTTTACAATGCGGTGATGACTTGCGATACTCGAGGACTATATTGTACCCGCAGCATGAGGTACATTCTTTGTTCCGACTCACATACTTATCCACACCTATATATTGTTATGCATAATAATTATAAAGTAGAAGAAAAATGAAATAATTATAAATAGTAATGTATAAATAATATTTTATCGTGCATATATATATATAATAACAAATTATAAAATACACCTCATGAGTGGTGAAATATATAGATGATTACATTTTAATAGGAGAGTCCCAATAAGTAGATGAAGTACGTATCTTGTACGCTTGCTTCCGAAGATCTCATTAATGTCTGGAGTTTGTAACTTGGGGAACATGCGATATAAACATGGTTTGTTAATGTTGAATTTTCGTACTTCTTCTTTAACTCTATCAACTGTGTATGTGTGTGTATTAATACATATATTTAGTAGTAGTAGTATTAGCAATATTAGAAGTATAAAAGTAATAGTGACAGTAGTAACCAAACTGGTATATGTTGAACACTAGAGATGACAGTGATGTTCAGAATATATAAAGTAGAAGAACAATGTCAAGTTATAAATATATATATTATTCAAATTATATTTTATATTATATACATAAGTTATATATATATTAACACCAATAATATTTTTTAAGTATATAAAGGGCGTAGTAGACATATAGAAATATGGTAGGAATACAGAACGGTAGAAGACTCATTAGAAATGCGAGAAGTAAACTACATGATCTGCAGTATGACTGGGAGGTCTATGTATATATTAGGTATTAGTCGTAGATTAAAGTTCACATTGATGAGGGAACTCACAGATGAAGGAATTCATGGGGCTGGAGAAGGTGAAATGTAATCTGGTGATAGGGAGCTAGTTAGGAGCTATGCTTGAAATAGATGATAAGTGATACATATATTATGATGATATTACAATTTTAAATTAAATTATTCAATAATACTATATAATTGTATACATTAATATACGCACACCCACAGTGACCTTATAGCTGATCTCACGAACATGTAGTTCTTACAACAGATTAGCCCAGTCCACACTTACTTCGACTCCGAGCCCCTCGCTAACTCTACGAAGAATCTCCTTCTTTCTTTGGATAACTTGTGAGATTCGAATAGAACGATAGCATACCCCCGCCCACCCATCTCGACCTCTACGACTCAAGCTGAGGTCAGCGTGGCAGCTAATAGGGAGGCGGTGATGTCATCGGGCAGGTCGGTGAGCTACAGGCTTCGGTTATTACGCGAATATATAATTATAATAATAATTATATATCTTACTTAATTAAATGCATTACGCATTCGTAGATAAATAATATAAAATTATATAGTTACTATAATTAATAACTATATATTTACATTTTAGAAATTATAATATTTAAATACACAAATTAACCTATTAAAATACATAAATTCATAATATATGTAAATTATAATAAAATATTAAATGAATAGCAATCTATATATGCTGAAGTTTAGTGTAGGCAAAACAAAATTTAGGTTAAAGTACTTATTAACCAAGATGTAGCTAATGGTATAACACTTACTAATATATTTTAATAATATATTTTATATAGGTAATGTTATAATTAATCTATATTTTACAGATACCAATATATTGTGAACATGATTCGAGAAGAATAAATATGCATTTATTTTAATAAATATGCCCAAACTTTAATCTAATTTGTTATCTCAATTATACAATAATTCTGATAGTTTTATAACTATCTTTATTTTAATATCACGCTCATATTGAATTATTTTATTCTATTAATAGATTATACTACACAATAGGGTTGTACAAATGTTAGTCTTTAGAAGTCTTTGAGTGTAAATCTCGAGTCCTAGTAATGAAATGTCTATGAGTTTGGTATCACATATTATAGTCGATTTAAAAATTGATGATAAGTCTATAGTTGAGTCGAGTATTTTAAATAAGCCATATTACACAAACTAAAGATTGTCAGAATTAATAATCTGTAATATTAGTTATAGATAGATATATGTCATTAATCATAATTATAAATATAGTATATAATATTTGTAGAATCCATACAATCGTAACAACATATTTATAACTGGGAATAATAATTAACACTACGATATCATATTTGTAAGCTGCCATATGTTCAGTCATACATTTACTTATAAATATTATTTCTTATTATACTGAACTCATAATAATCATTAATAAATTTAGTATTTAATTAATATTATATCATAATAAATAGTATTAATAATATTTTACTAATGTAATAATAAGAATATATAATTATATTAATATGTTCAGTCATACATTGACTTATAAATATTATTTCTTATTATACTGAACTCATAATAATCATTAATAAATTTAGTATTTAATTAATATTATATCATAATAAATAGTATTAATAATATTTTACTAATGTAATAATAAGAATATATAATTATATTAATATTTTATCATAATGGTAATATTATTTTATAATACATATTGGGTCTAGTATTTCTTTATGAACTATCAAACTTACAATTTAGATCTTTATGAATAATATAATTAATAATAATAATGATGCTATATTTAAAATTATAAATAAGTACATAAGGAATATCATGTAAATTATCAACTATTTAAATTTTTTTAAATATTTGAAAAGAAATTACTTTCTAAATTTATGAAGTTTAGTAATACTTCACTGATTTAGAAAATTTATATTTAAATATGCAATTGTAATAATAATAATATATATTCTTTCGCTAAATAATTTGATCTGAAATAATTTAGTATCAATAGATACATAGTACACTGTTATTATGGAATGTAATATTCCTTAATATAATAATATTCCATAATTACTACTATTATGAATGCTATAGAAGGCTCATTGAAAATCTACTATAAACTTATTATATTATACTATTTTATATATTTGTGATATTTATAATATTAATAAGTTCAACTTGCTATGTAATATTCAGTATTCCTTCTTAAATAATATTCATCATTATTTAATCATGATTCAAATATTATACACATTATTTTTTCAAATAAACATTTGTTTAATTTGTAGATTATAATTAATTATATTACTCATTTTTAGTATATTACATTACAAACTAATATATGTTAATATTTTAATAATTACTTTATAATTTCATAAAAACAAAGTTATTGTATTGTTTAATTATTGATATACATAAACTAGTATATATAATTCATGAGAAAAGTACACTTTATATTGAATACTAATATATTATTTTATATCATGAATTTAGAATTATAAACAAGTTATTAGTGGCTGGCTCTAAAAAGAGCCGATTTGTAGTTGTTCATCAAAAGTTAAGTACATGAATATGGTGAGAGAGGCAAATAGTAGCACATTTAGCATCTTCGAAGTGACCTACTAAGTAAGTTTCACTAGCTTCTTAAAGAGATGTAATCATTATAAATGTTGTAATATTCGACAGATATTTGGTATTAGAAATTCAGATGCTTCATATATATTTATATGTATATAAAGATTTGTTATATTTATAATTATATCACATATATATTATGCTTACATTTATTACATATATTATACGCATGATAGGTTGACAAAACGAAGGCTTCCTATTGGTCTGTTTCTTAGTGCGGAATGATCTGTAGATGAGAGCTGTCTGCATGGGTGGTCTAAGCAGGAAGTCGGCGGGATCAAATATTAATGATTACCAATAATGATGATGTCTATTATTATTTAGAAAACGGCATGATTAGAATATCAGAAAATGAACTTTTCATTTATTATAATTATTAAATATACGTTATAATTTGCATTATAATTACATTAAAAATTTAGAATCATTATATCAACATATATTAAGAATTATTTTCTTATTTATTAGGTAATTTAGGCAATTATCCCATGCCATCAAATACAACAGAAGTAAAGTTTTCTTAAGTATAGTAAAATAAATATTATATATTCACCTTATAAGGTATTGCACCTAATAGAATTATCACAATCTATATACATTTAGTTGATCAAAAATTGATGATAAATTTCTTTATTTTATTAACAAATTGTTATATTGATTAAATGATACTATGTAATGTATAATATACCTCATGTATAGTATGCTAAGTATAGTATAGACTTCATGTATAGTATGTAGATGATGATGAAGAAGAAAGCTAGGGCCTCGACTATTGCTCCAATATTTCCTCCAATGATGTATGGTGTCATCGATGTGAATTCTAATTAATCTTGCATTATTGATATTATTACGTCCATCAATATACTTTATGATTATATAAATTCTTCTGAAAACAAAATATAAATAATAATTAACAATAAATAACTATATATATGATATATATTATATTATATATATATTTATATAAGAAATATAAAAATTAGAAATATATGTATTAGAATGTTATTGTTTACTAAAAGTTATTTACAAGAGGTATAGGATATACAAATTCATCAAATTTAATTGTAAATCTTATAAAGAGATATTGGAATATTTTAAATGAATCATTTGAACATACTACAAATTATACAGATATAATTATGATATCCTTAACATTTCAAATAATTGTAGAACTAGAGGTATTTATAATAAAATAAATCTAATAAATTATTATAAAATACAAATTATAAATATCATCATTAATATATCAGTTAATATAAGTAATAAATTAGATAATGAAATATGTTTAGGTTTATAATATTGTTAAGGACATTATGTCCTCTCGCTCTGCAATGATTACTTTTTGTATTCCGAACTAGATACCTTTCAGTAGTATATTTAAATATATTTTAATTATAATATTTTCCATTATTTATGTCATTAATATAAATAATATAATGTGAATTAAATCATATTATGAATTTAATAAAATCATATTGAAATGGTTATAAAAACGAGTTTTAGCATTGATTTTTGCATAAAATTCAAATTTTGAGTACAATTCTATTAAGTCTTCCTAGGTTACTTCACTATCTATCCCTTATTAATTCATTCCAAACTATTTCATTCTAAATAACTATATTACTATTTATTCTTATTTTGTATTTGAATTTATATTTAAAACACAAAATATTTGTATTTGATTTGTATATATATAAGACAAATTCAACTTAAAAATAATAAATAATTATTAATAATTAGATAATATAAATATTTAGCTTTACGTTAACTAACAGAGATGAACTAATGATGTTGATGATAACTAACTTACTATGCAGGGATCATTGCTAATGGCTCCCTCAAGTTCATTAGTGAAGCTAGTACGCTTGGATCAATTGGTAGGCCTATCTTCGACCTTGAAGTAACCTTTTTTACATGTACGACACGACAACGGAACATTAGGTTCCTCTCCATAACTATTGTTGCAGTTGACTGCATTAGATAAAATAATGAAACTTTAGTTATAAATATTTTTTTTTAAAGAATAACATTGATTTATCTATCGAAATTTTACAATATATTTCTATACAGTTTATATATTTTCCAAAAATAACTATAATTATTATAATTATTAGCTATATATATATATATATACTTTACTAATGTACGAGTAAAGATTATTTAATTTGTAAACAAAAAATGAAAAATGTTATAAGATATAGGCTGTTATAGTATTAATTATATATCCTTTATAATAAATAAGAATATTATCGCTAATACTACTGTTTATTATATACTATATGTACATGCTATAATGCATATACAAACATAATGATATACAAATATTATCACTAGTAATACGAAGGACAGGACATTCACTCGATATCTCTGCAATGTTACTTTTTGTTCTCCGAGCTAGATACTTTTCAGTGGTATATTTAATTATCTGTAAAATAAAATATTCATATTTTTAAATTTTATTTTAATATAAATATTTGATTAAAATACACATTTATTTATAAATTAGGTTCGAATTGAAAAATGTTTTTTATATTATTTATGTTGACATTCAAAATAATATAATGTGTATTAAATTATATTATAAATTAATTATATTCATATCGAAATTATAGATTTTTTGCATTGATTTTTGTATACAATTCAAATTTGTACTCCTATACTACTACGCAATACGATAAAATCACTCAAACGGAAAATAAAAGATTCAATAAATATGGGTTAGCAGACATCCTTGTTAATACTAAAATATGTACATTATAATATAAATGATTATATAATAAATAAAATGAGGTAATATAAACACATATTAATATGCCCTAATTTATAAATTTAATTAAATATTTCAAAACATTTTTATAGATTTATAATTAAAATGCATATTGAGATATTTATAGTTACTTTAGTATGATATATTATACATCATTTTATAGTTAATGTTTAGTTTTTATATTTTAATAAAATAAATATTCGTTGAAAATAAAATAAAAAGTTTCGCCAGCCCTTAAGTGAAGTTATGCCCTGTTTACACACACACACACACACACACACACACACACATGATAACTTACATGTACACTGCGCTATATCTGTGGACATAGTGGAATAGCCGATAGCGCAGGCCATACAGCTAGTCTGCCACTTGTTAGGCTGGTAGAAGTCGCGAGCGCAGGCAACACAGTCTGATCCGTTAATGAACGTTCCAGCTAAACAGTTTGCTGATGGGAGGGGAGGTATAATGGGGTGGGGGATTAGGGTATTTATGTTAATACACATATATCAATATATTATTAATTTATTTATTAATCAAATTCCTATTCTATCATCACACTTCTTCAAACCCACATCAGTAAATGAAATTATTCAAATTATAGACAAATCTAAAAATAGCTTTACATGCGATTACTATGATATTAGTATGAATTTTATTAAATTAATTGATAATTATATTGCTATTCCTCTCACATATTTATTTAATAAATGTATTACAATTGGATATTTCCCAAATTGTCTAAAAATTGCCAAAGTTATAGTTATTCATAAGAGCGGTAAGAAAAATAATATGGGTAATTATAGACCTATCTCATTACTTCCTCAAATGTCTAAAATTTTAGAAAAAATTATTAAAGAACGTCTTCTAAATTATATTAATAAACATAATATTTTGATAGATAATAAATTTGGTTTTAGAGTAGGCAGGTCTACCGCAAATGCAGTAGACTGCTTAGTAGATAGTATTTCTAACAAATTAGATAATAAATATAAATGTTTAACTGTATCTATAGATCTAAAGAAAGCTTTTGATACATTAGATAATGGTATATTATTAAAAAAGTTATCTAATTTTGGTATCAGAGGAATATCGCTTGATTTATTACATAGCTATCTAACTAATAGAAAACAGTATGTGTCTTACCACAATGTTGACTCTAATTTACGTAGAATGAATATAGGTGTACCTCAGGGATCTGTACTGGGACTGTTACTGTTTCTGATTTATATTAATGATATCACTAGAGTTATGGATGAAAATAGCTGTATTCTATTTGCTGATGACACTACGCTGCTATTTACTGATATGGACCACTGTGCATTGGAAAATAAAGCTAACAAATATATTGGTTACATCTATTCATGGTTATGCTTTAATAAACTAACATTAAATTTAGATAAAACGTCGTTTACGACTTTTGGCCTTTATAAGCCTCATACATTTAACATTTCATTAAACGACTTACCTATTAAATGTACTAATGAATTCAAATTTCTTGGTGTCACTATTGACAATAGACTCACTTGGAAACCTCATATTACAATATTAGCTTCTCAGTTATCTAGAATACTAGCAGTAATTTACAAACTTAGAAATAAAATTGATAAACAGTCATTATTATTACTGTATAATTCTTTATTTCATTCAAGATTAACATATTGTGATGCCTCTTGGGGGTCAAATTATAAGCATACTTTAAATAAGATAATTATTCTGCAAAACAAAGTATTGAAATGTATATATAAACTACCATTACGATCTAATATTGATTTTATCTATAAAAGACATCATATTTTAAAATTATGTGATATAGTTAATATAACATTATTAAAAAATGCATATATTGCTTATACTGATAATGCTAACACTAATCTCTTACGTAAATTTGTCAAAAGTACTTATACATTAACTAGACCTAGATACGCATTTGTTATTCCTAAATGTAGATTAAATATTAGCATACATGCAGTACATTTTGCTAGTATTAAACTATGGAATAAATTAAATACAAAGTTGAAATTGATAAAAAATATCAAGTTATTCATTAAAAAGTTAAAAATTTCTTATATTGATAATTATTAATTTTACTATTACTAACAATATTCAATTTTATTAACATATATACACTTTTCATATTCTTCCTGGTTAATCTGGATGGAGAATACTGGCTACTACTTATGAAGCTCTCAATGGATCATCAATGCTGCAATGATAACTTATTTGTTATATGCTATTATTATTTTATTATGTGTATTATTATGATTATACACTCTGTTTATTTACTTAGTTTATATGCATCGTTCAAGTGTGTGCTGTGGTTATATGAGATGATACATATGCATGTTTGAAATGCTAACAATAATGAGTTTGATATACTCAGGGTCTGGTCAACCCATATGGGGCATGGGCAACCCTGAGGCTTCCTTCATTTGTTGATTCTCATAATTACTTATGGTGATCACTTGTTCGATGTGATGGCTAATATTATTATTTAAAAAAAAATTGTTTAAATATCTTTAACAAATTGTTATATAATATATTATGCATTTGGCATTATTAAGGTCAAATACCTCGAAAGTCTTCTGACTATTTTATTTGTCCATTTATTGTTTTTCTTTTATAATGATTACAATAATAAAATGTATCTTATCTTATCTTATCTTATATATATTGTTATTTGTTTTGTTATTTTTATTTGGTGTCCTATCATCCCATCAGGAATTTAGATGAAGTTTTCACTTATAACCATATGGCTCTAATTTCCCTTCGAAGCCGCGCTCGTGTTAAGGTATCCATGGTTTTAGCAAGAGCCGATCAATTATTTATACACAATTATAATTGTATATATAATTATAATATATATATATATATATATATATATATATATTATAATGATATATCATAATAATTATATGAATTGATATTTATTATAATTTATCATTATTTAAATCCTAAATAATAATTCATATTATTGTAGTCAATTTTAAGATAATATGTATTGTATTAAATTAATACTTATTACAAATATATAATAAATTTATTAAAATTTTGAATTTTGAATTTAGTAAATTTCCTATTATTAATTCTATAAATATATTATATATAAACTTCCATTTAAACTTTTGAATAGAATCTCACCCGAAAACTAATACACCCTACAATGTATACCCCACTAAGCCCCTACTCACCCTTGAACTCACGCATGGAACAACCAGAGAGAAGTGGACCTCACATCTGGTGTGGTGGTGTTGACGGGGCACTGAATGCAGAGAGAGGCAACACCTAGTGGTATGTAGTAACCTCGCATACAGTTCACACATACCTGGGTGGCACTCGCTTCCATACCCGCCTAACATATATCTGAGGGTGATGGTGGGTGGGGTAATATTAGTAATGATAAGTTCATTTAGACACTTAAGGTGAAGATAGCGTTCGTATTAATGTGTGATAACAAATTATTTTACTTTAAAATATAATTCATTATCTTTAATGTATAATTTGGTCAAAGATATGTGGTTTTTATTATAAGGGTATCAAAGCAATATATTTATGTATTCAAAAGTACCTTTATAACAATATATATATATTATTTATAAACACTGAAAATGTTATAAAGATTTATTAAATAGTTCAAACGGTGGAATCTTCCAAACATTATAAATTGTGTACTCAAAATTCCAAGATATAAGCTTCTACATATTTGTGTGTAATAAATATTACATCATAATTTGTATTATAATTTAAAAGAGTATGTTTAATTATGTATAATTAATGCACTTATAGTTACTTTTAAATAACATATTATACATCATTTTAAAGATAATGATTTAATAATTTAAAGTAAAATAATTGTTTGTAAAAAATTAAAATGAACAATTTCCCCTCATTAAGTAATAGAAAAAAAAACAATTCTATAAAGTTTAATTATATAACAGTTATCATTATATTAAAATATATTTATATAAAAAGATGCTTTTGTATTTTCTGGGTAGTTATGAAAGTGAGTGGGGTTGTGGTGATGGTGGATGGGGTTGTGGTGATGGTGGATGGGGTTGTGGTGATGATGGATGGGGTTGTGGTAATGGTGGATGGGGTTGTGGTGATGGTGGGTGGGGTTGTGGTGATGGTGGGTGGGGTTGTGGTGATGGTGGATGGGGTTTTGTTGTGTTTATATCGATGAAGAATTAATTATCGTCGCTCAAGTATATACATTATACTAGTCGGCATATAAATCTAAATGTGAATACAAATAATGTTTTTAGTAATAGTTTCCAGTAACATTTTATACGCAACTTTACTTGTGAGATAATCACAAACTTCAAGTATTATTTGTTATAATGATGTTTTGTGTACTTTATAGCTGTATCTGTATGTGTGTGTGTGTTTGTATGTTAGGTCATACACAATAACAATAGTCAATGCAATGTGAAGACACCAGGTATATATTTATTAGATGAAAACAGGTAATATATGATATATAGACATGTGAATAATTCAATAGATTACTATTATGTATATGTAACGAGCTGTATATAAGCAGCATACAACGGTATATACTCTAATACTCTTACTAGCTTAAACAATACGTTAAAAGCATGCATTTTATCCATGCATTCTACATTAATATATACTGTTTTATATACATTTAAAAGTCTTACTAATAAATTAATATTATTATTAAATAATATTTTATACTAATCGAGTAATTAATAAATGTAAAGCATGAAACATATGAATATTTACATGGTGAAGATAGGATATTATTTTGTTACTAAAAGTATGATAACTTCTGAAATAAACAAGAGAATGAACAAAATGTTTGTATATCTTATAAATATATTTAGAGTAATACATATATTAAACTATATAATTATATGATAAGTATAATATGATGAGAATGACACCTACATAATACTAAATTGAAAATAATACAATTTCCAGTAACTAAGTTATATATTTAGGTAATACTTAATAAATATATAATGAAGATATATTTAGTATGATTATGTTCTGAAAGTTTCATATACATTTATTGAGTTAATCAAAAGATATGAATCTTGAAATATTCAAAATTAAGTTTAAAAAAAGCGCATAAGTATAGGTTTTTAAAATAATTATAAAACCGTTACTATCATTCTAATCTTTATTTTTATCCTCTTGTATTTAGAAATGCTTATTTATGGTACTTATATTTACTTTTATACATCAAGCAATATATCATTTTAAAGAAAATATATCATATTTACTGATTTTTATATAATATTATTTTTAATAAAATGTTATATTTATTTCAAAAAGCATATGTTAATGAAATAATTTAATATACATTTAATTTAAAATAATCATCTAATGATTATAATAATTTAATATAGATCGTATTTTATGATAAATATATTTATGAATAATATTAATTTTTTTACTCTAATTTCTTATAAATTAAAATGAACTAAACGTAATAACTAAATGAAATAGTTAATCAAGTTAAACATCAGGTAGATAGATAGAAAATGAGAAGTTCAAGGCTCTACCTTAATAATACGTATTGTTTCTCTTGTGTTTATCAACAGCTTAAGATATTCAAAATAACACGCAAGGTAATAAAGATTGTTACTATTTGTATTGTATTTTGCGGCATCCCTACTACTGTGGAGTTATCTATAACATTTACAACGTACATAGCACATGACAAACACTTCGCGAGAGCTTCATTTATATGCATTATCCAGTGTATAGTAAATATATATATAATGAGCTACAACAGAATACTATCTAATGTACACAAATACAAAGCTAAACTCTGTGATAACCTTGACAATGGGAAGAGTTGGTGTTAGCTACGGCAGGCATTGTCATGGTTACGGGGCATGGGTTATAGAAGAAAGAACCGGCATCCGAGCTATGAAGGAGGGAGGGAGGGAGTGAATGAGGGAGGAAGGAAGGAGCGAGGGATAACATTATAGGTGTAATGTAATAAACATGTATAACATATATTCACTCGCGCATAACAAGTAATAATAGCCTAGTAGATGAATCATGTGTGAATTATATGTTACTGATGTTTAACTAACTGATATTATCGATGTATAACTAATAATGATATATAATTAAAATTAATTTTATTTTATAAATAAAATGGATGGTAACAAATATTTAGTAAATTAAATTGCACTAAATCACTTTAAAACTAAATTAATTTAGTGGTAAAACCCAATAATATACATAATATTAATTAATTGTAATAACCCAATAATATAATTTGCAATAAAAATAGATCATTTACATAAAGAATCATTTATATAAAGAATCAATTTAATATTGAAATATGTGTCATTATATAAACTAGTTAATTTACTACTTATTCAATAATGAGCAGTTGAACAGTGGTATTGGTGTTGTATGAACTGACCTGAAGAGACTAAAGTACACGTAATAATATCAACGTAATGATATTATATATATCGCATTCCTTTCGCTAAAACTTAAAATTATTCGTCTCTCGAATATCTACGTATCTTTAAACATCGAAATATATTTTACCTACTCTAATTACCTTTATATTACCCTCATCTACCCACTATTACCCTAGTATACCCTATCCTACCCTATTGACTACTACCACCACCATAGTAACACTAACTCTAACAATCCGCTGAACTACTGCTGTCAACTGTCTCAGTAGTCTTGCCTGCAGCACACTGCGTACAGGAGGTCTGTTAACTTAGCGTGTTGTACTCCCCCTTAGGACAGCACATACAGGTAGCGTTCATCTCGTATGTTCCCGGCACGCAGTCCACTGTGAGGGGGGGGGGGGGTTACATTAGGGGAGGGGGTAATGCATGATGGGAGAATGGGAGGGATGAGAGAGAGAGTATGAGATTATGGTAGATAGTAAGGATAATAAGTAGTGAGAGAGTAATGGATGGTATTAGGGAGATAAATAGTAATGTAAGGAAGGAATGATGGAGTAAGATAGATACACTGGTGTATGGTCTACTTTCACATGATACCCACTACAAAGTGATCCGGCTATCATCTGACCACTGATACAGAGGGTGAAGGCAGATACAACGAAGCCCTGGATATCGGGGTCAGAGTTCGCAATGGAGACTATGCGTCTTGAGCTCTGAAGTCGATGTCACTGGGAAAGTTCTGGAAGGAAACCTCCAAGATCTCAGTGCATGTCAGTAATGTTCCCGAGGCATTCATCAGTTGATTACTGTCAAGGTTATATGTATGCTTAGGTCATCGTCTATCGGTAGTTGTATTGGTTATGTGCATTAATAGCATTATTAACATGTGTTATAATTAAGAACTAATGAAGTTACTAATGTAGATAGTGGTACAGTTAATGATGAACTTAATATTACCACTATATTTAAAGTTATTGATACAGCTACTGATGTTGATACTAATACAGCTACTAATAAAGCTACTGATGCAGCTACAGATGCAGCTACTGATGTAGCTACTGATGGACATACTGATGCAGCTACTGATGCAACTACTGATGCAGCTACTGATGTAGGTACTGATGTAGCTACTGATGCAGCTACTGATGCAGCTACTGATGCAGCTACTGATGCAGCTACTGATGCAGCTACTGATGTAGCTACTGATGCAGCTACTGATGCAGATACTAATGCAGATACTGATGCAGGTACTGATGCAGGTACTGATGCAGCTACTGATGCAGCTACTGATGCAGCTACTGATGCAGCTACTGATGCAGCTACTGATGCAGCTACTGATGTAGCTACTGATGCAGCTACTGATGCAGCTACTGATGCAGATACTAATGCAGATACTGATGCAGGTACTGATGCAGCTACTGATGCAGTTATTGATACAACTACTGATGCAGCTACTGATGCAGCTACTTTATACACTATATTGTATAAATAAATTCTAATAGTTATTAGATACTATAAAATATTGTTCACATTAGATTTCACATAATACTATAAAGCTGCCTCAGTATCTGCATCAGTAGCTGCATCAGTAGCTGCATCAGTATCTGCATCAGTAGTTGTATCAATAACTGCATTAGTATCTGCATTAGTATCTGCATCAATAGCTGCATCAGTAGCTGCATCAGTAGTTGTATCAATAACTGCATCAGTAGCTGCATCAGTACCTGCATCAGTATCTGCATTAGTATCTGCATCAGTAGCTGAATCAGTAGCTGCATTAGTAGCTGTATCAGTATTTATATATAAATAAAATGTAATGGTAAATTATTAGTTTACAATATAAATATTTGTTCCATAATAGGTTATTTTATATAAGTAGTAAATTAATTATTGTGTATAATATGTTACATATAGCACATATACACAAAGGCAAGTAGATATCAGATACTATAAAATACTATTCACATATTTATTATGATAATCAAATATATAAAATTGGCTTATATTGAGTTTTGTAAACAGCAGTGCTGTCACAGCATACCATTTTAGACCAAATTTTCATTATAGTGAGTATTATAATTATTTTATCATTAAAACTGGAAGACTATATTTTCTATTTTTTGATTTGTTTATTATTCTATCTATCAGTGATAAACCTGCGTGAATATCAAATTAACTAGGCGCGATGTGTGCATCTTCAGATAGGTGTGCATCTTCAGATAGGTGTGCTTATTGAAGTAAATATAGTAAAGTGAGATATAACTATATACATATATTTAGACTGTGAGTCACTCTAACTATTTAGTCATCAGTTAAGTATATTTAATATACTCAATATAATATTGTGTATTGCATTCTATTAATTAATATCTATGATAAATTATCATTGATAATACAATATATGTTATACATTCAATCTTTTTACATAAATTTACTTTACTAACTACCATAAAGGACATAATGTCTGCTAACACATATATTGTGAAATAGTTATTTTACGCTAGAGTGATTTTATAGTATTGCATTATGGTCCAGGAGTACAAATTGATTGAATTCGATACAAACTCATTATTAAATATGATTATATTAAAATAGTAATATAATGTAATACATATTAATAATATATTGGGGTTGGTTGTTGTCAAGGTTGGGGTCAAATACACTTTATCAAATAAAAATACACATACAAATACATTTTTTTTAAAGAATCAAATACAAATACAAATATTTATTATATTTGTATACAAATACAAATACATTTTATCAAATACAAATACAAATTACAAATATTAATACATTAAATATTAAATCATATGATTTAATCATATTTTAAATCATATGATCATATTTTGTTTTTATATACAATAATAATCCTTATCCATATACCAGATTACATAATATTTAATTGAAATCTATTTAAAATATATTTATTTCCTAAAGAAAATCAATAAAATAAAAAACTATAAACAATAGACTGGTTGATTTTGATATAATAAGTTATAAATTATAACATATACATTTTCATTATAAAATATAAATTCATAAATCTATTTATAAAGTAAAATTATATAAAGTATTCATAACATTCTTTGAAAACTATTGTTCTATTATATAATTTTTATTATTTAATAAATGTATTATTTAATATAAATGGTAAATGTGTTGTTAATTTTTTTACATTGATAAAGTAATTGTTTAAATTCTACATTCTATTATATTAAAATATTTTTAAAAGTGTATTTGAAACTGTATTTGATTAAATACACCAAATCTGACACTCAAATACAAATACATCACTGAATAATTATTCAAATACAAATACACAAAATCAGCGTATTTAAATACTAATACAAATACAAATACGTATTTGACTCCATCCCTGCATATTATATTATTTGGAATGTCGACATACAGAATATAGAAATGTTCATTCAATACAAACCGAATTTATAAACAAAGTCGTAATTTTTATAAAATATTTATATATAAATACAATTTAAAATATAAACACACATTTATTTTACAATTAAATACATATTATTGATATACAGTCAACTCCCGATAAGTCGGACACGCAAGGGACCGGGTAAAGTGTCCGACTTATCCGAGATTAATAATATCATGCAAATAAGACATGAAATGTGCAGCGCGAGTTAAATGGTTACCGAAATATGGAATTATGCATCAATCAGCAACATAAAATGTTGTATTCAATTATATTACTTACTAAAATTATAATATTCATTATTTAAAGTAACAATTTCTGACAATTTATAAAAAGTCCGACTTATCCAGTATAAAAATCATAAAAATGACTATAATATGTGTCCGACTTATAGAAAAGTCCGACTTATCCAATCCAACTTATCCGACTTATCCGATTAATTTAACATTGAACTAGATACGAATCCAACCAAACCAACTAAATGTATCCGACTTATCGAGAAGTCCGACTTAACCATAGTCCGACTTACCGATAATTGACTGTATTTGATTCAAACAAAAAACCACTGAAAAGCATCTAATTCGGGGTACTTACCATTGCAGAAATAGTGAACAGACCTCGTCATGTCCTTGCCACAGTATATAACTCATTAATGTGCACAGGTATTATAGGTGTATCTAAATAACTGGTGTTCAACTATTTATAGCTAGATGTAGTGAGGAGGGCTTGATCTGAATTTGTGAACAAACATTGGTTGCTATGGGAGGAGTTAAGTAAATATACCAGACTATGAATACATAATACTCACTTGAGTAGATGTTACCATTGTATGATGCATAATTCTATTTATAGAAACAGGTAAATTCAAACAGGTATGTGTTTGAATGTGTTAGTGTGTGTATATGTGTGTTCTTGTGTATACATATATATAGACTAATATATAATGCATTATATTTATAACCAAGTAGTAATGTATACTCTTTCTTTTGTATATAGTACACCTAAATATAATGTTTGTTTGCATAGGTTAATATGGCACTGTAAAGCTCTACTGCACATGTAATTATTTGACAAGTATATGATTCACATAAGTCAAAACATTAATTCTATTTATATCCTTTATGTATATTTTTATAATAAATTATATGAAATATAAATTATAAATATATTATTAAGATATATATGTAATAGTATTATTAAACAACAATCACATGTTAATGTTACCATGTATGATTCAGATTGGTCAGAGAAATTATATTTATAACACTAGATTAACTATATATATACACATCTGTATATTTTATCTATATAATAATCTAGATATTCTACTATAGGCATATAAGCCTATAAATCTCTATCATTAATTACAATAATGATTAATTTGGAATCATTATTATGAAATAATGACATATTATTATTACTTTGATTTTCATTTAGGTGTCAATATAATTATATAATAAATATAATTATAATTAATCATTCATATATGTAATATATATATATACAATGATGAGATAATACTATTTCACTAGGAATTTACCTATGTGTTAATATACCAATATACTAATTTATCTTCCCTTATGCAAACAAATAATATATTTAGATATACTATAT
This sequence comes from Osedax fenrisi, assembly GCA_964019155.1. Taxonomy (NCBI): domain Eukaryota; kingdom Metazoa; phylum Annelida; class Polychaeta; order Sabellida; family Siboglinidae; genus Osedax; species Osedax fenrisi. The sequence goes on from OZ025242.1 coordinate 75,376,706, forward strand.
ACAAAAGAAATAGTTTATAACTTTGTTGTTAATATAATTCATTATACATAAAATATTAGTTTATAATATTCGTCATATATATATAACACACACATGCACATATTATATATTTTTTAAAAGCAAAAGCAAGAGATACCCAGCAGTCAGGGTTGGGGTCAAATACACTTTATCAAATACAAATACAAATACAAATACTTTTTTCTTAAGCAATCAAATATAAATACAAATACAAATATTTATTAAAATTGTATACAAATACAAATACAAATACAAATACATTTGATCAAATACAAATACAAATACAAATACAAAATATAAAAATTAACACATTAAATATTAGATAATAAAATAATAATTCTTATCCCTATATCAGATTGTATAATAATTAATTGAAATATATTTAAAATATATTTAATTCCTAAAGAAAATCAATAAAATACAAACTTTAAACAATAGACTGGTTGCTTGGGATATTATAAGTTATAATTTATAATACCTATACATTTTCTATATAGAATATAAATTCACAAATTTATATTCAAAATAATATTCATAAAATTCTTGGAAAATTATTATTCTATTATATAATTTGTAGTATTTAATAATTATATTATTTAATAAAAAATGTAAATTTGTTGTTAATTTTTTTACATTCAGACATTAATTGTATAAATTCTACATTCTATTAAATTATTAAATATATATAATAATATAATAGAATATATAATAATATATATATACAAAATATAAACAAATATAAACAAAATTAAAATATAAACATATTTTTAAAAGTGTATTTGAAACTTATTTGATCAAATACACCAAATACGACAATCAAATACAAATACAAATACACCAAATCAGCGTATTTAAATACAAATACAAATACATATTTAACCCCATCCCTGCTAGCAGTACATATTACCAATATTGAATATGCTGACGACATACTGTAATAACTGATTGTCTGATAGATGCAAATACACTACTACACCACATTGAAGATACGGCTAAAGATATTGGTTTACTATATAAACTCAGACAAGATGGAATACATGTGTTTAAATCAAGAAAACCATATCAGGCAATGATATAAAACAATTCGAATAACTCAAATATTTAGATAGTTATATTGGTTCAACTTAACATGACGTATGTATAATATTCGAAAGTGCATGGGCAGCCTTGAACAGAATCTGGAAATCTAACCTATCAAGTAAACTAAAAAGAAACTTCTTTGGAGTTACAATTGAGACTGTTCTTGTATATGGCTCTATCACTTGGACTCTAAATTCAACATTAGAGAAAAAAGTTGATGGAACATATACAAACATGCTGTGAGCTGCGTTAAACAAGTCAGGGAGAGATCACATAACGAATAAGAAGTTGTAATAACAGATACAATATTCTAATAATGACTGAGGTTCTCCGATCACTGCTGGAGAAACAGAAGCGAAGTAGTGAGAGAAGTATTACTTTTGAACCCACAACACGGACATATGCATGCGATTACCATCCTATTTGAGGATTGATATTTTTGGGTTGTTTGATTTATTTGGTTGTTTTATTTGGTTGTTTTTCTAGCTTCATTATATCCCGAAGTGAACGCGACGAACGCCTCGATTGAACTTTGTTATTCAGGATTATGGTCAAAAGCTTCGTGATTGATGCACGATTTGAACGCCCGCAAATTTGTTTATTCGAATTAGTGATTTTACAATAGCATATGATTAGCCATTATAATTAGCGTATGTCTATTTATTTACATACATGCAAAGGATTATCATTAAGTTAATTAAGTTAATGATATATAAGTTAATGAACATATATATATATATATATATATATATATATATATATATGTGTGTTTTATAGGCTAACTCGGGATGTAATGCAGCTAAAAAAACCTAGCAATATAAAACTAAACCAGTGAAAATAACTAAAACTAAAAATATTAATATTTGTACAAACAGTTGTAAATTCACTAATTCGAATAAACAATTGTACGGGCGTTCAAATCGAGCAACAACCGTGAAGCTTTTGACTAGGTACCGTTATTTATAGTATTTAATTTTTGCCTACCGTCCATACCATCCCTATATATATAAATATTTTAGATATTCTAGTATATAACACATTATTTAATACAAATTAAATAATTAAAATTAAATAATTAAAATCATTATAATAATGAGTATAGTTATATGATATAATATACTCCAAATATCATATTTAATATGAATCTAGTCATTATCATTATATTTGAATTGAAGCGCAAATTAGCATATTTAATATGATATTATTACTGGGTTACTGCACGAGTTGGGAACGGTTTTCAAAATGTTCAGCAAATTGAGGCGTGCGGCGAGCGCGCATAGCGTATATAGTTAATCAGTGAATATTATACACGCATCAATGCCTACCTATATCGATAAAGCTTATATACGAGCAAATATAGGTAATAAAGCAAATAAGATATATATATATATATATATATATATATATATATTATATTATATATATAGTATATACACACACACATATACAGTGTATATATATATATATATATTATACATACACATACACATATACACACACACACACATACACACACACACACACACACACACATATATATATATATATATATATATATGTGTATGTCTGTGAGTATGTGTGTATATAATATATACTATATGTGTGTGTGTGTATATATTTGTGTGTATATATATATGTATCCCATTTGCTTTATATAAGCCTTATCAATATAGATAAGCATTGATGCTTGAATAATATTCACTGAATATAAACATATAATCTATTTTTAACTGTATACGCTATGCGCGCTCGCCGACCGCCTTAATTTGCTGATCATTTTGAAAACCGTTCCCAACTCGTGCATCCCCCTATTACTGTAATAATTACATAATAATTATGTAATATTAGCTAATATTATAATAATCATTATTATAATGACTATTTTGACCAAATATACCATAGGTTTCCATCATAGATTTAGAGTACCAGGTACTCTTAATCTATGATTTCCATTGAGATCGTGCTTCCTATATTAAATACCTGTCATTTCTTTGGAAGGTAAATCAGTTTCTAAATCTCAGAGATTTCACGTAGTGAACGGAAACTTACGAATGATTAATTAACTTAAATAATAAATAAGTGATGAACATATATTATTACTAGATCTATACTATTATTACTACAACTGTATGGTCTATTAATTCTGTCTTTAGTATCTATAAATATAATTACATTTTAAATAAATTAATACAATATTCGCCGCCAATTTTTGTTTACAAATTTGAACCACTAATTATAAAGCACAAAGATTTGCGTAGCATAAATAATAAGTAAATATTTATAATTTGTTAGCGCGAAAATTAAAGTGACATGAGTGAATCAAATGCATAAAATAAGAAGATAATATTTCAATATATATATATTTTTGTAATGATCATGTATAGATATTTTATTACACAAATTATAATGTAAATATATCTGATTTTCTAACGAAAATAATAAGATATTTATACGAATCAATTGTATACAATACAAGGATCCTTGTAGTATTGATAATATTACATAGATTTATAGTTTACCATACTATTAGTAGTAAAATACAAATCTATGCAATATTATATTTTTATAATCATAAATATTTTATTTCGTAAACTAGATACATTGACTTGTATGTAGTAAATGTCTGTATAAAATAAATAGCTTTATATCATATAAAGTTTATATGAAATTATTATATAGGATATTTAATATTTTATAACATCATTATTAATTTGATGAATTACTTATATTAATTAATACATAAATCTAGATATATTATATTCACTAAAATAAACAGGTTTAATTTGGTTGGCCCTAAAAAGGGCCGATTGTTAGGATTGGTATAGATCAGAATAGAATTAAGCACGTTCACCACGAATACGGCGGGCAAGTTGAATATCTTTGGGCATGATAGTAACACGCTTGGCGTGAATGGCGCACAAGTTAGTATCTTCGAAGAGACCAACTAAGTAAGCTTCACTTGCTTCTTGAAGAGCCATAATAGCGGAACTTTGGAAACGTAGATCAGTTTTAAAATCTTGAGCGATTTCACGTACTAAACGTTGGAAAGGTAACTTACGGATAAGTAATTCAGTAGATTTTTGGTAACGACGGATCTCACGAAGAGCAACGGTACCAGGTCTGTATCTGTGAGGTTTCTTAACTCCACCAGTAGCAGGAGCACTCTTGCGAGCAGCCTTAGTAGCCAATTGTTTACGAGGGGCTTTACCTCCGGTAGATTTACGAGCAGTTTGCTTTGTACGTGCCATTATGAAGAAATGATAATGAATGAATTTTAGAGAAAATCAGCAGCTTATATAATGTTTTCCGTGGAATAAAAAGATAATAAATCACTGATTGGTTGGATTCTCATACAAATATATTATTAAAAATATAATCATAATCAGAGAACAATGTTAATAACTCAATAATGATTGGCTGGTTTGTTCTCTTTGTATTGGCTAATAATAACTGACCAATCAACATGCGTTGACGTAGTCTATTCCACGATAAAGCCTATATAAGATGCAAAATTGGCTATTACATTCATTCTTTTATTTTGAACGCTCAATCTATATCTTATTTTCATCATGTCTGGACGAGGAAAAGGAGGTAAAGCAAAGGGAATCAAGTCTAAGACTAGATCTTCCAGAGCCGGTCTACAATTTCCAGTAGGTCGTATTCATCGCCATTTACGAAGAGGTAACTACGCTAAAAGAGTAGGTGCTGGTGCACCAGTATATTTAGCTGCTGTTATGGAATATTTGGCAGCTGAAATTCTCGAGTTAGCTGGAAATGCTGCCCGTGATAACAAGAAATCCAGAATTATTCCACGTCATCTTCAGTTGGCCATCCGTAATGATGAAGAATTAAACAAATTACTTGCCGGTGTTACTATTGCTCAAGGTGGTGTATTACCTAATATTCAAGCCGTTCTTTTACCAAAGAAAACTGCCAAATCTACTTAATCTATCACTTTTTTTTTTTACAGATTCATTTCTGTCCAATCGGTCCTTTTTAGGACCACCCAATTTTAACATGTTTATTCTAATTTAATTATATTGTTCAATAATTATAATATCTAATTTAAAAAATGTTATTTTTTGTAAATATTGCAGTATTGTAATATTTAATATTTATATATAAGTATACTAGATCACATATTAACTTATTAAGTTACTTACTATGATAGTAAGTATAAATCACCATTCTATACTTTTTTTTTGTGATTTTATATAAGCATCTTATATAATATATAAACCTCTTATATAATGTTAGTATTCCATATAATATTTATAATAACAATCCACCTATACATAATGCCATAACATACAGTGTAGTCTAAATCGATCAAACCAAAGTCTTTCGTACAGCATTAATTTAACGAATCCAACAATATGATTTATACGGATGACTATATTTGTCAGCACTTATCAACATGAATTCATAAATTACTATCATCAGTTATGTTTAATGTTTCTTGACATTATATTAAATGTCATCAAATCATTTAGGTATAGCAATGAGATTTTTTATTTTGTAGCTAGAATAAAATTATTAATACCATTGGAAAGAGGATGAAAAAGTAATATAAGTTTCATATTTTACTTTTTTGATATAATTAATAATAAAAAAGTTATGGTCAAAAGAATGGCCAGATTTGAGGGTATTAATTCAGACATCTATTACATGTAAAAGATACAAATATGTTGGTAATTCAATTTTGAACAACTAATATTCAATATTTTTATATTTTTTTTTTCACACAATATTTTAAATAGGATTTTACATTATATAAAATAAAAAAAAAACTATTTTTTTTTAAAATCTTTTTTCATTTAAATAATTAAATAAATTAATTTACATTAAAAATAAGAATAATTTTAACTTCACAATTAATTTATAATATATTTATTATTACAGATTACAAAGCCAAGAAGAATCAATTTATGTTAAGCTGCTAAAGATTTTCAAAATATTTCACTGCTGTGTATATTTATCAAACTATCATATTTATTTTTTACAATATCTGTATATTTATATATAGTATGTTATACATTATTTATTTCAAATGTGCATGTTATAGTTTAGCAAATATACTTTACATTATTTACTTTATTCAATTATATCTTTTCTTAAATCAATAAAAATCAATAAATAAGATATATGATTACTAAAGGTGTGTTTCAATATTTATTTTGGTGTATTCATAAATAGATAAGTTTAGTTATGACATGTGAACACAACAACATAATGATATAACGACATTACATAGATTTGTACATAGCATTACTAGCTATACACCACATTTCCACGATTTCTTACGAATTTGAAATATATCTTGAACATCCGTATTCAGAACCAACTCCAATAAGCAAGTATATAATCCCTATATAATATTAACATATTAATATGAGTAAATATAAAATTTTAAATAATATAATAATACTTACCATATGAAAAAGTACTCCGGGTTAAAACAGTTATATTTTCATGACCATTCTTCAATAGCAGCAGAGGTTATATGGATATCCTCTTTATTCTCGAATGGAATGCATCTACTATCTGTAATGAATATAATTGAAGTTAAAGGTAAAGGCATTTTATTAGTATGATAATTCACTATGTAAACAGATAATAGACAATTATATATACAACATTATTGTATTATTTATGGATCGATAATTTACAAAATTAAAAATTTGCTTAATTTTTCAATAGTTATTTTCGAATTACAACATACATTAGAAACATGAGATATTGGAATTGTATTTATCCATTAGCGTTATTTTTTCTTGTTCATGAACTGTATTATTTAATTTTTCAAATAAATTCAAATTACCACTTTCCGATTGTTAAATTTTAGTATTCAATAATTGTAATGCCTTCTGTAAATTTATAACACGAATTGAAATGAACTGTTCATTATACCGTAGAGGTATTTTAGTGAATCTTTCTGTCACTCTTACAGAATTATTAATTAATTCTTCACACTATTAGAAAAATATAACTCCTACATTATTCCGGTGCATGTTATATGTCCTGCATAGTCTACGTGATAATCATATTACAGTTACTCAGAAACTAGGATTTAATGTTAGTTTTTGTAAACAGTCAGCAACACACATACCATTCTTAATAAGATATAAAACATCACCAACTTTAATGTTTGCGAGATCAGGGTAGCGGTACTTTTCTAGAAACTTCGTTGTCATTTTAAGGATACTGTAAGGAATTTAAACAGTAATATTATATTAAATATAAACATAGATATCATTATGATTATCATATAAAATATTAAGATAATAAAATAAATAATATCAATATTAAGTCAATATTATATAAATATATATGTATATAAAATTAATTAGTATATAAAATATCTTTATACCATAGCTATATTAGGTAATAATATATATTTAGTATATTTTATATTGAATATATATATAAATAATTATTAAAATATGTTAAATAAGTAAAATTAATTTAGTATATTTGATAATTTAAATTTATTAAAAAATATGAGACATTCCGAGTTTAATCGTCATTATTTTTAATACTTATCTAAATGTTTGATACATAGACTAATATTAATCTAAAATAACTGTAATTTGTGTACTAGGACTATTAGTTTTTTAATTCATAAATCAATAAGTTTATTTTACATTTTTAAATGATATTTGTTGTAAATTTTTACTAAATATCTATATTATTTATAAATATAATTTTCTAATAATTATTTAAATGTATATATTTATATTTAATTAGTGTATGATATAAATTAATACAATAGCTATATTATGTATTGATATATATTTAATATATTTTATATTGAATATTTATAGAAATAATGATTACAATTTGTTAAATAGAGTTAGATAAGTAAAATTAATCAGTATTTTTGATAATTTAAATTTATTAAAAAATATGGGACATTCCGTGTTTAAGAGTCATTATTTGTATTACTTATCTAAATGTTTGATACATAGACTAATATTAATCTAAAATAATTGTAATTTGTGTACTAGGACTATTAGTTTTTTAAATCATAAATCAATAAGTTTATTTTACATTTTTAAATGATATTTGTAGTAAATTTTTACTAAATATCTATATTATTTACACAGATTATTTTGTATTGCTTATATAAATTATTAATTTTATAATTAAATAGTGTATAAAATAAATTAATATAATACCTATATTTTTTAATAATATTTATGTAGTACATATTATATTAAATATTTAAAAAATAATCATTAAAACTTGTTAAATCGATTTAATAATTTAAAATTTGTTTAAAAATATATTTAAAATTATTGATATTTTTTTAACGATTTTAACGATTTTGAAAAGTCGATTAAATACTCAATTAAACACTCAATATTAAATATTAGTGTATATTTTATATACCATATGACATATAATTTAATAATCTATATAGATATATAATAATAATAATAAATATATATTTATTTTTAAAATAATAATGTTACTAAAAAAAAGCACATGTACTTACTGCAAATCCTGAAATTGAAATGGAAACCCCTTGCATTTTGGATTCACTTTTATACTATCCGTAGAGGATATTGCACTGATTATAAATCATTTTAATTGGATTAAAAATATTTATTAATTACTATTTTACATGAGATTGAAAATGACAGATATTTTGGATATTTTGAAAATATCATATATTTACAAGTAGATTTTAAATTCTGACATTTTAAAAATGTCATTGCTATACCCTACATTTGACAAATGTTAGTACCAATGATGTTTTTGGAAAATGATTCGAATATGACATGCAATATATTACAAATAATTCCATAGGCATACACTTCCACACTCTAGTATTGTTATAACATAATGCATATTATCAACCACCCATTCCTACAGTTGTTCAATACACATATTATTGTGTAAGTACGACAAAGTATTTCTCGAATGTTCAAGTCATCGCTACAATGACTACATATTCAGCCTTGCCGCCATCACAAACTACACCCACTTACGTGAACGATGCATGCTCTATTATGTTTATAAATATTAATGTCTTATTCACGATTGTAATGACCTATATAAATTCTATTATTAATAATTTTATTTTTATGATATTTCGTCACATTATCACAATATTAATTCTAGTAAAAATGTTTCACTTAATAATGAGAGTAAGTTAGTTTCTTAAATAGTGAAGGCTTGAATTAAATATACATTAAAATTGTTGGTGTGAACGCACCTTACAGGTGCGTTCACACCAAAAATTTCCGCTGGAAATTTCTGATGGAAATTTCCGCTGGAAATTTCTTGCGTCCGTTCACACTGGATATTACATTTCCGCTGGAAATTTCTGATGGAAATTTCAATATACCATAGTTAAGGTAAGGTAATTATTTATTTAGACATTCGTTATATTTTAAAATCTCACAAGTGTTGAGAATATATAAAAATAAATAATTAAATTAATAAATTAATTAAATAGTTAACAAAAAAATTCGCAATTTCTTCTTGAATTCGGTGTGACTCCTTGTACATCGTAATGACTTGGGAAGAGAATTCCACATGGAAGGAGCAGCCCAGCCGAACGATCTTTTCCCAATTCTCATCAGATTTATTTTCGGCACTGAAAGTAAATTTGAATATTGCAGACGAGTGTTTCTCATTAGCTCTTCATTAAGGAGTTTATTTAAATATATAGGCTTTTTCAAAATAATAGTTTTATGAGTTATACTTAGTATTTTAAATTTGCACATATTGTCCATAAGGAACCAATTTAAATCGCCTAATTTTTTTGTAATACTTATTTGGTCACACCTCTTAATATTAAAGATTAATCTTGTAGATGATTTAATAACCCTATTTAATCCATAAAATAATTTCAGTTTGGAATTAATTAGTAAACTATTTCAATATTGTAATCTAGATAACACAATAGATTGCACTAACGCAATTGTTGATTCCGTACTCAAGTACTTTCTAATTTTTCTAATATTAAAAAGATTAAAATTAGCGGATCTACATTGCGAAGTGGCAAATTGAGTAAATCCTAATTTTGAATCTAATATTACTCCAAGAGATTTAGCACAATCACTTGGAATAATAACTTTAGAATCAAATGTAATAGTGATAAAAATAAAAGGTTTAAGGGAAATATTAAGTAGTTTAGTTAATGATGATAAAACGAAATATGATACATGGGATTTAATATTATGGGGGTAATATACTTGTTATAAATATGATAATCATGTGAAAATTATATGATATGAGTTTTAACAATATTTTAGTAAACATATATTTGTATTCATTATGGAGTTATAGGTATTTTAGGGTTACATTATGGTGTTTAAAAATACATATATATATATATATATATATATATATATATATATATATACAGATAAGGGCCTGGCCAATCCCAGGATTGTCTATAGGCCTATAGGCATGTGGAGTATCGTTTTCTGAAAGATCGATATGGAGTAATGGGATGGATTCAGAGAAGAAAATGTAAGTTGTCAGGATCATTTCAGATGCTTAAAGAATTTATGAGGGAAGTTATAACTAAATTTAAAACTATGTACGTGTTGATGTACACGCATTTACATTTTTGGTTAAAGAATGAACTCCATATATATCTAAAAAAACACAAATTATGGAAAGTGTATTTCAGTTGCTGAAAGATTGGCCACACTTTATTGTCGCCGATAGTACATTCCCATTAGAATACCAAATTATTAAGCCATACCCCAGATAAATTTAAACATAAAGAAAAGAATATACAATTATCGTTTAAATAGAGCCAGAAGAATTGTTGAAAATTCATTTAGAATTATGTCTGCAAGATTTATATTATTTATACACCTACGTAGATCCATAAATTGTCATCCAAACAAGGTTCAATTATTCGTTTATACCGTATGTCTTTTACACAATAAATTATAAACAATACCGAATGAAAGAAATAATGATATAGAATATAATGTAGACTATAAATTAAAGAAGTATCTTCTTTCAGTTGTAATGAAAGTACAGGTAACGCAAGAGAGATTCGCGATTAAGTTAATTAATTTTATTCAGATGAAGGCGCGGTTGATTGGTAGTTAGAAAAATTATAATTGTTTTTAATTTTATAAAACTTTTATTAACATATATATTTTTATTATCTCATTATATTTGTATATATTACAATAATATATATATATTTATTACATGTAAAATATATACAATTTTATTTATTTTCATTTTCTTGTTTCTCGAGGTATTTTATTACAACTTATTGTAATTCTTGCTGACATTTCATGATTCGTATTCTAGTTTCTAATCCTATTAATTTTAAATAAATGATATAAATAAACGATGACAATTATTTATATATATATATATATATATTAAATTTGCATTGATAAATAGTGATCTAAAATTTATATATATAGGCAATCACATACATATATAAACACACACACACATCATCACACACACACATACACACACATACACACATACATACACACATACATACATACACACATACATATACACATACATATATACACATACACACATATATATATATATATATATTTATATATATCATATATTATATGTATACATCACAAGTATAATAATACATACTATAATCATATACAAAAGTACATATATATATTATATATATCATCATGGGTATATAATCATTATCGTGTTATCAATAGTATTGAACATTGTATGATTCATACGGGAGCGAGTCGAGTCGCCCGAAAGTCGACTCGCCCGAATAAAAATAAGTCGAGTCGCCCGAAAATAAGTCGACTCGCCCGAATTACATAAGTCGACTCGCCCGATACATAAGTCAATTCGCCCGACACATAATTTGATATGACAGATACTGAAATTGTATTGTTTTATGTAAAATTGTATTACCCATATCCATATATTCTAATTGTACACTAATTATTATTTTATATAAGTTATTATTCTTAAAAATAAATAAACTATATATAAATATGTTACAAACAATATTTAATTTAAATAATACTTAATTTGAATTAATAATTGTATACTAATTATTATTTTATATTAGTTTAATAAATATAAGTTTTTATTCTTAAAAATAAATATAAGTATATATAAATATGTTTACAAATAATATTGCATTTTAATAATAATTAATTGTAATGAATAGTTGTACATAATTATCATGGTATAAATATTTGTGTTCACAAATGTGCTGAAAACGCCTTCATTTGAATTTAAAGTCCTTTAATATTAATATGATATATCTCATATATATGATTATGTTAAAATAAATCAAAGTATAACAAGGACTTGATTAGGTCATTGCTTAATATATCATGTATAGGATATGCATATATATATATATTATAAATACATACGATATCAATATTGTTCCTTACAGTCTGATTAATGTAAAGTAGAAACAATATATAATATGTGTATAATAGTATACTATATATACTGCACCGATGAGAAAATTATGATATGGTCTTATAAATTAATTTATTCTACAAGTTTTAGTTTTTAATTTATTCTAAATTAGAATTTACTTAATTATAATGTGAATATTATACATATATAAGATATTTATATAGTTTATGAAATATCGTTTAATTTCAAGTAGAAGCAATATATTATATGTATATATTATTATATCATAAAGATAGTACTGGACAATTACTAATGGTATACCGATACATTATTATCCTAAATTGATTTTCGAAAATATTCTAAATAATAAGTTTGAATTTACTTAATTACAATGTGAATATTATACGTACATAGTAGGTTTATATAGGTTTATACCTAGTTTATGAATGATCGTTTAATTTCAAGTAGAAACAATATATTATATTTATATATTATTATATCATAAAGATAGTACTGGACAATTACTAATGGTATCAATAATTAATTATCATAAAATTGATTTTCGAAAATATTCTAAATAATAATTTTTAATTTACTTAATTATAATGTGAATATTATACATATATAAGATGTTTATATAGTTTATGAAAGATAGATTAATTTTAAGTAGAATATATATTATATGTATATACTAATATAATATTATATACTAATATTAAATATAAGTACCTACTATATCATATAGTTACTTACTAACTTACTCTTAGGGTTGAGTACGAGAATGAGATTTTGTATATTGATGCTATTATAATAAAATTAGAATCATTAGAAAGGTTATCAAATTATATAATGTAAGTCCTATCTTAGTTTTTTTTAATTTTTATTTAAAAAAAATTTATGATCAAAAATGTGCAAAAAAAAATGGTAACATTTTGACATGGTGTAGATAGGAATTACGCATGTTTTAATTAATTTATAATACATATTAGACCATAACTCATTGAATAATGAATATTTTTTAATTAAATTAACAGACTATCTTTATTATATATGTATATATATAAATATGTAACACAATAAACAAAATGATCAGCATTTCTACCCAATATGGGAAAAAAATAATTTATTTTTATCTAAAATTAATTTAATTTATATTTTTAAAAAGCTCTTTAAATTCTATAATATAACTTGTATCTTAGTTTTTTTAATTATTATTAAAAAAAAAAGTTATGATCAAAAATGTGCAAAAAAATGGTACAAATTTGACATGGTGTAGATAAGAATTATGAGTTTTTATTAATTTATAATATATATTAGACCATAACTCATTGAATATTTGTTATTTCAATTAACAGACTATCTATATTATATGTATATATAATTATGTAATAAGTTATAAAAAAATGATAAGCATTATTACCCAATATGGGAAATAATGAATTTTATTTATATTTTTTACAAAGCTCTTTAAATTCTATAATATAACTTGTATCTTGGTTTTAACTAATTTACAAAAGAAAATAAATTATAGTAACAAATATTATTTAATAATTTATGCAAAACTTTCTAAATTCTACTTTATTTATATATTATTTAAAATTAAATTATAAATTCAACTTATTTCAATTATAAATATTATTTAAAATTAAATTATTTCACATTATTTCAAATTATTAAACACATTTCAATAATAAATATTATACATCATTTTTTCATATATACAATTTATTTTAACATTAAGTACTAACCTATATATATATATATATATATTAATAACAAAAATATATATATTTAATATAATATTAAAATATATATAGAACATTTACAATAATAGAATCTTTTTTTCTTTCTCTTTCCTTTAGTCATCAGAATTGTAACTTATAATCCAGCTATAAAAGAATAAAAAACTAATGATGGATACATGTAAATTTAATTTATAATTAAATATACTAAACCTGTTCAATTTCGTTGTATCACTTTTCTTTAGTTGCCAAAATACATCAATGATACATTTAAAACATTACAAAATTAATTATTTTATGAATAAAACTTATATAAATATATGTATCAAACTTATATAAATATATCAAAATTAATATTTTAATAATTATCTAAAACAGATTAGGTATATTTGATTGATAAATTATACATTTATTTGTATTTGTGTGTATCTATAGTTAGACATTACATATATATTTTTATATAAATAAATGATCATAAATATCAAAATCAGATTTAGTGTAATTATATATGAATCATTAATCAGACTTAATTTATTTAAATTTTAGTAAATATGTATTTATTTGTATTTAAATTTGAATAGGATTATATTAATATTTCAAATATTATTTGCAAATATTAATCAAATACATTATTATATTTGAAATTTATTAATTACCAAAATCAGATTTTCTGTATTTGAATTATTAACCAGAAATATTTTTGTATTTGCTAGAGTATTTATATTTTAATAAGATATTAAACATGCATATCTGATTAAATAAGTTTTCATAATTATTAAAATCAGATTGTTATCATTTGTAATTGATTTTGTTATTGTATTTGAAAAAAACATATATATATATATATATATATATTTATACATTTGTATATGATAAAATACATTTTGTAAATTAGTAATTTAATAATGATAAAAATCAGATCTGCTCTATTTGTATTTTTATATATTTTAGTTAAATTCTTGTTTGGATTTAAGAGTATATTTATATTTGATAAAATCAAAATAATTATTATATTTAATATTAGAAAGTAAAAGTAATAGTTATCGAAAGTAAAAGTATATTATATTATTTATATTCTTATTTTTAATTAAATCCATCACTTAAAACCTATCAAATTCACTGGAATATAGGTATTCAACTCTTACTAACTAACTTTTAGTTCCATGACTCATGAATCGTAGTGGTAATTTTCTCACTAGCTTCAGTAACAAATCGTCTCAGGTCGCTTCTATCCATGTCCAGTAGTTCACCGGTGATCAGACATCCACTGATTAATATTAAACACGCCTTTTCGCTGTCTTCAACTATATAATAGTAAGTGATATTAATTAATACATTTTGCATATAGTGATTGATAGTTTGAGCTATACAAAAATATTAAATATATAATTAAATAGTGATATGAATGAAACCAAATAAAATAACGGCTATAGATTTAAAATTTATTTAACTGTAGTAGGGCAGATGGAAATAGATGCAAGATGGATTTGTAAACAAAACATTAATTGATATGTATATACATATACTAACTTTACTTACCAGGTTGAGCTTTATCGTTACACCATGACACACGTTCTCAGATCATTTCTATCGCTCATCATATTTGGTAGGGCTCCTGACTGTATATGCATCGTCCATCAACTTGTGTATATAGTTCTTTATTGGACACCAGGATACGAGACGTCACTCATGCAATGACATCTAGAGAATAACATCTCTTGTGCCCATCTTCTATGCCCCAACAGTGTCCTAAAAATCCTATATAGATAAATATATGAATGTATTCGGATATTATAAATAAATGTATTGACCATTATGATTAATACATTAATTTGTATAAACAAACTATTATATTTATTAGTTAAAACAGCTCTTTATTATTATGTAATCATAATATATTTATTTAGCTACACTCATATGATATACATATAAATTAATATATTGTTCAGAAATCTACACATGCAATACCTGTCGCACTATAACTAGCTAATATGTAGATCTGCTCCGCTCAATAATAGTATTAAAATATGCTAGCATAACAGTAATTATATAAAATGTATACGAACAATTAATACTAATATATATTATTATAGATTGATATTAAATATATTACATAAAGCATAATAGTATGCTATAAAAATGTATATGAAGAAATAATACGAATAAATTAAATTCGTTTGTAAAATTTAAGATATTTAATCATGATAATTAGGTTGTATATAAAATGTATGATTTTTATGATAACAATAATATAACGACAATGTTACCACTAGAAATGTCTACTAAAATTATCTATTATTTATAAAATTAAAGTCTTATGGACGGCAAAACTTGAATATTTACATGGTGGATATATGAGATTTTTTAAATAAGGGTTACTTTCAAATTACGATAACTCTGAAATGAATAAGAGAATGATTAAATTGTGTTGGAAAAAAGCTTTATTAATTACATTTAGATCTATGTATATATTAAGTTATATAATTATATGAGAATGAGATCTACAAATTTATTTTTAAAATACTACAATAAAATCGTGTTTCGCCACCCATAAAAGGTAACCTTTATAAACATGTTACATTATTATAATAGTTATATTATAATAATTATATATTTAATGTATTATTACAAATAGTATATGTATATTTATTAAATACATGATTAATTAAGATGATATAAAATATTATTTATTGAAAATAGTATATTTAAAAAAAAAATTGATAGCACATGTTTTAACTTTTTATTTAAGTGTCCAGTTAATTATGAAGATATTATTATAATAATTATATATATAATTTATTTATAGAAAATAAATCAATACTTAGGTATATTCAAAAATAATTAATTTATATAGAATTTATGACTTTAAAATTATAATAAAATAATCATCTAAACATTATTTATTCTATAAATTATAGCTCACTAAACATGTAATATTATAGACTATAATTTATAGTAAATATAGTATGTATTTTAATAATAATAAGTATATATATATTCATTGTTATAATATATATTTATAAATAACAAAAATAATATTATATATGTAATTCAGGCATTAAATAAATGATTTATTAAGTTGATATTGAATATTATTAATTGACAAATTATTTTTCAAATACTATTTTTAATAAATCTAACATTTTGAAAATTATTTTGATAATTTTTTCAATATTTATATAAATTTGTGTAGTCTTTTATGAAGTTATTATAAATGATATACAATATATTTATAGGTACTTTTATCGATAAAACGTTCATAATTACACAGCAAGTAAAATTATTTAAAAAAAATATATTTTTGTTATCACATTTTTAATCTAAATTTATATTAAATCGTTATAAATGATTTATAATATAAAATTTATTTATATGATATTTCTATTAAAGTATTATTTTTTTATGTATATCAATACTAATATTATATATGTATATATATTTTTATAATATATATATTTATAAATAATTATTAAATATTATATATGTAAATAAGCATTCAATAATTGATTTATCGAGTATTATTAATTGACAAATTTGAGATTTGCCTCCATTTTAATTTTCAATATTTTCAATATTTATGTAAATTTGTGTAGTATTTTATGAAGTTATTATTAAGTATATATTATATATTTAATAACACATTTATAGATAAAACGTTCATAATGACGCAGCAATTAAAATTATTTTTCAAAAATAATTATTTATTATCGTATTTTTAATTTTTAACAATACACATGTTCACTAACCAAACTCACGAGAATCAATAACAGCAAGCTTGTTGCTGATTGGACATATTCAAAAGGGATGTTTACTTTATAATTTGACAGTTCAATTTTTAAAATCGGTTAATTAATAAGTATTTTATGAACAAAATAAAACTTATGATTTTCAAAAAAATCTGTGTAATGTTTTTCTCAACCTCGGCATATTAGACCTTGTAAAATAGGCCATTTTGAATCTCATTCGCGTCCCATAGTAACTATATGATATAGTACCTACTTATATTTAATATTAGTATATAATATTATATTAGTATATACATATAATATATGTCTTCTACTTAAAATTAATCTATCTTTCATAAACTATATAAATATCTTATATATGTATAATATTCACATTATAATTAAGTAAATTAAAAATTATTATATAGAATATTTTCGAAAATCAATTTTAGGATAATTAATTATTGATACCATTAGTAATTGTCCAGTACTATCTTTATGATATAATAATATATAAATATAATATATTGCTTCTACTTGAAATTAAACGATCATTCATAAACTATATAAACCTACTATGTACGTATAATATTCACATTGTAATTAAGTAAATTCAAACTTATTATTTATAATATTTTCGAAAATCAATTTAGGATAATAATGTATCGGTATACCATTAGTAATTTTCCAGTACTATCTTTATGATATAATAATATATACATATAATATATTGCTTCTACTTGAAATTAAACGATCTTTCATAAACTATATAAACCTACTATGTACGTATAATATTCACATTATAATTAAGTAAATTCAAACTTATTATTTAGAATATTTTTGAAACTCAATTTTAGGATAATTAATTATTGATACCATTAGTTTATAATTGTCCAGTACTATCTATAATATATTTCTTCTACTTGAAATTAAACGATCTTTCAACGATAATTATGTACAACTATTCATTAAAATTAAGTATTATTAAAATGCAATATTATTTGTAAACATATTTAAATATACTTATATTTATTTTTAAGAATAAAAACTTATATTTATTAATTTAAACTAATATAAAATAATAATTAGTGTACAATTATTCATTCAAATTAAGTATTATTTAAATTAAATATTGTTAGTAATATATTTATATATGGTTCATTTATTTTTAAGAATAATAACTTATATAAAATAATAATTAGTGTACAATTATATAATGGTAATACAATTTTACATAAAATAATACAATTTGAGTATCTGTCATATCGAATTATGTGTCGGGCGAATTGACTTATGTATCGGGCGAGTCGACTTATGTAATTCGGGCGAGTCGACTTATGTAATTCGGGCGAGTCGACTTATTTTCGGGCGACTCGACTTATTTTTATTCGGGCGAGTCGACTTTCGGGCGACTCGACCTGTATTCCACTGTATGAATGAATACAGGTCGAGTCGCCCGAAAGTCGACTCGCCCGAATAAAAATAAATCGAGTCGCCCGAAAATAAGTCGACTCGCCCGAATTACATAAGTCGACTCGCCCGATACATAAGTCAATTCGCCCGACACATAATTCGATATGACAGATACTCAAATTGTATTATTTTATGTAAAATTGTATTACCATTATATAATTGTACACTAATTATTATTTTATATAAGTTATTATTCTTAAAAATAAATGAACTATATATAAATATATTACTAACAATATTTAATTTAAATAATACTTAATTTGAATGAATAATTGTACACTAATTATTATTTTATATTAGTTTAAATTAATAAATATAAGTTTTTATTCTTAAAAATAAATATAAGTATATTTAAATATGTTTACAAATAATATTGCATTTTAATAATACTTAATTTTTCATACAGTGTATGCATTGATATGTGAATAATATTCACTGAATATAAACATCTACTCTATTTATAACTTATAAAACTATTTATAACTGTCGCGCGCTCGCCGCCCGCCTAATTTGCTTGTAACATTTTGAAAACCGTTCCCAACTCTATTATTTATCTAGTATATTTCATTTTCAAGTATTGAATCTATACATATTATATAATATATAATTTATATATCAATATATGAAATATTCTTTTCATATTATAATAATTGTACCATTGAATAACTTATTGATAACGTTCTTACAAAACTCGACTCGATAGACGTACGACGTACGTCGTATGCCATTTTTACGTACCTATATAGGTACCTAATAATTATATATACCTGTATTTAATATAAATATCATAGTAGTAATTAGTTACATATATTATGTATACGGTCTTTATTTCGTATAGTGGTATATACCACTAGTTAATAGTACTATCATAATAGGTTTCGTTATTGTATATTATTTTAAATATAATAATTATAAATAAATTATAATAATTTATTTTAAAATATATTTATAATATTTACGATTTTATATAGTAAATATATTCCCCAAACTAAATATATTAGTAATGAATAATTATTATAAATATATCTTATTTGAAATATATGTTATAATATAATATATATTCAATATAATATTTAATTTATATTCAATATTATATTGTAAATATTTAAAAATAACAAACCATTTAAATTCAATTCTCCTGCTATAGTATCCATAACTGCAGTTCATTTGTTATTTTACGATAGTCTATACAATATGTATCCCATAAACATTTATTATCTCTATATTTACTTATTATGTTATATAATAATGTATCCATAATGTAAATAAAATAAAATGTATAAAATAATTGTAAAATAACAAATACAAATTTAAATAATAAATTATGTCAAAGTTTATTCAAGTATAAAATACCCGGATGATTATCATTTCCATCGGAAATTCACAAATAAATTCAACATGTTGAGTTTCATTTCCGATGGAATTTCCGACGGAAATTCCATCGGAAATTGAGTCGTTCACACCTATTTCCATCAGAAATTTCCTCTATACCCATTTCCACCGGAAATTTCCAGCGGAAATTTTTGGTGTGAACGCACCTAGTAGGTTAGTAGGATTAGTATAGAAATACCTAACGCAATAGTGAAGGCTTGAATTAAATATACAAATCGATTTAATAATAACTATAAATTATATTTTTATTAATTAATCCAACATTTAAGGTTATAATAGTAATTTTACTTGGGTAAGTAATTAAACATAATATATATATATATATATATATATATATATAATATATATATATACAGTAAAACCTCTCTATAAGAAACTATTTTTTCACAGTACTTTTTTTCTTAAAGGTACCAGCGGAAATTTTTGGTGTGAACGCACCTTATAGAGAGGTTTTCTTATAAAGAGGTTTTAACTTTTCCAATGATTTTAAGAATTCATTTAGGACCTATAATTGAAAATGCACTATATATAGTGCATAGGGTATATAACCTATATGTTATATATAGTATATTTATTTATTTTATTTATTTAGTATTAATTAATTAATTAATCAAAAGAATAGTTTAGAAATATGATTTATTTTAAAATAACATTTATTAATTAATTTTAATAAATCTATGGATATACAATAACAATTATTAATTATTTTTAATTCATTTCGAGCCATTTATGTAATATAAAATATTTGTAAGAAAAAAAGATCTTATATAATAATTAATTTCTATAATTTTTATCAATATACAATACTTCTATTTATATATATAATTATTTTTTATATTTTTTATACAATAAGTTTCTTATAAAGAGGTTTTTATTATATTTTTCTTATAATATTTTCTTATAAAGAGGTTTTTTAATGTGGAAAAGGTTGAATTCCAACCAAATGTGTGAAAAATGTTCTTATAAAGAGGTTTTTCTTATAAAGAGGTTTCTTATAGAGAGGTTTTACTGTATATATATATATATATATATATATATATATATATATATATATATATATATATATATAGTATAATACATATTTATGGTTATGTGTTAAATTTTGTAATATTATTTATTAAATTTAAAAACAAAAGTGTGATTATATTTAATTATTAACTATTATATAATCACCATCTATATTTCTAGTCATAAATTCAAAATTTGCAAGAAGCTATATGATATTATTGTAATGCAAATTAATAAATAAGACACTTTATATGAAATCATAAATTTGTTATATGATTTCCTATATATTTAATATACTGGCCTATAAAAGCTTGTACTAAGCACTATATTTTGAAAAATATATATATACTTTTAATGTCAAACGAAGTAATTTGTAATATTAATATTATTGCTAGTATAGTAACCGGGGATGTACTAAAATCCAGTTGTAATTTTATAATACTTATTTGTATATAATATAATTAATTTAATACTTTAGACACTATATATTATATATTATAATTAATAAGTGATATTAAATGTTCAAAATAGTAATGTATATAAATAGCATTCATAAATCAATTGTTTCTACATTCTATTAAATTATAATTTAACATATTTTAAAAAGTGTATTTGATAAATATACCAAATATGACAATTAAATACAAATACATCACAGAATAATCATTCAAATACAAATACACAAAATCATCATATTTAAATACAAATACGTATTTGACTCGAACCCTGATAGTAACAAAATATCATTTTATATATTTGTAAAAATCTTTACATTAAATTAATATGAAAATATATTATATATATATTATATAATTATGTGGTGGTTTGAAAATAAATTATATCATATATGAATACATTTATTATCATTCACTAATTGTATTGTTTTCAAAGAATATTTTTAGTATGCATATAATTATATTAAATTAATATAATATATTTATATAAAATGCACATATATATAATTATAAAGCTTGGTATAATTATAAGAACTCTGATATTTGTATTATGAGATTCTCCGATATAAATATATGAATGAATAAATTAAATCAGTTTATAGACACGTGTCCAAGGAGGATCATTGAAAGCTATAGGTAGCTTTATTAAATCGATACCTCCATAGTATATGAACATAATAGCTTTAGGGCAGTAATACAATATAATAAGAGTGTACTAGAATTCAATATATTAATAGTAGAGTAATATATAACAAAAATAATAATAATAATATTGTCCCTCAGCGTATTTCATCAAATTTCAATTCATTATCTAAACAAATAAAGCAATTATAAAACAAAAAGTGCGGTTAAAATAATAAAACAAATTATTAAAATGTGATAAAACAAAAATAACCCAAATGGTATAATATAAAAAATTTAAAATATTAACGATAATTAAAAATATTAAAAATTATTAAAATGATAAAATATAAAGACAACGTATTAAAATATATTCTAATAATATAATAGTAAAAAATAGTGTACATTATTTACTTTATCTAATATTTATTTAAAAAGTATATCATTGATAAGCCTTATCATAAGTAGTCTATATAGTATACTATATTTTATGGTGATGTAGATTAATTATAAATAAGGATATTATTTTAATAAATATTTATCAATTATTATAATTTATATAATATATGATATACTAAAAATATTCATTACATATAATTAATTCAATAAACTTATTTAAAAGTGGGTGGCCCTAAAATTGGCCAATTGTTATTGATGCGAGATTAAGAATTTATTTAATAAATTTGATTTAATTTTTGATAGCAACATATTATTAAAATATTTATTATTACAAATATATTATTATAAATCCAAAAAATAAATGATATCATATATGAATCAATAATTGTATTGCTTTAAAAGAATATTTTTAACATTTATATAATTAATAATATATTTATATAAAATGCAAATATATATAATTATAAAGCTTTGTATGAGATCACTATCATCTGTATTATCAGATTCTAAGATATAATAAATACACTTATGATAAGTCTTATCATGTTAATAAAAACTATAATTATTATAATAAATCAATATATGTTATGGTGATACATGTATATTAATTAATATATAATATATATTAATAATTAATTATACTATTAAAACTAATATAAAACTAATAAAATTAAAAATTATAAATTAAAACTGGTTAAACTATTATAAATATTTATCAATTACTTTTTTCAATATGATATTCAAGAATTATTTTCATTACATATAATAAATTGTATAAACTTATTTAAAATTGGGTGGCCCTAAAAAGGGACGATTGTTATTTGTGCGATATTCAGAATTTATTTAGAACTGGTGTATTTAGTAACGGCTTTGGTACCTTCACTGACGGCATGTTTAGCTAATTCTCCTGGAAGTAAGAGACGAACAGCGGTTTGAATTTCACGGCTTGAAATAGTCGATTTTTTGTTGTACTTTACTAAACGAGAAGCTTCGTTAGCAATACGTTCGAATAAATCATTGACAAAATAATTCATAATGCTCATAGCTTTGCTTGAAACTCCAGTATCGGGATGTACTTGTTTCAATACTTTATAAATGTAGATACCGTAGGACTCCTTCCTCTTCTTGTGACGTTTCTTATCTACAGATTTAGCAGTCTTGGTAGACTTCTGGACAGTTTTCTTAGAACCTTTAGCTGCTGAAGGAAAAACAATGTTGAAATAATATGAATGAATGAATTAATGGCGTCGATGTCTCGACTTATATTTACTTTAACGTGGAATGAATAACCAATAGGCTTCGAGTATAAAAGGGATTATATTGCGCATTTATACAAATTTAACAGTAATTTGATTTATGCACAAAGGAACAAAGGAATATAGTCATCGTGTAGTAATATAAACCGATCTATATTCTTAACAAAGAATATCCAAAACGAATTACAATATAAAATACTCTCATAAACTACCGTTCATCGATATTTATCACATAGAATAGTGATCACAATTTCTTCTTTACTTTTGTTATCATTATGTTGTACTATGAAAAAGTTGAAAAGAATTAGGTAAGGGAGGTGTTATCAAAATAATTAATAATAATAATAATCAATAATTAAAATAATTTATTATATTATTATAATTAGATATGTAAATTGGTACCTGTTTGAATCTTCGCAATTTTAAACTCGCTAAACATTGTTTATTCTAATTATTAATTCAATTAGTGATATCAATATCATATTGAATATGATTATATTTGATTCATAATATTATATTATGATGAAATCATATTAAATATAATTTAACACGAATTATATTATTTAAATTACGAATTTATTATGTTGGTTTTAAATTCTATATATATATCTATGTGGAGAGTAAAAGCTAATTTATATTACTTGTTTAATGCTAGTTTCATAAAGAAATGAAAACATGCAAATCGATTTCGATACTTTTGCTAACAGTGTAATGTATGAATACAAATCACGTTGCGTAGATAGGGAGTGTTATATCTTGGCTTCGATTGTAATTAGATAATTTTTTATAATTTATTAATCTTTTAAATGATTCTGATATGATATGAGTATACGAATCATTTTAAAACACCATTAAAACTATAAATTTGAATATTTTTCATAAATATTTAAGAAATTGTGATTTAATTTTTAATATATATATTTTTATAGTATGTAAATATTATGTATAATATCATGATATATATTTTAGTTCCTATAAATATAATGCAGTTAACCGACCTGCCATATGACGTCACCACCTCCCTATTGGCTGCCACGCTGACCTCTACTTAAGTCAAGAGGTCGAGATGGGTGGGCGGGGTCACCATATCGTTACGTTTACGTCGCCTCCAAAGATCAGCGGAGATTCTACTTGAAGAGAGGGGCTGAAGCGCAGGTGGACTGAGCTAATCCATTGTACGACCACCATGTCCGTGATGACAGCTATAAGGTTATTGTGTGTAAAATATGCGTATTTAAAATTTGTAATATTGTATAATATATGTAATATATAATCATTATTTTTAGTTTATAATTATATTGAAAATAACAGGTTTTCATATTTTCAGTGTTTGTTTACAAATATATCTACATAACTTATAGAAATACGATAAGATAACAAATAAAAACGTACAATTATTTATTACAAGAACATAACAAAAAGTATGATATAATATGATATGCAAATTATTCTTTTAAAAATCATATTTTTTTGTATTTTTAATAAATATAGATATATCTCTTTCCCTAGATAAGTTAATAAAATATAATATCATTGAACAAACATCACCACACTAGTATCACCACTTTGCTAAATATCATCAATAGAGATAGGCATATTTCAACTATATTAGATATTGACTTATGAATTCAGTATGCATACTAATAATGTGTAATAACCTGCGACAAGTTCACATTGCGCCCTCATTGTTTAACAGGTTGACACATGTCTACGTAAGGAATACTACTCCGTCTACGGAACACATGATAGGTTTCAATATATATATATATATAATATTATATATAGGTACCTACTATAAAGTGTATATGAAAATATTAAATGGGGCATAATAGACATATAGAAAGATGGTAGGAATACAGAACGGTCGTGACCTAGATGTAATGTAGATAGATAACCATGTATGATTGCGATGTTGTGACTTTCAGATGTATATCGAGCTTTTTCGAACATAGTTATATGGAACTTGTTTACGAATCTTGTACGCTTGCTTCCGAAGATCTCATTAATGTCTGGAGTTTGTAACTTAGGGAACATACGATATAAACATGGTTTGTTAATGTTGAATTTTCGTACTTCTTCTTTAACTCTATCAACTGTGTATGTGTGTGTATTAATACATATATTTAGTAGTAGTAGTATTAGCAATATTAGAAGTATAAAAGTAATAGTGACAGTAGTAACCAGACTGGTATATGTTGAACACTAGAGATGACAGTGATGTTCAGAATATATAAAGTAGAAGAACAATGTCAAGTTATAAATATATATATTATTCAAATTATATTTTATATTATATACATAAGTTATATATATATTAACACCAATAATATTTTTTAAGTATATAAAGGGCGTAGTAGACATATAGAAATATGGTAGGAATACAGAACGGTAGAAGACTCATTAGAAATGCGAGAAGTAAACTACATGATCTGCAGTATGACTGGGAGGTCTATGTATATATTAGGTATTAGTCGTAGATTAAAGTTCACATTGATGAG
Organism: Osedax fenrisi; assembly: GCA_964019155.1. Taxonomy (NCBI): domain Eukaryota; kingdom Metazoa; phylum Annelida; class Polychaeta; order Sabellida; family Siboglinidae; genus Osedax; species Osedax fenrisi. The sequence goes on from OZ025242.1 coordinate 75,403,734, forward strand.
GGAACTCACAGATGAAGGAATTCATGGGGCTGGAGAAGGTGAAATGTAATCTGGTGATAGGGAGCTAGTTAGGAGCTATGCTTGAAATAGATGATAAGTGATACATATATTATGATGATATTACAATTTTAAATTAAATTATTCAATAATACTATATAATTGTATACATTAATATACGCACACCCACAGTGACCTTATAGCTGATCTCACGAACATGTAGTTCTTACAACAGATTAGCCCAGTCCACACTTACTTCGACTCCGAGCCCCTCGCTAACTCTACGAAGAATCTCCTTCTTTCTTTGGATAACTTGTGAGATTCGAATAGAACGATAGCATACCCCCGCCCACCCATCTCGACCTCTACGACTCAAGCTGAGGTCAGCGTGGCAGCTAATAGGGAGGCGGTGATGTCATCGGGCAGGTCGGTGAGCTACAGGCTTCGGTTATTACGCGAATATATAATTATAATAATAATTATATATCTTACTTAATTAAATGCATTACGCATTCGTAGATAAATAATATAAAATTATATAGTTACTATAATTAATAACTATATATTTACATTTTAGAAATTATAATATTTAAATACACAAATTAACCTATTAAAATACATAAATTCATAATATATGTAAATTATAATAAAATATTAAATGAATAGCAATCTATATATGCTGAAGTTTAGTGTAGGCAAAACAAAATTTAGGTTAAAGTACTTATTAACCAAGATGTAGCTAATGGTATAACACTTACTAATATATTTTAATAATATATTTTATATAGGTAATGTTATAATTAATCTATATTTTACAGATACCAATATATTGTGAACATGATTCGAGAAGAATAAATATGCATTTATTTTAATAAATATGCCCAAACTTTAATCTAATTTGTTATCTCAATTATACAATAATTCTGATAGTTTTATAACTATCTTTATTTTAATATCACGCTCATATTGAATTATTTTATTCTATTAATAGATTATACTACACAATAGGGTTGTACAAATGTTAGTCTTTAGAAGTCTTTGAGTGTAAATCTCGAGTCCTAGTAATGAAATGTCTATGAGTTTGGTATCACATATTATAGTCGATTTAAAAATTGATGATAAGTCTATAGTTGAGTCGAGTATTTTAAATAAGCCATATTACACAAACTAAAGATTGTCAGAATTAATAATCTGTAATATTAGTTATAGATAGATATATGTCATTAATCATAATTATAAATATAGTATATAATATTTGTAGAATCCATACAATCGTAACAACATATTTATAACTGGGAATAATAATTAACACTACGATATCATATTTGTAAGCTGCCATATGTTCAGTCATACATTTACTTATAAATATTATTTCTTATTATACTGAACTCATAATAATCATTAATAAATTTAGTATTTAATTAATATTATATCATAATAAATAGTATTAATAATATTTTACTAATGTAATAATAAGAATATATAATTATATTAATATGTTCAGTCATACATTGACTTATAAATATTATTTCTTATTATACTGAACTCATAATAATCATTAATAAATTTAGTATTTAATTAATATTATATCATAATAAATAGTATTAATAATATTTTACTAATGTAATAATAAGAATATATAATTATATTAATATTTTATCATAATGGTAATATTATTTTATAATACATATTGGGTCTAGTATTTCTTTATGAACTATTTATTTCTTTATGAACTATCAAACTTACAATTTAGATCTTTATAAATAATATAATTAATAATAATAATGATGCTATATTTAAAATTAGAAATAAGTACATAAGGAATATCATGTAAATTATTAACTATTTAAATTTTTTTAAATATTTGAAAAAAAATTACTTTCTAAATTTATGAAGTTTAGTAATAATTCACTGATTTAGAAAATTTATATTTAAATATGCAATTGCAATAATAATAATATATATTCTTTCGCTAAATAATTTGATCTGAAATAATTTAGTATCAATAGATACATAGTACACTGTTATTATGGAATGTAATATTCCTTAATATAATAATATTCCATAATTACTACTATTATGAATGCTATAGAGGGCTCATTGAAAATCTACTATAAACTTATTATATTATACTGTTTTATATATTAGTGATATTTATAATATTAATAAGTTCAACTTGCTATGTAATATTCTGTATTCCTTCTTAAATAATATTCATCATTATTTAATCATGATTCAAATATTATACACATTATTTTTTCAAATAAACATTTGTTTAATTTGTAGATTATAATTAATTATATTACTCATTTTTAGTATATTACATTACAAACTAATATATGTTAATATTTTAATAATTAATTTATAATTTCATAAAAACAAAGTTATTGTATTGTTTAATTATTGATATACATAAACTAGTATATATAATTCATGAGAAAAGTACACTTTATATTGAATACTAATATATTATTTTATATCATGAAACAAAATTTAGAATTATAAACAAGTTATTAGTGGCTGGCTCTAAAAAGAGCAGATTTGTAGTTGTTCATCAAAAGTTAAGTACATGAATATGGTGAGAGAGGCAAATAGTAGCACATTTAGCATCTTCGAAGTGACCTACTAAGTAAGTTTCACTAGCTTCTTAAAGAGATGTAATCATTATAAATGTTGTAATATTCGACAGATATTTGGTATTAGAAATTCAGATGCTTCATATATATTTATATGTATATAAAGATTTGTTATATTTATAATTATATCACATATATATTATGCTTACATTTATTACATATATTATACGCATGATAGGTTGACAAAACGAAGGCTTCCTATTGGTCGGTTTCTTAGTGCGGAATGATCTGTAGATGAGAGCTGTCTGCATGGGTGGTCTAAGCAGGAAGTCGGCGGGGTCAAATATTAATGATTACCAATAATGATGATGTCTATTATTATTTAGAAAACGGCATGATTAGATATTCGAATATCAGAAAATGAACTTTTCATTTATTATAATTATTAAATATACGTTATAATTTGCATTATAATTACATTACAAATTTAGAATCATTATATCAACATATATTAAGAATTATTTTCTTATTAATTAGGTAATTTAGGCAATTATCCCATGCCATCAAATACAACAAAATTTTGAATTTTGAATTTAGTAAATTTCCTATTATTAATTCTATAAATATGTTATATATAAACTTCCATTTAAACTTTTGAATAGAATCTCACCCCGATAACTAATACCCCCTACATTGTATACCCCACTAAGCCCTACTCACCCCTTACATGATTACTCACGCATGGAACAATCAGAGAGAAGTGGACCTCACATCGGATGTGGTGGTGTTGACGGGGCACTGAATGCAGAGAGAGGCAACACCTAGTGGTCTGTAGTAACCTCGCATACAGTTCACACATACCTGGGTGGCACTCGCTTCCATACCCTCCTAACATATATCTGTAGGGTTATGGTGGGTAGGGTATTATTAGTAATAAGTTCATTCAGACACTTAAGGTGAAGAAAGAGTTCGTATTAATGTGTGATAACAAATTATTTTACTTTAAAATATTAAAATATAATTCATTATCTTTAATGTATGATTTGGTCAAACCATAGACATAGGAGCGAATAGACTGTGCATTGCCTGCTCTCGCCATAGAGAAATATACGACGAGCAGTACCGCAGTAAATGTCGCCATTTCAAATCCATCATATCCAACCATAGATTTATAGTTTACTATAAAATTTTATAATATTTTATACAAAAATGCCTGCTATATGTAGTTCCCTTAACTGTTCGGTAAAACAGAATGATCTTCCTGATGGTGTAACATTACACTTGTTAGTGATATAATTTATGTTATATAAAACATTATAATTATATTTAAATACTCGATAATTCAATTTTTAACAAATATTTATTTAAAAAATATAATATTATAATTTGACACATATATTGTTATATATCATTAATTATATATATATAAATATACATTACTTCATACATTATAATTATATATATATATATATTATTATATGATGTATTATTTAAGAAAATATGTAATAATTAACTCATGGTAAAAGTATTATATAGTAAACTATTTTATAATAAAATTACGGTATATTTATTATACAGAACAATATCTTATAATAATATATTTTTTATATAAATGTATATTGTCAAATACTTAATACAAATAATATAGTTAATTTACACAATATAATTATGAAAATTTAAATAAATTAGTGAGCAGGTGCCCTTATTATTTGTATATAAGTTATGATTTAAATATATTCATAACATAATTATATGAAATATAATTAATATATAATATAATATATAATATTATATAATTAATATAATATTATATAATTAATATAATATTATAAAATTAATATAATATTATATAATAAATATAAATAGGCGAGTTTAATAAATAGAGTATTAAAGTATTTTTATAATATATTTAAATAATAAATTTAATAAATAGAGATTTATTTTAAATATATAGGTTTCCGTCTAAAGATATAGAAAGGCGAAAACAATGGATACATAATATTAGACGAATTAATCCTAATAAATAAAGATATCAAGTAACGTGAGAGTACGTTGTGCTGGAAGGTGATAGTATGATATCAAGTAACGTGAGAGTACGTTGTGCTGGAAGGTGATAGTATGGTATGGTGGAATGTGAGAGTACGTTGTGCTGGAAGGTGATAGTATGATATCAAGTAACGTGAGAGTACGTTGTGCTGGAAGGTGATAGTATGATATCAAGTAACGTGAGAGTACGTTGTGCTGGAAGATAGTATGATATCAAGTAACGTGAGAGTACGTTGTGCTGGAAGGTGATAGTATGATATCAAGTAACGTGAGAGTACGTTGTGCTGGAAGGTGATAGTATGGTATGGTGGAATGTGAGAGTACGTTGTGCTGGAAGATAGTATGATATCAAGTAACGTGAAAGTACGTTGTGCTGGAAGGTGATAGTATGATATCAAGTAACATGAGAGTACGTTGTGCTTGAAGGATGATAGTATGGTTTCAAGTAACGTGAGAGTACGTTGTGCTGGAAGGTGATAGTATGATATCAAGTAACGTGAGAGTACGTTGTGCTGGAAGGTGATAGTATGGTATGGTGGAATGTGAGAGTACGTTGTGCTGGAAGGTGATAGTATGGTATGGTGGAATGTGAGAGTACGTTGTGCTGGAAGGTGATAGTATGATATCAAGTAACGTGAGAGTACGTTGTGCTGGAAGATAGTATGATATCAAGTAACGTGAGAGTACGTTGTGCTGGAAGGTGATAGTATGATATCAAGTAACGTGAGAGTACGTTGTGCTGGAAGATAGTATGGTATCAAGTAACGTGAGAGTACGTTGTGCTGGAAGGTGATAGTATGATATCAAGTAACGTGAGAGTACGTTGTGCTGGAAGGTGATAGCAAAGCCCTGGAAGATAGTGTGATATCAAGTAACGTGAGAGTACGTTGTGCTGGAAGGTGATAGTATGATATCAAGTAACGTGAGAGTACGTTGTGCTGGAAGGTGATAGTATGGTATGGTGGAATGTGAGAGTACGTTGTGCTGGAAGGTGATAGTATGATATCAAGTAACGTGAGAGTACGTTGTGCTGGAAGATAGTATGATATCAAGTAACGTGAGAGTACGTTGTGCTGGAAGGTGATAGTATGATATCAAGTAACGTGAGAGTACGTTGTGCTGGAAGGTGATAGTATGGTATGGTGGAATGTGAGAGTACGTTGTGCTGGAAGGTGATAGTATGATATCAAGTAACGTGAGAGTACGTTGTGCTGGAAGGTGATAGTATGATATCAAGTAACGTGAGAGTACGTTGTGCTGGAAGGTGATAGTATGGTATCAAGTAACATGAGAGTACGTTGTGCTGGAAGATAGTATGGTATCAAGTAACGTGAGAGTACGTTGTGCTGGAAGGTGATAGTATGATATCAAGTAACGTGAGAGTATGTTGTGCTGGAAGGTGATAGTATGGTATGGTGGAATGTGAGAGTACGTTGTGCTGGAAGGTGATAGTATGATATCAAGTAACGTGAGAGTACGTTGTGCTGGAAGGTGATAGTATGATATCAAGTAACGTGAGAGTACGTTGTGCTGGAAGATAGTGTGATATCAAGTAACGTGAGAGTACGTTGTGCTGGAAGGTGATAGTATGATATCAAGTAACGTGAGAGTACGTTGTGCTGGAAGGTGATAGTATGGTATGGTGGAATGTGAGAGTACGTTGTGCTGGAAGGTGATAGTATGATATCAAGTAACGTGAGAGTACGTTGTGCTGGAAGATAGTATGATATCAAGTAACGTGAGAGTACGTTGTGCTGGAAGGTGATAGTATGATATCAAGTAACGTGAGAGTACGTTGTGCTGGAAGGTGATAGTATGGTATGGTGGAATGTGAGAGTACGTTGTGCTGGAAGGTGATAGTATGATATCAAGTAACGTGAGAGTACGTTGTGCTGGAAGGTGATAGTATGATATCAAGTAACGTGAGAGTACGTTGTGCTGGAAGGTGATAGTATGGTATCAAGTAACATGAGAGTACGTTGTGCTGGAAGATAGTATGGTATCAAGTAACGTGAGAGTACGTTGTGCTGGAAGGTGATAGTATGATATCAAGTAACGTGAGAGTATGTTGTGCTGGAAGGTGATAGTATGGTATGGTGGAATGTGAGAGTACGTTGTGCTGGAAGGTGATAGTATGATATCAAGTAACGTGAGAGTACGTTGTGCTGGAAGGTGATAGTATGATATCAAGTAACGTGAGAGTACGTTGTGCTGGAAGATAGTGTGATATCAAGTAACGTGAGAGTACGTTGTGCTGGAAGGTGATAGTATGATATCAAGTAACGTGAGAGTACGTTGTGCTGGAAGGTGATAGTATGGTATGGTGGAATGTGAGAGTACGTTGTGCTGGAAGGTGATAGTATGATATCAAGTAACGTGAGAGTACGTTGTGCTGGAAGATAGTATGATATCAAGTAACGTGAGAGTACGTTGTGCTGGAAGGTGATAGTATGATATCAAGTAACGTGAGAGTACGTTGTGCTGGAAGGTGATAGTATGGTATGGTGGAATGTGAGAGTACGTTGTGCTGGAAGGTGATAGTATGATATCAAGTAACGTGAGAGTACGTTGTGTTGGAAGGTGATAGTATAATATCAAGTAACGTGAGAGTACGTTGTGCTGGAAGATAGTATGATATCAAGTAACGTGAGAGTACGTTGTGCTGGAAGGTGATAGTATGATATCAAGTAACGTGAGAGTACGTTGTGCTGGAAGGTGATAGTATGGTATCAAGTAACGTGAGAGTACGTTGTGCTGGAAGGTGATAGTATGATATCAAGTAACGTGAGAATACGTTGTGCTGGAAGGTGATAGTATGGTATGGTGGAATGTGAGAGTAAGTTGTGCTGGAAGGTGATAGTATGATATCAAGTAACGTGAGAGTACGTTGTGCTGGAAGGTGATAGTATGGTATGGTGGAATGTGAGAGTACGTTGTGCTGGAAGGTGATAGTATGATATCAAGTAACGTGAGAGTACGTTGTGCTGGAAGGTGATAGTATGATATCAAGTAACGTGAGAGTACGTTGTGCTAGAAGATAGTATGATATCAAGTAACGTGAAAGTACGTTGTGCTGGAAGATGATAGTATGATATCAAGTAACATGAGAGTACATTGTGCTGGAAGGTGATAGTATGGTATCAAGTAACGTGAGAGTACGTTGTGCTGGAAGGTGATAGTATGGTATGGTGGAATGTGAGAGTACGTTGTGCTGAAGGTGATAGTATGATATCAAGTAACGTGAGAGTACGTTGTGCTGGAAGGTGATAGTATGGTATGGTGGAATGTGAGAGTACGTTGTGCTGGAAGGTGATAGTATGATATCAAGTAACGTGAGAGTACGTTGTGCTGGAAGGTGATAGTATGGTATGGTGGAATGTGAGAGTACGTTGTGCTGGAAGGTGATAGTATGATATCAAGTAACGTGAGAGTACGTTGTGCTGAAAGATAGTATGATATCAAGTAACGTGAGAGTACGTTGTGCTGGAAGGTGATAGTATGATATCAAGTAACGTGAGAGTACGTTGTGCTGGAAGATAGTATGGTATCAAGTAACGTGAGAGTACGTTGTGCTGGAAGGTGATAGTATGGTATCAAGTAACGTGAGAGTACGTTGTGCTGGAAGGTGATAGTATGATATCAAGTAACGTGAGAGTACGTTGTGCTGGAAGGTGATAGAATGGTATGGTGGAATGTGAGAGTACGTTGTGCTGGAAGGTGATAGTATGATATCAAGTAACGTGAGAGTACATTGTGCTGGAAGGTGATAGTATGGTATGGTGGAATGTGAGAGTACGTTGTGCTGGAAGGTGATAGTATGATATCAAGTAACGTGAGAGTACGTTGTGCTGGAAGGTGATAGAATGGTATGGTGGAATGTGAGAGTACGTTGTGCTGGAAGGTGATAGTATGATATCAAGTAACGTGAGAGTACGTTGTGCTGGAAGGTGATAGTATGATATCAAGTAACGTGAGAGTACGTTGTGCTGGAAGGTGATAGTATGATATCAAGTAACGTGAGAGTACGTTGTGCTGGAAGGTGATAGTATGATATCAAGTAACGTGAGAGTACGTTGTGCTGGAAGGTGATAGTATGGTATGGTGGAATGTGAGATTACGGTGTATTGGAGAGTACGATATAATGTATTTTTTGTACGCCTACTTTTTATTTGCTCAAAATTATGTGATATTATTTTAAAATGTGTTTACATGTAATTATATACTTATCAACACGTGAAATTATCAATATTTATATTATAATACTCAATATTTTGTTCAATACACCAAATAATTGTTTGTAAACAGGTGTTTATATTAAATTTTAAATATACATATAAATACTATCCAATGTAATGTTATTATATTAATAGTAGATATATAATTCTTATAGATAATATGAGATTATATGAGTAACATTTACTTTAATTATAAATTTAAATTTAATTTATATAGTACATTTAAAATTATAAATTCCTATTACAACTTCATGATATTTTAATGTTACTTCATATTATATATAAATATATATAATATATATATAATATAATACTTATATTTATATTAAGTTAACGCGGATATAATTACGATTAATTATTAATATTATCAATATAATATTGAATATTATTTTATTTAATAAATATATACTTTATTATAATTATATATACAACACGAATACAATATTATAATAATTATTATAATAATACTATATAGTATTATTATACGTACATACGTCGTACGACGTCTTACGTATTCACTGAATACTATATGTAACTGTAGTATATATTATATGTTTAATCGTATATAGTATATGTTAAAGTATCATTAAAGTGCTGAATATATAATATGGCCTCCGACTATTATGATTACTAATGACAGGGTCAAATCTACAATACGCGTTGCGGGCGTTGACATGCTTGAGCGCACACGATAAAATAATTCGAGAGAGATACATGTATATTATTATATATATTAAATACGCTATTATTACTAAATTACATTGGAATATATATAAATACAAATTGATATATATATATAAAGTTTACACACACACATACACATATATACATACACACACGTACACACACACATATATATATATATATATATATATATATATATATGTTATATAGCCATATATAATATATTGTGTGCACAAAGCCACACACACACACACATATATATATATATATATATATATATATATATATATATATACTATATAATATGGTATATTACATAACCATGCATACTATATTATATAGTATAAATATATTCTAATCTATAATTATGTGTATTTATAAGCAAATAGATTTATACACCTTATAAGTTTATATTGTATTATAAACTATTATACTATTGTATTATGTTAAGTATATAGTGTATAATCAAATAGAAGTGTAAATATATACATATTATTTATATATATATATATATATATATATATATGTTTATGTGATAAACAAAATAAGAGTGCACGAACATGTTCTAATATTTATAAAAAAAATTATTAATGAATAATATAAAATATATAAAAACAAATATATACATTAATTAAAGCACTAGCACCTATCGGTACAGCTATTATCGTTAGCAATATTGAAGTCGTGCGAATGATTTGTTAACTAGCTAATACGCAATAGGAATATATCTGTAGTAGTAATAATATCATTTCTGTATTGACTAAATAAGTTTTTAATATCCTCATTATTTTAATAAATATTAATGTTTATTAAAATAATTATTTTGTAGCTTGGTTAGTTTACCCGCATCTACAATATTAACATGAATTCGACGATCATACAGTGTAAACTGAGTTTACAGTATACACTCTCTGAATCATAGCATAATATGCGGGATGTACTAGTGAGTACATGCTGCACTAGGGAGTAGAGGACGGATGTCGTACTACAATATACTGGCGACTATTGACCAGCATAAGCCCGTGAGACTCACGGCGAGAGTCCAGCCTGGCCTAACAGATGTACACTGTACACTGTCACGTGAACGACATACTCACTACAACTGTGATAATCAAGTATATAATGTACTAGTATATGTTTGGGTTAGGAATAGCAAAGCCCTTTGTGCATTGGGCTATGGGAATAGTATGAATATTTGTAACACACCTACATAGTATACACCTACACATTATTCATGTTTATATATATATATATATATATACAGTATATATAATATACTATTATTGTAAAAGCTATTATAAACTAATAAACACATATACCAGTACACTATTGCTTCTTATTACGTAAATAGATACAGTTTTATTTGTATTGACAACACCTGAATGCTATATTTATATATTTTGCATGTATATTATAATGTGTTATTTTAATTTCACTTATGAATAATACCTATGTATTTATCTAATGCAATACAATCTATTACGTAATTAGTATGTGTGGCACATGTCGTGTGCAGCCGAGCGTTACAACTACGGCTTCCTTATGCAAACATAGATGTCGCACCTATAGGTGCGTTATTTTATATATGCATATACATCAATACATTGTGTTATACAGTATATAATATATACACAGAGGTAGAGAGAAATTTCTCTCTAGCTCTATGAATATATACAACATTTATTCAATGGCCAAATACATACCTGTCATTTTATTGTATTTACTTTAAGATAGATTATGTTATATACTACTACTACTACTACTACTACTACTACTACTACTACTACTACTACTACTACTACTACTACTACTACTACTACTACTACTACTACTACTACTACTACTACTACTACTACTACTACTACTACTACTACTACTACTACTACTACTACTACTACTACTACTACTACTACTACTACTACTACTACTACTACTACTACTACTACTACTACTACTACTACTACTACTACTACTACTACTACTACTACTACTACTACTACTACTACTACTACTACTACTACTACTACTACTACTACTACTACTACTACTACTACTACTACTACTACTACTACTACTACTACTACTACTACTACTACTACTACTACTACTACTACTACTACTACTACTACTACTACTACTACTACTACTACTACTACTACTACTACTACTACTACTACTACTACTACTACTACTACTACTACTACTACTACTACTACTACTACTACTACTACTACTACTACTACTACTACTACTACTACTACTACTACTACTACTACTACTACTACTACTACTACTACTACTACTACTACTACTACTACTACTACTACTACTACTACTACTACTACTACTACTACTACTACTACTACTACTACTACTACTACTACTACTACTACTACTACTACTACTACTACTACTACTATAGTAGTAGTCACCTGCAGGTCCTGCATAGATGCTCTAGTTCCTATAATATGTAATTGATATTAATATATTTATATAAATTTATTGATATTTAATCTTAATATAATAAATTGTTTATAATGTCATATTATTAATGAATTAGTATTATACACTTTTAAAATAAATCCATAAATATGATGTTATATAATTTTTTATAATGTTATTTGTAACATTACTATGGTAAGAATTAATGAATTGATTTTTTAACATATGAGTAATTATGTATATATGTGTATACATTATCTTAATAATAATATGTTATATACTATTAACCTGGCACTAGAGAAGCCGAGTTGTTAGTCACCTGCAGGTCCTGCATAGATGCTCTAGTTCCTATAATATGTAATTGATATTAATATATTTATATAAATTTATTGATATTTAATCTTAATATAATAAATTGTTTATAATGTCATATTATTAATGAATTAGTATTATACACTTTTAAAATAAATCCATAAATATGATGTTATATAATTTTTTATAATGTTATTTGTAACATTACTATGGTAAGAATTAATGAATTGATTTTTTAACATATGAGTAATTATGTATATATGTGTATACATTATCTTAATAATAATATGTTATATACTATTAACCTGGCACTAGAGAAGCCGAGTTGTTAGTCACCTGCAGGTCCTGCATAGATGCTCTAGTTCCTATAATATGTAATTGATATTAATATATTTATATAAATTTATTGATATTTAATCTTAATATAATAAATTGTTTATAATGTCATATTATTAATGAATTAGTATTATACACTTTTAAAATAAATCCATAAATATGATGTTATATAATTTTTTATAATGTTATTTGTAATATTACTATGGTAAGAATTAATGAATTGATTTTTTAACATATGAGTAATTATGTATATATGTGTATACATTATCTTAATAATAATATGTTATATACTATTAACCTGGCACTAGAGAAGCCGAGTTGTTAGTCACCTGCAGGTCCTGCATAGATGCTCTAGTTCCTATAATATGTAATTGATATTAATATATTTATATAAATTTATTGATATTTAATCTTAATATAATAAATTGTTTATAATGTCATATTATTAATGAATTAGTATTATACACTTTTAAAATAAATCCATAAATATGATGTTATATAATTTTTTATAATGTTATTTGTAACATTACTATGGTAAGAATTAATGAATTGATTTTTTAACATATGAGTAATTATGTATATATGTGTATACATTATCTTAATAATAATATGTTATATACTATTAACCTGGCACTAGAGAAGCCGAGTTGTTAGTCACCTGCAGGTCCTGCATAGATGCTCTAGTTCCTATAATATGTAATTGATATTAATATATTTATATAAATTTATTGATATTTAATCTTAATATAATAAATTGTTTATAATGTCATATTATTAATGAATTAGTATTATACACTTTTAAAATAAATCCATAAATATGATGTTATATAATTTTTTATAATGTTATTTGTAACATTACTATGGTAAGAATTAATGAATTGATTTTTTAACATATGAGTAATTATGTATATATGTGTATACATTATCTTAATAATAATATGTTATATACTATTAACCTGGCACTAGAGAAGCCGAGTTGTTAGTCACCTGCAGGTCCTGCATAGATGCTCTAGTTCCTATAATATGTAATTGATATTAATATATTTATATAAATTTATTGATATTTAATCTTAATATAATAAATTGTTTATAATGTCATATTATTAATGAATTAGTATTATACACTTTTTAAAAAAATCAAAAATATATTTATGGGTTTTTTCATATATGAGTAATGTAATATAATTTTGTATAGTAAGAATTAATAAATTGATTTTTTAACATGAGTATAGAATTATGTATAGAATTAGGTATATATTTGTATACATCAGAGTTGGAAAAAATCATGATTTTTTTGATAGAATAAATAAATAAATTAAAAATGTACTTAAAAAATAATTTTAAAACTACTTGTATGGTATATATGCCAACTCATAATGACATAAATTCCATAATTTAAGGAGGGTGTATATGAAAAACTAATACTAATAATATTAATATATTTATTGTTATTTAAATTATTATTTTGTATTATAATATAAAATGTATATGAAATGATTATATTATGATCTTAACAATGTTCCATTGAATGTATATAATTCTTTGATGTTAAATATTAACGAAACTACACATAAGATACATATTTGTGAAATCATTTTTTTCAAAGAATGCATAATATAATATTATAGTAATTAATAATTACTAATTATAAAATATATATCAAAGAGCTAAAATCTTTACATTCAAAGAATACATTATATAGCATGCCGCATAAAATATATATCAAAGAGCTAAAGATCTTTTATTCTATAATAGGTTTTTTATATAATATAATTTTAAATATATATATATATAATATATTATATTTATTTTAAATAATAATTTCTAGAAATGTCTAGTTTAATATTTACAAAACAAATTAATTAAGCATTATAAATAAATATAACATTGGTAATACTATTAATAATAGTAATCCAAACTATTAATTACATTTTATCAAATTATAAAAAAGTTTATTTATAATCAAAAAAAATCATGATTTTTGCCTTCAAAAAAATCAAAAAAATCATTGATTTAATCAAATGATTTAAATCAATTGATTTAAATCAAACAACTATGGTATACATTATCTTAATAATAATATTGTATATACTATTAACCTGGCACTAGAGAAGCTGAGTTGTTAGTCACCTGTAGGTCCTGCATAGATGCTCTAGTTCCTATAATATGTAATTGATATTAATATATTTATATAAATTTATTGATATTTAATCTTAATATAATAAATTGTTTTAAATGTAATATAATTAATGAATTAGTATTATACACTTTTAAAATAAATCCATAAATATGATTAATAAATATGTCTACCTATATTAATAAATTTCATTTATAAAAAAAAAATGAACCTATATAATTTAATTATATTAAATCTATAAATATGTTTACAGATTAATGAATTAATGAATTACGTTTATTATAAAAAATTAAAATTAAATAAATAATTGGTATTAAATATATAAATGATATAAATTACAATTATTAAAAACAAATTAAAATTTATTTATAATAAAATGTAATTATAATTTTTATTTAAATACTTTTTAACAATTTTTACTGATACCTTATAAAAACTATTTTAGTAATATTTATTAATAAATCTTTAAAATTGTCCACATTTAATAAGTTTTAAAATAAATTACATAATGTTACAATATATAATGGAATATATGTTATTTTAATATGATATCATTTTAATATTATATACTTAAAATATTGAGTGTTTCACCATCTATATAATATATTTTAATAATTTACATTGAAATGTAATATGATTTATTTATAATATAATTTAATTCACAATTTAATGATTATATTTAGTTTAGTTATTACATTAAATTATAAATAAGAATTTATAATTTGTTAGTTAAACATTAATCCTAAATATAGAATATATTATAAAATAGTAAGATGGTAATTACCTAGTACAATTTGTATTTCACCGTCCACCCTTTTCAATGATATCCGATGAGCTTAAACCCTCTTGCTCTGGAACCTATAATTAATTTGTATTATGAGTATACATATATATATGTATATATATATATATATATATATATATATATATATATATATATATATATATATACATACATACATACATACATACATACAGACACATACTTTAATCATTAAGTATCAGTAATTATATAAAATACTGCATACAATTCCCTGAGATTGTATATATATTTTTTACTAAAATATACATGTTGTAGATCTTAAATTAAAATATAATTAACATTTTAAATATTAAACATATTCAATTATAAAAAATAAAAATTAAAGAAAGAATTATATAATATATATAATAGGAATTGATTGCAATAATTTAATTTTAATATTAATGTATTTAATTCATCAGGTAAATGATTTAATTAAAATTCGGATATGATTAGATAATATTCTATGTTATAAATCGAGTACACACGGCTAAATGATATGATTACAATCTGGATATGATTATATTATATGCTTCTATATATATATATATATTTTTTTTTCTTACAAATATTATATTACATAAATAGCTCGAAATGAATTAAAAGTAATTAATAATTGTTATTGTATATCCATAAATTTATTAAAATTAATTAATAAACATTATTATATCCTTAAAATGTATTGATGATATTATACAATTAATTGTTAAATAATAGATTATTATAATATCCATTATATTATATTCATCAATGATGATTCATAATTTATAATTTCTAATGTAAATCTAATAAAATGTCATTATGTATTAACATGTCTAAGCCCAAACAATATAGTATACATTTAAAACAGTATACAAAATAAATATACTATATATATATAACCTATAGATTATATAATGCATTTTAAATTATAAATTAATTCTTAAAATCATTAGAAAAGTAAAAACCTCTTTATAAGAAAACCTCTCTATAAGAAAAAAGTACTGAAAAAAAATAGTTTCTTATAGTGAGGTTTTACTGTATATATATAAGCATATAATATAATCATATCCAGATTTTAATCAAATCATTTAGCCGTGTGTACTCGATTTATAACATAGAATATATATAATATATATATTATATACTATTTTGAATATTTTCACTTTTTAATTACACTGAATACGTATTATATTATAGTTTGGATCAGTCATTGGTTTGGATAACATTAATAACTAATTAATGAATATATATATAGAAAATGATATATTAAATTAATAGAAAATTAAAATTAAATACTTTATTTGCAGTACGATTATACGACTATGATGTTCTTTTAATATAATTAATATAATTCTCGATTAAAATAAGCACACATTTAATTACGCATTTAATTTAATTACAGTTTATATGTAGGTAATGAACATACATATTTTAACTGACACTTTATTTATCTGTGAACAAAATCAATATTCTATATTTTTAATTTAAATTATATTTATATTATATTTGTAATCGGTATTAATTCAACGTTATCTTCATGGTAGGTATAATCGGGGAGTATAATTAAGAGCTCTCATATCGGAGAATACTTTCAAGAATAGTAATATATCTATTAATGGTATGATGTATACATCGATCGCTTCAACTATTAGGTTATATATAACTATAGTGTCGAATAATTGACATTGATTTATATATAGGTAAAATAAGGTAAAATAACCATTTATGTATACACTGGTTATTATATATATATATATATATATATATATATATATATATATATATTATATATTATATATATATATTATATTAATAGCTTATTTAATAATCTAGATACTAAGAAGTTATTAGTTTATTTAATTTGTAATATTTAATATTATATTATAATACTTAATAGCTTATTAACTATGGCGGCATATATGATAGGAATTATATGCATATGCTGCATATGAGATGATTAAATAAGCTATTAATATAATATATATATATAATATATAATATATATATATATATATATATATATATAATAACCAGTGTATACATAAATGGTTATTTTACCTATATATAAATCAATGTCAATTATTCGACACTATAACCTAATAGTTAAAGCGATCGATGTATAAATCATACCATTAATAGATATATTACCATTCTTGAAAGTATTTACCGATATGAGAGCTCTTAATTATACTTATGCATATGATATGCATATATACATTAATATAAATAAGGCAAAATAATCATGTATCTAATCATATAGTATATACTATATACTCATTATATATAAGTATACTTATATATATTTCTAAATAATTTTATTATTATCAGTTTTATATATATATTTTATATAACATTATATAATCATTATAATAATGCTTTATGTATATTACTTATTATATAATTATATATATAACCTATATATATATATATATTTAAAATTAATAGTATAATAATAGTAATAGATTAATTAGCAATATTATAATACTTATAATATAATATATAAATATATTACAATATTATAATATAATATTATAATAGAATATAAATATGGCCTACCTGATGTAGCTTCTGGCATTCTAAGACTTAATTTTTAATTGCAGCATTTTCTCATTATTCCATTTTTGGTTACTCATTATTATTTATAAATATATATATATAGAGTAATAATATATAGGTATCACGTAAGTAGTCTAATGTAGTAAAACTGTAAAGTAAACATTTCTAGTAATATAATATATATACTTATTTATATATATGAGTGTGTATAAATATATGTAATTAAATCATTGAATAAAATAAAGGTGCGTATGCATCACAAAATATAATTAATAATCTTAAAAAATTTAAATACAAATTAAATAATTTAAAATATTTAAATCGAATACATTACGAGACACCTATTGCATTTTCTGGTACTAGCGGCCACTACTCCTGTATACCTTATTTTAGTGCTTTTTTTTAATGACTAAGCAATCGTTAATATTATTCAATAATATACTTTATATATAAAAGTGAAATCACAGTATTCTAGATCTATATGATTTATAGCTAATTCCAAAAAATAAGATATTCAAATTCAGTATTTATCGTTATATTAGAAGTATTCTAAGGCATATTAATTATCGGCCACTACCCCTGTTCCTCCCCTACTTTGTTTTTTTTGTCTAAATATAAATTAAATGTCATATTATAATAATAATTATTATATATAATATAATAGTTATTATTAATAATATAATATTATATAAATTTAAATATATTAAATTTAATTCATGTTTAAACTTTAATTATTAAAGTATATTATGTTTATACTTGTAGTTTATTTATATAGGTAGCCAATATTTTTCTAAATTTATAAGTTATGTTTAACATTTTAACAATTTTATTGTAAGTGTTATATATATGTTTATCGGGACGATTTTTGTAACACCGAGTTAACAAGCTTTTTTTGTAATGTACCAACTTCCCATCTGTATTCTTATACATGTAAATGCAGATTGTACTTTGGGACGTAGGTAAATTGATATGTTATAAAAAATGCAACATCCCAATGTAACATCTACATAATGTAAAGATGGTATATATTATGGATGCATTTTCCGTAGACATACAAATGTACCATCGGATGTTGGTATATTACAAAAACGCACCCTTTAATCATATAACGCTTACGTCGTGTAATTAAATTTTGTATAGAAAACACCTATATCGGGTTAATTTTAGGAACTAGGTGTTGTTTATAATGTAAAATAATATGTTTAAATTATTATTTATATGATCACATATTTACTATGATAGTAAGTATAAATACCATACTTTTTTTGTGTGATTTTTATAATATATAAACATTTAGCATCTTTAACCTAAATATAATATTATCATTCCATATAATAGTTATAATAACAATCGAGTTATATCATAATTATGGTAATGCCATAACATACAGTGTAGTCTAAATCGATCAAACAAGTCTTTCGTACAGAATTAATTTAGGGTAGGCACTGGAGTTAAAATATGTTAAATATTTTAATTTTTACAATATTTTGTTATTACGTATTATCCAAGTTCTGTATATTATATATCATATTCTAAAATATTTTGTAATATTTGTGAGTATTTCTATCAATATAAAGTGTTTTACGAGAGTAATCAAATTAAAAATCATATGAAATTGATGACTATTTATTTAAAACAAACTTTGAATGTAATTTTCTCAAGTTTTTACTTTTTCACTTAGTATCCACATGTAAATGCTCACTACTTTTTTAATTTATATTATTTTTATCTGAAATTGTTAGTGTAAATGTATAACATGTAAACAAATATAAATACTAATTTATGTTATATTATATTTTATATTAATTAATATATATTAAACAAATGATGATTATGTAATATATTTATAATAACAAATATTCATAGTTTTTAAACTATTTTTTTTCATTCTTTTAAATTAATTGTATTTATAAAAATTAGAATATATATGTATTAGGATAGTATCTATTGTATAAAAAAAAATTATGTAATTATCTTTATTAATGTTTATCAGTAGCGTTTTCGGTGGAGCTATACATAGCATGGCGTAGATGAACTCCAGTGCCTACCCTTGAATCTAACAATATGATTTATACGGATGATTATATTTTTCAAGATGAATTCATAAATTACTATCATCAGTTATGTATGTCTAATGTTTCTAGACATTACATTAAATGTAATCAAATGTTAGTATCAATGATATTTTTGGAATCTTATTCGAATATGACATGCAATATATTTTTCTACAGGATTAATCCATGGAGTATGTCATAATAATACCAGAGGAACAATAGGAACAATACTAGAGTCTGGAATTTATGCCTGTAGAAAATATATTGCATGTCATATTCGAATAAGATTCCAAAACATCATACTAACGTTTTTTTACAGATTAATTTCTGTCCAATCGGTCCTTTTTAGGACCACCCACTTTTAACATGTTTATTAAAATTAATTTAATTTTATAGTTCAATAATTATAATACATATAATTTATTAACATTTAGTAATTTTTTTTAAATTTATTGTAATATATAAGTACGTAGGTACCTACTTATATAAGTATAATAAATCAAATATTAACTTAATATCAGTTACTTACTATGATAGTAAGTATAAATCACAATACTATAATTTGTTGGGGATTTATATAATACATAAACATTTTAAAATTACAACTGGGCAATAAATTGTTATTAATAACAATCATTAAAACCTAAAATGTTACTATAAAAAATACATTACTATTTTTAACATTTAATATCACTTATTGATTATAATATATAATATTATATATATAGTATCAAAGTATTAAATTAAGTATATTATATACAAATAAGTATTATAAAATTACAACTGGGTTTTAGTACATCCCTTACCAGGTTTGGATAAAATACATTTTATCAAATACAAATACAAATATTAACACATTAAATTACATTTTGATTACACTCTATATACATTAAACTCTTTAAATCGCCCATCCGATAATAGGATATTATCTGGTCTAAATATTTAATAATTAACTAAATGTATTCTTTGATATCATAAAATAATAATTCCTATCCCCATACCAGATTGTATAATAATTAATTGAATTATATTTAAAATATATTTAATCACTAAAGAAAATCAATAAAATAAAAAACTGTAAACAATTAACTGGTTTCTTGGGATATTATATTATAATTTATAACACCTATACCCATAGCCCATAGTTGGCAAAAATCCTTTTTTTTGACTCCAGGTTTTTTGGTTTTTTCCTAGTTTTTATAGGTATTTTGGTTTTTTCATGGTTTTTTCATAGATGAAAATTTAACATATTTTAAAAAGTGTATTTGATAAATATACCAAATATGACAATTAAATACAAATACATCACAGAATAATCATTCAAATACAAATACACAAAATCATCATATTTAAATACAAATACGTATTTGACCCGAACCCTGATAGTAACAAAATATCATTTTATATATTTGTAAAAATCTTTACATTAAATTAATATGAAAATATATTATATATATATTATATAATTATGTGGTGGTTTGAAAATAAATTATATCGTATATGAATACATTTATTATCATTCACTAATTGTATTGTTTTCAAAGAATATTTTTAGTATGCATATAATTATATTAAATTAATATAATATATTTATATAAAATGCACATATATATAATTATAAAGCTTGGTATAATTATAAGAACTCTGATATTTGTATTATGAGATTCTCCGATATAAATATATGAATGAATAAATTAAATCAGTTTATAGACACGTGTCTAAGGAGGATCATTGAAAGCTATAGGTAGCTTTATTAAATCGATACATCCATAGTATATGAATATAATAGCTTTAGGACAGTAATACAATAATAATAAGACTTGTGTACTAGAATTCAATATATTAATAGTAGAGTAATACAAAAAATAATAATAATAATATTGTCCCTCAGCGTATTTCATCAAATTTCAATTCATTATCTAAACTAATAAAGCAATTATAAAACAAAAAGTGCGGATAAAATGTCGATTAAAATATAACGACGATTACAAATATTAAAATGATATAATATAAAGACAAAATATTAAAATATATTCTAATAATATAATATTAAAACATAGTGCACTATGTACATGTACATTATTTACTTTATCTAATATTTATTTAAAAAGTATCCCATTGATAAGCCTTATCATAAGTTAATACAATCTATATAGTACACTATATTTTATGGTGATGTAGATTAATTATAAATAAGGATATTATTTTAATAAATATTTATCAATTATTATAATTTATATAATATATGATATACTAGAAATATTCATTACATATAATTAATTCAATAAACTTATTTAAAAGTGGGTGGCCCTAAAAATGGCCAATTGTTATTGATGCGAGATTAAGAATTTATTTAATAAATTTTTAATAATTTGATTTAATTTTTGATAGTAACATATTATTAAAATCTTTAAATTAACACGGGATATACTAGAACCCGGTTTTATACGGTTGTATCCGGTTTGAATATAACAATTTATAAATAACATGTTTATTGTTGATTATAACTACTAATATCACTTATACATATTAATATGTATATATTAAATATTATAATAGAGTTTAATGTGAAAATAATCAGTTTCCAGCATATTATACACATAAATCATATTATTTATTATTTTCTACCCGGTTTGAATAATTTAAATGACAGCTGATGTCCAAATATATTGATAAATAATATGTGTATTGTTAATTATAACTACTAATATCACTTATACATATTAATATGTATATATTAAATATTATAATATAGTTTAATGTCAAAATAATCAGTTTCCAGCATATTATACACATAAATCATATTATTTACTATTTTCTACCCGGTTTGAATAATTTAAATGACTTATTAATTATAATTATGTTATTTATCAATTCGTATATTCAAACCGAATAAAATATATCATATATGAATCAATAATTGTATTGCTAAAAGAATATTTTAAACATGTATATAATTAATAATATATTTATATAAAATGCATAGGTTATATATTATTATAAAGCTTTGTACGAGATCACACATCTGTATTAGGATATTCTAAGTTTTAAAATGTATAACCAATACATATATGATAAGCCTTATCTTATGTTAATAAAAACTATATAATTATAATTAGGGATGTACTAAAACCAAAGGGCTTTGCTAAAACCCAGTTATAATACTTATTTGTATATAATATACTTAATTTAATACTATATATAATATATTATAATCAATAAGTGATATTAAATGTTAAAAATAGTAATTTATTTTAAATGATATTTATAGTAAAATTTTAGGTTTTAATGATTGTTATTAAAAATGTATTGCCCAGTTGTAATTTTATAATAAATAGTAATAATATATTTTTTTTACTATTGGCTAATATAATATTATACTATATATTATTTATCATTAATATAAAATGTAAAATTATATAGTTAAATATGTATAATGCATTGTAATCATTAAAACCTAGAATACATATGTATTATGAATACAAATGAGTAATATTACTATTTTCAAAATAGTATTTTGAACATTTAGGGATATACTAATATCCAGAAGTAATTCAGAAATAATCCAGAAGTAGTGTTTATAGAGTATTACTGATATATCTATGATATAATAAACAATAATATACTTAATTTATTATGTTAAATCTTATTAATATATCAAAAAAATGGATTTATATACAACAAATAATTTCTACTTCTGGATATTAGTATATCCCGAACATTTATTATTACACAGATTATAATATATTATATGTAGGATGAAAGTATTAAATTAATTATATTATATACAAATAAGTATTATAAAATTACAACTGGGTTTTAGTACATCACTTATAATTATAATACGCTATCATATACTATGATATAGTGACTATATCATATAGTATATGTTATGGTGATACATGTAAATTAATTATAAATATAAATGAAACTATTTTAATAAATATCATTATATTAATAAATGCAATTATAATATATGATATTCTAGAATTACATATAATAAATTGATTAAACTTATTTAAAATTGGGTGGCCCTAAAAAGGGCCGATTGTTATTGGTGAATTGTTATTCAGAATTTATTTAGAACTGGTGTATTTAGTAACGGCTTTGATACCTTCACTGACGGCATGTTTAGCTAATTCTCCTGGAAGTAAAAGACGAACAGCAGTTTGAATTTCACGGCTTGAAATAGTCGATTTTTTGTTGTACTTTACTAAACGAGAAGCTTCGTTAGCAATACCAAAGATTTTCCGAAGGAAAGATATACCACTCTCTATCTCTACGTGAAATCGTTTTTTAACCATAATGCCTTCGAAAAGATGGCGCTCCTAGTCATGATTCATATTTAATCATCACTTTTAATTTTAAATAATTATTGTGAATTATAATTATAATATAATTATCTAGCTTATATTAATGTATATACTTACAATTTGTATTAATCACCGTTAATATTTAATAAATAAATTAATTTATATTTATATATATATATTTAATATAATATTATAATTAAAATATGTGTATACTATATATATAACTATAAAATTGATTTTCATAAATTGTATGTATATCAAAATGCGTACTGATTTTAAATATTCTAAAACAATTTATAAATAATTATATTAATTATTAATTGAATATCATGATAATGTTATATATATTTATAATATATGTAATATATAAGTATATATTATTATAATAATTATATTACATGCCATATTTTACATTATAATTTGTATTTGCATTAAAAGATACAAATTATTTAAAATAAAAATATTTTATGGAATATAATATATTTAATATATAATATTATATAATTAGTTGAACCCTTGATATATTATCTGTAGTTATTAACTAAGTATGTACATATGTTTTACAAGTCTTAAATATGTGTACTGAGTTTACAAAAATATAACTATTATATACATCCACCACAACTTATCAGATTTTAAATTCGCCATATTTTATACATACCCATCTTTCAAAATTATTTTTAAATAGGCAAATTAAATATTATGAATAGTTTCTATTTGTTTTATTATAATAATTATATTTTTATATTTAGTCAAATACTATTGATATATATATATATATATATATATATATATATATTGATATATGGTATATTCACAAGATTTACATTTTATTTTATATATAATATAACTTTTTCAAAAATAATATAGCCTATATTATAGGAATACATTTTATATATGACTAATTTAAAAATTATATACCTTATTTACAAAATAAAATTATACCTTATATACAAAGATTTTGCGAAGCAAAGATTTAACACTCCCTATGCATGCAACGTAATTTAGTAATATCCCCAACCGCTGCTAGCAGTAGTATCGAAATCACTGAAATAGATTTAGGTTCGGCTCTGTTTGCATACAACAATGTTTTCATTGCTCTATTAAATTACATGCAATATAAATTAACTTTTACTTACTAAATATATACTTATAGCATTTAAAACATAAATATCATATTTGTTTGTTATATATTAGTAATGAACACTTAGTTTTCATCATATAAATATTAATTTAAAGCATATTATTTAACATTTTAAAAGTGTATAGTTTGATACGAATTTACATTATAAACAACGCATAGTTCCTAAAAGTAACCCGCTATAGGTGGCACCAGGGTATTTTGTATACAAATTCGAATTACACGATTTCGCGTGTGTTATATCTTTCCTTCGGAAAATCTTTGTTATATACCTTATCACAAACTATATTTATTTAATATATATAATATTGTTTACAAATAAGTATACTATAGTATGGTAATAAATAATTTAGAATGGATAATTGGAGAATATCGAATATGGTCCTCATTTATTTTAATTACATTTGTGAGTTCTAATTTTAGATATTTTAGATGTATCATTATGTAATTAAAAATTATAATACCAACTAATTTAATTGTATCTTACAATATATACTACATGTGAATTTACTATATTGGTGTATCATGTACAATAGTAGCCTATGTCATCTACAGAAATGATTATATTAAATTTGACCATATGAATAGTAACCAAAACAAGTGGGGAGTAAAATTTGACACAGACCAGATATTTATCTACTATATCATCTCTTATCATCCTATCATTTATCACTTTCTATGTATGTCATGAATATTTATCTAATATATGTACTTCAGCCCTTCTTCTGTAAATATACAACGTTTATATCAGATATATTTTCTTTAATTTCCCTATAAGAAGTGTGTATGGAATCCTTAAATGAAACATCTGGCACTCCTCAAATATATTATTACTTAAATATGGGTTACTTTATTTATATAATTTATTTTTAATTTGACTAATATCAAATATATACAAATAATGTGTCCCCATTACAATTTATATTTTTAAACTACATATAAAAATACTTACATTTTAATAAATGAGAATTGTTAATAATATTAGTTTAGGTACCTATTCATTATTTATATAAAATATTGAATAAATAATAAATATAATTTATATAATTTTATTATAAATTTTGAAACTTTAATATTTTTCTATTTCTACTTAATACACTTTTGCCGACTTTAATTTCACTCTACTTTTTTAAAAGAAAATATAATCTGATATTAGTAAATAATATTGAAATTCGTAAATTTAATTTGCAATTTTCTTTATCACACAATATTGGATTATAACTTATTCTCATCATTAAATTAACTAGGTTACTTTTTAAGTTTTTTGAGTGAATAAAATGATCAATATTTTGTCTGCAAATTTTTTCTAATATAATTATATTTCCAGTCATCAATTTTGATGGATAAATAAGCCCCTCTGAAAATAAAACAATTATTATATATCTTTTAATTATTATTTAGAATAATTATAGTAATAATAGCTATTACTAGTAATTGGAGTTATAATTAAAATATATATATTTTCTACTATATAATTTAATACCAGTAGGATTTCATATACATATATTGCAAACTATATATATATATATATATATATATTATATACATAAATAATTTAATAACAATTATTTAATAAAAGAGTAATATATTTATTTAGTGTATATAAATATATATATATATATTATATATATAATATATATTATATATATATATATAATATATTCATTACAAAATAATAAAAACAATTCACTTTATAAACTAAATGTTAATTGTATTGTTAATGAATTCAATCATTTTCATAAAAAACAATTCACATTATTGTTACAATTTAATTAATTATTATATTATAAATTATAAATCATTATATATATTTATATATATATTTATATATATTTATATATATCATTATAAATGATAGTACATAAATATGTGTATATAAATAGTGTATATCAATTAAATTCAAATATATATTACATACTGTTTATGTATATTTATACTTAGCTACATTATTTACTATTTATAAAATTAATTAACTAGTAGTTTATAATAATATTATAACTGATATTCTCCCGTGGATCTTCCTTGGGAATTTGCTTTTGGTAGTCGGATCTACCAACCTTCATTTGAGGTTAGCTACCAACTTACACCTAGATAGTCTACTGCTGTATTTACTTACATACATATCCATCAATTCTACCTCGGACGATACACTGCCTTAAATCTCAGACAATCGGACCATCATTGCCCGGCTGCCACCAAGCATACCAGGAGCCTACTAAAGTCAACCGGTGCTTGTCAAGTCAACTCGTCATATAGCAAAACGGACTGAATACCAAACTTCTTCAAAAATATCCCTGTTACGACCAGTTTTTATACATTTATTATTATATTTATTATTATCTATTTCATTCAATTTAATCCCACAATCTCAAGTATACCATGTCCTCAAATTGTTCACATTGTAACCTTCCCGCATGCGAATATTATCTCAAATGTAAAACATGTCCATCTATTTTACATTATAATTGTTTATACCCCGCAGCTATTATTTCTAAATCCTGGTTTCATTCTAAAAACCCCCCTCCCGCTTATGCTATTGCTATATTTAATTCACCTAACTTCATCTTCACATGTTCCTCATGCCTAGCCTTAAATAAGTTTCCTTCGACTAATCATACAACTACTCCACCCATTACTATGCCATATTCACCTTCTACTTTAACTGACAAATCTATACATAATACTTGTTCCAAGGTAACGCCAAATATAACATCTGATATATATTCTTCTACTACGACTATTAATATCCAGCCCAAGCATCAGCCCAATGCTAATACTTCTAGAAACATTCCAAAGCTAATGGACTTAAAATTTTCCTCAAATCACACACCAACCCCTATATTATCTAGTTCAACTTCCTCAAAGTCTTCATCCATACGCTCCATAGATAATTCCCTCATACTAGTACTTGAACACCTTCTTCCTTATGAAGTTAACTATAATTTCATAGTATCATTAATTGACTATATAAAACTTCCACATTCTTATATTACTTCTGCCTCATTTCTTACCAGTACTGCTATATTACGTTTCACTAATATTTATGCTCGTGATATATGTTTCTCCTCCCTTCTAAAAATCTCACCACATAGTAATTTTAAGCATATATTTATTCGTCATTATTTACCTGACTCTACTAGACTTCTTGGTAAGGTACTATATCATGCCCTAAAACAAAAACTCACGCCCATTTTGTATAAAGTATTTTTTAATAATCGTT
The DNA here is from genome assembly GCA_964019155.1 of Osedax fenrisi. NCBI lineage: Eukaryota > Metazoa > Annelida > Polychaeta > Sabellida > Siboglinidae > Osedax > Osedax fenrisi. The sequence goes on from OZ025242.1 coordinate 75,432,567, forward strand.
CCCAAACATTTGAACTTAGGGATAAAAAAAATCCTCTTTCATATCCCCCTTTTCTCATCCCTGAATCTGATCTAACAAAATGGTTTGATTCTTTTGATCACTATAAGAAATCATTTATAAATAATTCTTCCTCTCAAGCCTGACTATCCTCTAATATAGCCTTGATCAATATTCGCTCCTTGAGATCAAATATATCCCTTCTGTTCCCATACCTTAAATTACAAAAATTTATTATAATCGCATTGACTGAGACCTGGATTTCTAATAATGACTCTGATATATTTGCCTCCATCTTGGACTTTGGATATACACTCTATCTCGCTCCACGACAAACGGGCCGTGGTGGTGGGGTAGGATTTATGATACGTAATGATTTTTACCTATCTCCATCCATTTCATTCCCCCCCTTTTCATATAGTGATTGTATTTCGCTGACCCTCAAGCTTCCTAACTTAACTCTACATCTTACCGTTATCTATCGTCCCCCAAAACCTGAAACCAGTTTATTCTTTGATGAATTTCATGATTTTATCCATAAACTTCCTTCATCTTCATCCTATCTACCAATAGTTCTTGGTGACTTAAACTATCACTATAATTCTCCCATTTATCCCCATGGTGACTTTAAACTCCTAACTGAGTCTCTTTCCTTGTGCCAACATATATCATTTCCTACCCATTCTAGTGGCAATACACTTGATATGATATTTACACCCCTATCCAGTCCTCTTATTAGATGTATAAACCCGAACTCCTTTCAAAAAATTGAACTACTAACTGATCATTTTATTATTGAATTCTCTATAAATCTAAAATTCTCAAATATTAAACGAAAACGTATTACATATAGAGATTTTAAGTCTATCGACCTACCAAGATTTGTAAACAATATCAAAACTGAGATCTCTTCTTCAACTTCCCTCTGTCCGATACTCCTAAACTCCACTCTCCTAAATATTATCAATATACATGCACCTACAAAAACTACATTAATTACCGACCGCCCTTTTTCTCCCTGGTTCTCCCACGAACTTTTCATCTTCAAGAAGAGTGTTCGAAAATTTGAGAAGAAATTTCTTAAAAATCCTTCTACTGAAACTAAATTAGCACTATCACTAGCTAGAAAAAATTACAAATCTACTATATCTCGTTCAAAATCTATCTATTATAACAAAAAGATAGCATTGATATCCTCCAATCCTCGCAAATTATTTAAAATAGCAAATAAAATTCTCTCTCCTCCAGATGAAAAAATCCTCCCCATTTTACCTAACACGTCAAATTTTCAACTGTGTTCTCTTTTTGAAAAATTCTTTAAACATAAAATTGCAATCATTAATAATATTATTTGCGCATCTACTCAACCCATACTCAATCCTACCATATATATTACCCATCATATTGACTCATTAAGTACATTCACTATTCCTTCACTGTATGAAGTAAATGACCTACTCATGAAATCTCACTGTACCTCCCCCACTGATCCCCTACCTTTATCATTATATCACAAACTTTCACCCTTATTTTCTCCTATTTTCTTGGATATTGTTGCGAACTCACTAAACTCTGGCCAAGTTTCACCCTGTCTCAAGACTGCCATAATATCCCCAATTCTAAAAAAACAAAACTTAGACCCAAACTCATTTAGCAATTATCGCCCGATCTCCCACCTACCCTTATTAAGTAAAATATTAGAAAGAATTGTTTCCAAACAACTCATAGCCCATGTAAGTAAAAATAATCTTTTCGACCCGTTTCAAAGCGCTTTTCGTAAGGGTCATTCAACCGAAACAGCTCTCCTCCGTATTACTGACACTATATTATCTACCTTAAATAGCAACACGTGTTGCCAGCTAATCCTACTTGATCTATCATCTGCTTTTGATACCCTGGACCATAACATATTAATCTCGCGACTTACTTTAATGGGTATATCTGGCTTAGCATTAAAATGGTTTACTTCATATCTCACTAACAGGAATATCTCTATTATGATTGACAAATCTTACTCGCCTCTTTCTCCTCTTAACCACGGTATTCCCCAAGGATCTGTTCTAGGTCCATCCCTCTTTTCTATTTATATCCGCCCTATTGCTGATCTAATTAAGAAATTTCCAAATATCCACTACCATATTTTTGCTGATGATATCCAACTGTTTACCTTTTTCCCTATAAATTCTCATAATACCATTAACTCTGAATTAATCGAGTGTGCTAACTCCATAAGATTATGGCTCCTCTCCAATAAACTACTAATTAATTCCTCTAAGACTACTGTACTTAACATATCTACTTCTGAAACTTCCTTTCCAAACTTTACTCTAAATAACATGATTATTTCTCCTTCTCATTCCTCCAAAAACCTAGGATTAGTATTTGATGACAAATTATCATTTAAGAATCACATATCATCCATTACAAAATCATCCAACTTTCATCTCTTCAGAATTAAAAAAATACGGACATCACTTTCCAGAAACCTTACTAAAACTCTAATTAATGCTCTTGTACTTTCACGTATTGACTACTGTTCTTCCCTACTGAATTTACTTCCTGCTAAAGCTACTGCTCCACTTAATCGGATTATCCGTTCCTCAATACGTACTACTTACTGTTTAACTCGACTGGATCACTCTACTACAACATCTCATCAATCATCTCGTATGTGGCTACCCTTCTCCCTCAGGTGTAAATTACGTATACTATCTATAATCCATAAATCAATATATTCTTTTACCCCTAGCTATATCTCTGATCTAATTAAAAAACGTACTATATTATCTTCTCTTCGTTACCAAAATGCTCCTCTACTTATCTCCCAGAACTCTAGTAAAACGTCCCTAAATTCTAGAGCTTTTAAAAATTCCGGTCCAACCCTATGGAATTCCCTCCCTCCTACCATTCGTTCTATTAGATCCCACAAAAGATTCATAAATCTTACTTCTTCTTTTCTCTCTACCCATAATCATTAAATCATCCAACGTATTATTTGTATCCGTGTTATATTAAATTTATATCATTATTAAATTGTTATTGTATTATTATTATCTTATTATTATATAACACTATACTATATCAATGCAGTCTGTAGTATATACAACTACACCATATCAATGCAGACTGTAGTATATAATAGTCCTTTATATTGTTTATTATTGTTTTTCCGTTGTATATTGAATGTATATTATTATCAAAAATATTATCGTATTACTATTATTTTATTATTATTTTCTTCCCGCACGAGCGAAGGGGTCTACATGACCCTATTTTAGTGCTAATAAACTCAATATCATCATCATCATCATCATATAAAATATCAATTAATTAATTATTTTTTAGAATATATATTATATATATAATATATATTAAATTTCTTTTTTACTATGTATATACTTTGGGCTAATTTTGTATACAATATTTAAAATGATATAATAATTAAACAATAATAAAAACAATGCACTTTATAAACTAAAAAATAATTGTATTGATTAATTAATGATTTCAAAAAATAAATTTAAATTATTGTTATAATTTAATTGTAATTAATTATTATATTATAATGTATATTGTTATAAATGAATAAGTGAAGTTTATAAAATATAAATTAATTAATAATTTCTATTTTGTTGTACTATATTACAAATTAGACATATATAATTTATATATATATATATATACAGGTTATATATAATAACATATATAGAAAAGCCTTTGGAAAGGGGATTTGGATATTATTTACTTATAAATATATATATATATTATTATTTTAAAATATTTTATTGACAAAATACTGTGGTGGTTATGGGCGTCATGAGATGGAAAAAAAATAAAAAAAATAAAGTACAATCAAAATAAAGGAAAAGGGAGGGTAGGTTACAATGTTAATAGGTGCATGGAGAGTTTACATTTAAATAGTGACAGGGATTTTAAACACCTAATTTCATATGGAAGAGCATTCCAGTATTTTGGAGCTACCACTGAGAAAGCAGATTCAGAGTGAGCAGAGATAGTCGAGCGTTAAACAATTTTCATCGTGTGACATTTCCTGCTAGCTCGACTAAGGGTCTGAATACTGATCAAGTCTGCTAGGTATTCGGGAGATCTAAGATATATCACCTTATGGGTGATGCATAGTAGTCTGTAGGGATACCTAGATTATACCTAACTGATACCTACTACCTAATACAGTTGATACCTACCTGCAGAGATACCTAAACTTAAGCCAGCCGAGTGACCACATTAGGGTCGATATTGACACTATTGAAGAGAACTTCAGTTTATATAGGGTGCGTATAGCACATCGTTGTATCATCTCAAGTTTAAGCATAAGCTTTAGGGGTAGATTACATAGAAGTGAGCAGCAGTATATAAGTCTACTGAAGACTAACGAGTGTATTAGACTTTTAGTCATTGAAAAAATTAATTTATTGCGTGATTTTCTAATGTTATAAAGAATATAGTTGGCATTGAGAATCATTATAGATATGTGGTCAGAGTAATCTATGAGGGAGTTGATGGTGAAACCAAGAGTTGTTACGGATTGTAAGGTAGGGATGGATAGTAGAAAGGGGTATAATATATATATATATATATATATATATATTAATTTAATTATGAAAGCACGTAAAAATGTATATAATATCAGATTATAAAAATGAATGTTATAATTATTTAGGTTCAAATGACATCTTGTTGTTATAATACCTAGAACAAAATTCCTTATCTGTAAATTATTATATAAATAAAATTATATATTTAATAAAATAAAATATTTGTTATGGCTTACATACAATATATAAATAACGCTAGAAAATTATTATTTAATTTTGTAAAAAAAAATGTATATATTATATAATAGTAATGAAATAAATGTATTACAAAATTACTACTATAGATATAATTTTTGACTATTTTTACAAGTAGTCAAAACTATCAAATCCCATACTATCTCATTCTATATTAATGTTATCCAGTGTACTTTATAAAAATATTAAAATACTCCTTACATTAGTCGTAACAATTCTATATATTTGTTCATATATTTTCTAAATATTTGTATTTTATATATTATTCATTACTATTTAAAAAATATCAAAAATGATAATTATGTTGCAGATTCTAAATAAATTTATATATGTTTATACTTTCGAAGTATAATACTCATGAAGATATATTACATGTCTAATGTATTACATATTGCACTTTCATGATCTATCTAGAACTGTTTCTTTCCTAATTTAGAGACACCCTCGATACTATTTTTAAATATCTGCGGTTATAACTCCGATTCCCAAAATAAATATAATACTTTCATTTTCTGATAACTTCTTATTTAAACTTTTATAAATAAAAAATTATTATATCATATAAATAGTATATAATTATGCTCAGATTACATTCTATTGATTAATACAAATTGGACAGCATGAAAAAGGCACACATAATTTCTATATCTAATAACTGCGGTCGGTTCGTGTAGGAGAACCATACGTCAAAAGAATTACATATCTATTAAATATAATTAACTGTAATGTACCATTGAAAACTAGCTACTAGGACTACTAATATGTTATCCATAAAACAGATGATATATGTAATTATATATTCAATAGATAAGTTGGTAGTTTATCTATATTGTTAAATATAGGAACAATTTTATGTTAATAGATGCAACATAATTTTACATATCGGTGATTTATTGCGACATGCCACTTGCCCATTTATACTAGCCACTCCTCAACCAACCTACCACAACTATTATATATAAATTATATGTGCAGATTTTTATGCGGAACCATATTACATAAGCATTATAATTAATTAAATACACCATAATTAAAGTAATCACCCAATACACATTATTATATTTATAATAATAATATATTATATATTTATATTAATTTTTATATTCTACTATATATTATATGCGCATAGGTTTACAAAATTATGTGTAAATTTAAGAAATAGTTACTCTTATATCTCTATATTTACAGATGTTCGCTGATCGTAAAGTTACTCTTATATATATTATATAATATTATATCGTATATCATATAAATATATAATATTAGTCCCAATATTTATTAATAAGACGTTGAACAAGTGATATTTAATATAAAATATAGCTTTTTTGGATTGTTTACCAATTATAATTATTATAATAATTAATTATTATGATTATTAAATAATATTATTTAAAAGGGGAATACGGACGGTAGGCAAAAATTAAATAACTATAAATAGCAAAGTTCACGCAAGGCGTGGGTTACGCAAATTTATGATACGCTCTAATGCACATGAAAATAAAATCTAAATGAAAACATGAATATATGGAATAATAACTTTGTACAAATATACGTATACAGTGTATGTATAATACACCATTCATTTTAATTGAATAATTAATATTTTCAGATTGATATTTTGGATTGTTTGATTTATTTTGTTTAGTTTTATTCTTCAGTTTTTTAGCTGCTTTATATACAGAAGTGAGCCTATACAAAGTAATTAATAACTACGAATAATATATTAGCGCGACGCACGCATTGAGAGACACGCATGAACTTTGTTATTTATAATTATTTAATTTTTGCATACCGTCCGTACTATCCATTTAAAAGAGTTTAAATGGTATTTAATCTATTTATATATATATATATATATATATATATATATATATATACATATATAATAAACATGTTATTTATATATAAGTAATATTTATAGAATGGTTATATATGTATTATGTGTATTGCATATTAATAATATCCCTTTTATCGTATTTATTCGCTAATAATCAAATTAATTTATATTTGAAATTTAAAAAGATTGTTATGCATAAAATATGGCAACTTTTAAATATGATATTAAAGGTGTGGTAGTTGTATATAATTATTATAATAATATATTTTGTAAATACAATACACATATACCTATAAGACTTGTAAAACATGTTTATGTACTAAGTTAATAACTGTAAATAATATAGTGAGGTTTAAACTAAATATATAATATTCTATACAATATTTCGTGAATACCCATTTTGGCCGCCGATATATTTCCAAGTTAAAGTTGGCCGTGCTTATTAATATGTTGGGTGTTTGTTTAAATAAATAATAATAAATTTTCACTGGTTTGGTTAGGTTTGATTTAGTTTTAATATTTCAAGATTTTGTTAGCTGCATTACATCACATGTGAGCCTATAAAATCATATATATATATTTAGTCACGCCCAACTTGAACTCGGCGGCCAAGATAAGCACAGAGTCTATGATTATCATAATAACAGACCTAATATTTTTATTTTAAATAATGTGTATCTTTTAATGCATATACAAATTATAATGTAAAATATGGTATGTAAATACATAATGTAATATAATTATTATAATAATATATACTTATATAGTATATATATATATATATATATATATATATATATTATAAATATATATAACATTATCGAACTATATATAATATGGCCTCCGTCTATTATGATTACTAATGACAGGGTCAAATCTTCAATACGCGTTGCGGGCGTTGACATGCTTGAGCGCACACGATCAAATAATTGAAGAGAGATACATGTATATTATTAAATATATTAAATACGCTATTATTACTAAATTACATTGGAATATATATAAATACAAAGCTGTATATATATAAAGTTTACACACACATACATACACACACGTACACTGTACGTGTGTGTATGTATGTGTGTGTGACGTACACTGTACGACGTACAGTGTACGTCGTACACACACAAACACACACACACATACATACAATTTATAAAGCAATACATTGCTGCATAATATAATTTATATACTATAATAGTCATAATTATATTCATATATATGCTAATGACTTATGTATACATATATGTACAATATGATCACTTATATAAATATATATAGCATTATATACATGTGTGAATTTTCGATTTACAATTCAAACAGGTTCTAACCATCGATATAAAGAAAGCTTTATCTAACCTTTCTTTATATCAATAGTTCTAACACGTTTTTATTGTGAATCATCTCTATGTAATATCATATGGTCAATAGAATTGGTATTGACCTATCTATTAATATGCAAAGATATTATGTAATTGTTTGATAACATGTTATTATATCATAGAGCAATCTATCATTGAGCATGTGTATATTGTATGTGTATATATATCATATGTATATAACATGATCATGTGTATATTATATTTATATATAGCTATATAAACTACTAATATATTAAACTATTCTAAAATAATTAAATAAAAAGTTTTATATAGTTTACTTTATCTGATATATTAAAATATTCTAATATAATTAAATAAAAAGTTGTTATATAGTTTACTTTATCTAATATATTAAACTATTCTAAAATAATTAAATACAAAGTTTTTATATAGTCTGTATTTATCTTAAAAATTATAATTAAATAATTATCTATAATATTATGTATGTACCTGCAAGTACATGTAGACACCATTTTTGAATATATACATCTTATGAGTGTGTGTTTCGTTAACATATAATACAGGTGTAATGTATAATGTCACTGTAAAATATATATATATATACACAAATGTTATATACATGTATGTGTTGTAGTAGCATTGTAGTAGTAGTAGTAGTGGTAGTAGTAGTAGTAGTAGTAGTAGTAGTGGTAGTGGTAGTGGTAGTAGTAGTAGTAATGGTAGCGGTAGCGGTAGCGGTAGTAGTAGTAGTAGTAGTAATAGTAGTAGTAGTAGTAGTAGTAGTAGTAATAGTAGTAGTAGTAGTAGTAGTAGTAGTAGTAGTAATAGTAGTAGTAGTAGTAGTAGTAGTAGTAGTAGTAGTAGTAGTAGTAATATTAGTAGTAGTAGTAGTAGTAGTAGCAAAGCCCAGGGCTTTGGTAGTAGTATGTAAAAATCTAGATATCTAACATAATCTATCTTAAAGTAAATACAATAAAATGACAGGTAGGTAGGACCTATGTATTTGGCCATTGAATAAATGTTGTATATATTCATAGAGCTAGAGATAAATTTCTCTCTACCTTTGTGTATATATTATATACTGTATAACACAATGTATTGATGTGTATGCATATATCAAATAACGCACCTATAGGTGCGACATCTATGTTTGCATAAGGAAGCCGTAGTTGTAACGCTCAGCTGCACACGACATGTGCCACACATACTAATTACGTAATAGATTGTATTGCATTAGATAAATACATAGGTATTATTCATAGTGAAATTAAAATAACACATTATTATATACATGCAAAATATATAAATATAGCATTCAGGTGTTGTCAATACAAATAAAACTGTATCTATTTACGTAATAAGAAGCAATAGTGTACTGGTATATGTGTTTATTAGTTTATAATAGCTTCTACAATAATAGTATATATATATAAACATGAATAATGTATACTATGTAGGTGTGTTACAAATATTCATACTATTCCCATAGCCCAATGAGCTTTGCTATTCCTAACCCAAACATATACTAGTACATTATATACTTGATTATCACAGTTGTAGTGAGTATGTCGTTCACGTGACAGTGTAATGTACATCTGTTAGGCCAGGCTGGATTCACGGGATTATGCTGGTCAATAGTCGCCAGTATATTGTAGTACGACATCCGTCCTCTACTCCCTAGTGCAGCATGTACTCACTAGTACATCCCGCATATTATGCTACTATGATTTAGAGAGTGTAAAGTTTACAGTGTACACTGTATGATCGTCGAATTCATGTTAATATTGTAGATGCGGGTAAACTAACCAAGCTACAAAATAATTATTTTAATAAACATTAATATTTATTAAAATAATGAGGATATTAAAAACTTATTTAGTCAATACAGAAATGATATTATTACTACTACAGATATATTCCTATTGCGTATTAGCTATTTAACAAATCCTTCGCACTACTTCAATATTGCTAACGATAATAGCTGTACCGATAGGTGCTAGTGCTTTAATTAATGTATATATTTGTTTTTATATATTTTATATTATTCATTAATAATTTTTTTTATAAATATTAGAACATGTTCGTGCACTCTTATTTTGTTTATCACATAAACACATATATATATATATATATAAATAATATGTATATATTTACACTTCTATTTGATTATACACTTATATACTTAACATAATACAATAGTTTATAATACAATATAAACTTATAAGGTGTATAAATCTATTTGCTTATAAATACACATAATTATAGATTAGAATATATGTATACTATATAATATAGTATGCATGGTTATGTAATATACTATATTATATAGTATATATATATGTGTGTGTGTACGTGTGTGTATGTGTATGTGTGTGTAAATATATATATATATATACAAATTTGTATTTATATATATTCCAATGTAATTTAGTAATAATAGCGTATTTAATATATATAATAATATACATGTATCTCTCTCGAATTATTTTATCGTGTGCGCTCAAGCATGTCAACGCCCGCAACGCGTATTGAAGATTTGACCCTGTCATTAGTAATCATAATAGTCGGAGGCCATATTATATATTCAGCACATTATCATATTAAATTAATAATTAATTTAACAATTTATAAATTATTTTCTAATATTTAAAATCAGTACGCATTTTAATAATATCAAAATTTGATATACATACAATCTATGAAAATCAATTTTATATTTATATATATACATAGTATACATATATTTTAATTATAATAGTATATTAAATATATATATAAATATAATTATATTAATTTAAATTAATTTATTTAAAAAATAGTAATGTAGAATAATACAAATTACAAGTATTAAAATAATATAATCTAGATAATTATATTATAATTCACAATATTTATTTAAAATTAAGTTAAAAATTAGATTTAATATGAATCATAACTAGGAGCGCCATCTTTCCGTAGGCTTTATGGTTAAAAAAAACGATTACCATTGCGAGATAGGGAGTGGTATATCTTTGCTTCGCAAAATCATTGGTAATACGTTCGAATAAATCATTGACAAAAGAATTCATAATGCTCATAGCTTTGCTTGAAACTCCAGTATCGGGATGTACTTGTTTCAATACTTTGTAAATGTAGATACCGTAAGATTCCTTCCTTTTCTTGTGACGTTTCTTATCTCCAGTTTTAGCAGTCTTGGTAGACTTCTGGACAGTTTTCTTTGAACCTTTAGCTGCGGAAGGGAACACCATGTTGAAATAATATGAATGAATGAATTAATGGCGATGATGTTTCGACTTATATTTACTTTAACGTGGAATGATCAACCAATAGGCTTCGAGTAAAAAAGGGACTATATTGCGTATTTATACAATTTTAACGGTAATTTAACCAATGCACAAAGGAACAAAGGAATATTAGTCATCGTGTAGTAATATAAACCGATCTATATACTTAACAAAGAATATCCAAAACTAATTATAGTATTTATAACCTTCATAAACTACTGTTTATTCAAATATATAGATCATAGAATAATATAAGTCAATCATTATTACTTTACTCTTACTATCAACATGTCTGGACGAGGTAAAGGTGGAAAAGGATTAGGAAAGGGAGGTGCTAAGCGTCATCGAAAAGTACTTCGTGATAACATCCAAGGTATCACTAAACCTGCTATCGGACGTTTAGCACGCAGAGGTGGTGTAAAGCGTATCTCCGGACTTATTTACGAAGAAACTCGTGGAGTTCTCAAGGTATTCTTAGAGAATGTCATCCGTGATGCCGTTACCTACACCGAACATGCCAAACGTAAGACCGTTACTGCTATGGACGTTGTTTACGCTTTGAAACGCCAAGGCCGTACCCTTTACGGATTTGGCGGTTAACTTGTACATGACTTGATTATTACTCACACCAAAACAATCGGCCCTTTTTAGGGCCACCCAAAATTATACAAGTATATTAATTTAATTTCAATAACTACCACTTTCATTATTATAATAATTAGTATTGTATTCAATAAAGTATTGGCTCTTTATTAAATAAATAATATTTCATATTCTACTAAAAAAAATTAATATTTACAATTACTATAGCATATTTATAAAATACAATTTATATATATATATTCAAATAAAAATGTTTATAGTATATTTACTCTGAATATATATATATATATATATATATGGAGTGTATACATATTACCAATCACCAGGGCTTTGATATTACGCTATACAATTTCAAATTGAATTTGAATTTCAATATATCGAACCCTTTAAATAATATATTTCAGTAATCTCAATTAAATGAATATGTACATTATACAGGTTTTATATTATAAGAATAATTAAATCAATAACTACAAATTAAAATAATAAATTTTCTATTACAATTGTGTATAAAATTAATAGATCAAAGGTTTCAAATTATATTTAAAATACAATTGTTCATTCACTGTACAGTGTACAACAATATTTACTTAATAGCTACTAACAATTAAAATAATATATGTATTTAATGATATTTGAGGTACAATATAATACTATTATATTATAATAGTGAATATTTATGAATTTATATATTATAGAATATAATATATATGTGTATCTAGTTGACGCTATAGAGTCGTTAACAAATATTAGAATACATTAAAGTATTAAAAATCAATATGCTTGTAGCTACCAACAACATATAGGTTATAATTAATATCAAAGATCTTGCGAAGCATTCCTTCGGAAAATCTTTGTTAATATATTATAAATTATAATGTATTTAAAATGATATTTAAATTAAATCTCATGATAATAATTTTATTTAATAATTAAAATTATTAAGAATATAATATATTTATTTATTCACTAGACACTGGAGATTTGTTAACAAACATAGAGTATATTAAAATCAATATT
>OZ025242.1:75447961-75450461 GCA_964019155.1 Osedax fenrisi
TGAATTAATGTATTATTTATTTCAAATAAACCTATATAGTAATTACATACATAGCAGGTAGAAATGTAAGAATCACACATATGACTCCTTGAAGTGGGAAAGCTTTGTCTATTTATAATCTCTTGGAGACCTAGATATATTTACTAAACAATTCATATAATTGGTAATATTTCATAAATACACTTATAAATATAAATAATTATATAAATTAGATATAATAAAAGTATAAGTATTATGATAATACATAATACATTTGTGTGTGTATGTGTATGTGTGTGTATGTGTATATATATATTCGTCTAAACATACTTTAATTAGGTGGTGCGCGGCGGGCTCGTACGCCGAGGCCGCAGGCCGAGCCGTCCCCACCTCGACGTTAACGGATAGGAAAATAATTTTTTTAAATTGAGGTGTGATTTTTTTTCAAAATTTTTCAAAATCTCTTTCCCATAAAAGTCTTTTTCCGTCAAAAATCTCAACAAAGTGTATACTTGAATTCAAATAATGCTCGATTTGACATTTTTTTTTGCCAATGTATACATATGAGGTTAGCTACCCGAAATATATTTAGGAATACATGGTATGCGCACACTCATTTTCATCTACGGGCAATATTTCTGGTAGTATTTTGGGTTTTTATCGTTAAAATTTTATATTTAATATTTTGTATAAATTCAAATAATTAAAATTCGCCGTAAGGAAAACGTCGGGAGATAAAGTGGGGCAGCGGGGGTAACATGAATGATTTACTTTTTTGAAAATGTATTCACGCGATACCAATAATCGTTAAATAGTGTAATTTTTTGATCGATTTACGTAATCGAAAAATTTAAATTCGACGCAAATTTTTAATAACAAACATTATCGTGGAGAATTTTATCGTAAATAATTTCGTAAAAATTAGTTTCTTTAATTTCGAATACATTACGTAGATTTACGAAATTGTACTTCCGGTTTGAATATCGAAATAACAATTGGTAAATCAGAATTTATTTACCCGTATTATTAAGGTGAAATTCAAGAACGAGTAAAATCGCGTTAATATTTTTTACATTACGAGTTTATATTAATTATTTCCTATCTACACCATAAACATAAATTATTAAACATAGATGATGTAAAAAATCAAAATCTACAATAATTATTCGATTTCAATAATTTTAACTTTATTAAATAGTTAATTAAAATAGAATATACTTTGATAAATTGTGACTTCTTATGTTTAATATTCTTCGAGCTACGGCCGAAAAAGTGAAAAATAAATGATTTTAGAATAGTCTATTTGAGCGACTTCCGGTAAATTTTTCGTATAAATTATGAATTCATCAGATTAGGAGTACGAAAATACATGTAATAAAATCAGAAAAATCATGAAAATATGAATAATAGGGTTTCCATCTCTGTTTTAATATTTCGACTCATGTCATCATATATATGGTCAAAGAAAAAAATATAGATTTATAAAAAAATATTTTTTCTAAAATCTATTCTATAATTAAATATGCATTACATACCGAGTGAATCTATACAAATATATATATATATATTTTAAATAATTTATATATATATATATATTTTTAAAGTTTTAATATTGGTAGTTTTTTTAGCTGCATTACTTACCGAGTGGACCTATAAAAGCATATTCATTTATATTTCTATATATATATTCGTCTAAACATACTTTAATTAGGTGGTGCGCGGCTGGCTCGTACGCCGAGGCCGCAGGCCGAGCCCTCCCCACCTCGACGTTAACGGATAGGAAAATAATTTTTTTAAATTGAGGTGTGATTTTTTTTTCAAAATTTTTCAAAATCTCTTTCCCATAAAAGTCTTTTTCCGTCAAAAATCTCAAAAAAGTGTATTCTTAAATTCAAATAATGCTCGATTTGAAATTTTGTTTTGCCATTGTATATATATGAGGTTAGCTACCCGAAATATCATTAGGAATACATAGTATGCGCACACTCATTTTCATCTACGGGCAATATTTCTGGTAGTATTTTGGGTTTTTATCGTTAAAATTTAATATTTAATATTTTATATAAATTCAAATAATTAAAATTCGCCGTAAGGAAAACGTAAGGAAAACGTCTGAAGATAAAGTGGGGCAGCGGGGGTAACATGAATGATTTACTTTTTTGAAAATGTATTCACGCGATACCAATAATCGTTAAATAGTGTCATTTTTTAATCGATTTACGTAATCGCAAAATTTAAATTCGAAGCAAATTTTTAATAACAAACATTATCGTGGAGAATTTTATCGTAAATAATTTCGTAAAAATGAGTTTCTTTAATTTCGATTACATTACGTAGATTTACGAAATGGTACTTCCGGTTTGAATATCGAAATAACAATTGGTAAATCAGAATTTATTTACCCGTATTATTAAGGTGAAATTCAAGAACGAGTAAAATCGAGTTAATATTTTTTACATTACGAGTTTATATTAATTATTTCCTATCTACACCATAAACATAAATTATTAAACATAGATGA
>OZ025242.1:75455461-75482961 GCA_964019155.1 Osedax fenrisi
AATTTGAATAATATATATATATATATAACTTGACATTGTTCTTCTACTTTATGCATAACAATATATAGGTGTGGATAAGTATGTCAGTCGGAACAAAGAATGTACCTCAAGCTCCGGGTACAATATAGTCCTCGAGTATTGCAAGTCATCACCGCATTGTAAACAAGTTCCATATAACTATGTTCGAAGAAGCTCGATATACATCTGAAAGTCACAAAATCGCAAGCATACATGGTTACCTATCTACATTACATCTAGGTCACGACCTTAAGGGGAGGCCGCATAGCTGAAATTTGATAAAATAAAATAAAAAGTTAAATAAATGTTATCATAAAATATACATTTGTAGAATGTTATTTAGTACCTGTAAACAAATTAATAATGAAAAATAGCTAGAACTGCTATACAAATAATATAATGTGAATATATAAATGTAATATTGTGTGTTTTTATATATTGAAATATACTAATTTATTTCAATATAATTGTAAAATAGTGTGTTTTTATATATAAAATATAATATATATACAATAACTATTGAATTCATAATATGTATATAAATATAATAAATATAAATAATGTGTTTTATATATTGAATTATAATATATTTATATAAAATAATGTTTTATTTATATAATTATTGAATTTATAATTGAAAAACTTTGAATACAATTTACTCAGAATAATTGTTTATCAATACCTATAGACTTCAATTGCCTACTACTCTCTGAATATGAATACAATCAATCTAATTGTTCTTGATATATATAAATAACATTTATAGGAATATAGTAATGCCTCAATAATAGTATTTTTTTATACATTCTATTTTATATGCCATTATATTAAAAAATATATATAAATAATATATAAATACATATATATAAATAATTTATAAAATATATTAGAAAAACATTTCATTTTGTTGTAGATATATATACCCATAGTATAATTTAAAAATTTCTCATATATTTATAAAATATTCATTGAGTAGTAGGCTTTTGAATAACACTATGAATTACCTATCTAATACATGTAAAATAAACAAAATGGCGGCGGTGTGCGGCCTCCCCTTAATAACCGCGAGTGACCTCTAACATATCGTTCTAGGTCATCCGTGTGAACTTTAATCTATGACTAATACCTAATATATACATACACTTACCTGTCGTACTGCAGTCCTGTAGTTTACTTCTCGCATTTCTAATGAGTCTGCTTCTGTACTGTATTCCTACCATCTTTCTATAAGTCTATTACGCCCATTTATATACTTCTATTACACCCCTTTTAATATTCTCATACACTTCATTGCAAGTACCTATATATAATATTATATATATACACATATACAGTGACGATTCTACGATAATCTGAACCTGAATCCCGAAGTACAGAAAACGGCTTCATTTATCGTTAATAATACAGTCTACATGGACATAATGCCCGGGTTAATATCTGTGTGTAGTATATATTTGGTCTACTTAACCCACATGTAATCGTATAGACTGGCATTGCTAAACATCACCACCGTATAATTATTAGATAATCTACTATTATTGTACTATGATTATAAAAATTAAACAACTCTTCACACTTTGCCTAATAGACTGTATAGATGAATGTTGTCATGTTAACTGTCAAAACACCAGATTTTATATTTACAAATAAATATCACTAATATATATATATATATACACTTATTCACCTAAATTAACACACATATATATATATATTTATTAATATATATTCATAACATTATTGTTCAGGAAATATAGTATTTGCTTCAATTATCATATTATTACTTAGTCACCCTATTGTATCACTTCCTAATTACATAATAATGCTATTGCATAATAACCTCAATAGTAAGATGCCTAATCAATAGATTACATCACCATATTGCATAATAAAAAACTAATAAAACTATATTATATAATCACCCTATATTAAGCATCCACTGCAGATGCTACAATGTAATGTATAGTGCCTCCTAAAAATAACTAAGCTACAAATGAATAGATTAATTTAAATATTATTTTTCATTAACCATTAGCTTTCTCCATAATATATTGGAATAAATAAAATTAATTTAAAGTGATGTATAAATGATAAAATATAAATACATAATTTATATTTATTTTATATAAGTAGAATTATTATTAATACATATTTATATAATAAATATAAAATATAATAATGTGTCCTTAGGAATTCTTATAAGTAGATATATTATTCATAAACATTAACAATTTAAAAACAAAAACAATACAAATTTAAGAACTAGAGGCAATTTTCTTGAGTAATATTTCAGTATATAGCAGTGTTCCATAGGTTATTACTGCCTATGGTAATAACCGGGGTAATAACCGGTAATAACCTGTCCGGTAAAAATAGGTTTTTACCATGGTAAAAACCTAGTGTTGTCTATATAATTAAATATAATATTATCTATATTATATTAAACCTACTAGTGTCTATATAATTTACAATTATATATTATTTATAGATTTTATATTTAATAGATAATATACAATTATAAAGTTAAATAATACTACATTAAAATCAATATTATAAGATTTTTTATAAAAAAAAAAAACTTTATTAATTTTGACTCTATGTAAAGAAAACATTTTAAAAATAAATAATATGATATTGAAATAAATGAGTAAATAAGTCAATATATATATATAAAATATTGAATATAATAATATATTTATTTTTGCATTAGTAAAAGGAAAGCCCATTCACACCAAATAAAGCGAGCGATTTTTCACCGATATGCGCAGTAAAGAAATCGTCGAGAAATAGTTAAATATTTAGAGATATCTCGAAATGATGAATAGTGATATTGTCACGATATCGATGATATATTGGTGATATATCGATAGGGGTGTCGCACAGAGAGAGAGAAAAATCCGTACGATATTGGTGAAAAATCGGCCAACTTTTTCGGTGTGACAGGGACTTAATATTGTAAAAAATAATATATATATTAAACAATAGAACTAATAATATTTTCATTGAGAAATTATTTGATATTATTCATTATTTGATTTTATACCATGATATTTAATTAAATATATTAAATATATCTATATATATTGTTAATTATATATATATATATACATATAAATACTGAATAGAATATTTATTTTTATATATATGAAATTAAATATAGTTTTTACAAATATTTTTTACAATACTGTATAACTATTTAGTAATATTTTCATTGTGTAATTTTATGAATATATAACACAGTATGATTTTATTTCATTTATAAAATATATCCAATTACATCAACTTGTTAATTTTACAATATAAGGGTGGCAGACCTCAAAATCCAGTTGGATTTAAAATAATAAATGTACTATAAATGGCATAATAAAGCAGACAAATCTTGACAAATTTTCAAATAAATCTGCTAGATTAATTAGCCATAACATTTATATATAAATGAATCAATATTACTTTAAATTTCAATATAAATTTTTTTTAAAGGTATTATATTTTATGAGTACTAGGTTTTTACCGGTTATTACCGGTTTTGCCCGGTAAAAACAGGTTTTTACCGAAAATAATGGAACCCTGGTATATAGTAATATTTCAAACAATGAAAATTAAGATACTAAACAGGAAATAAAACAAAATTAATAAAAAATAAAACAACATAATCAGCCCTCAATATATTACATAATAACTGTTTAGTATCATTACCATATATTGCATAATAACATTATTACCTCATTCAACCTCCTAGGTGATCAATAACAAGAGCGTCTCCAAGACACTGGAGATGCAGATATTTGGATAATCCAGTCTCTTGAACATCTCGAAGCTCTTCCATTGGACGAGTGCATTGAAATTCAACAAAACTGATGTCAGGAAGCTTGGAAATCCCCACCAGAATGTTGACAACAGTGATGTTAGTGCAATATTGATGTGATGCATGCAATGTTCGTGTGATGCATGCAATGTTTGTGTGATGCATGGGTTGTTCGTGTATATCATGAGAGATTGTGACATTATTATTAAGTTCAATTTGATTAATATAAATCATTAATTTAGATTTCTATATTGAATATTACTGATAGATCACAATGTATAATTATATATAACAATCAGGGATAGGGTCAAATTCATTACTCAATTACAAATATTTATGTATTGTTTATTCAAATAAAAATACAAAATAAGAACAAATAGGAATAAAGGTAATCTGAGATGAAATAGTTTAGAATGAATAAGGGATGAATAGTGAAGTAATCTGGCAACACTTTAAGTTATAGTTAAATAATGTACTAAGTAATATAATTATTAAACAATGGGTAGATATACTATTATAATTTCTATATATATTTACTTTAATAAATATTTGATATTGATTAAATCTGTAAATATGAATATAATACATGTATATTATATTTGATATGAGATTAATAGCGAAGTAATCTGTAACCAACTGCAAAGTGATTTGTGATGATTTTATACATTTAATTATTTTTGATATATGCAATAAGTTAAAAATTATAGTTATATAAACTATTCTTTCTTTATAAATATAGATACATATGTAATCTAAATAAGCAATTTCAATAAATGACATTATAGTTTACTCAGATTTAGCGACTTACCTTCATAATATAATATATTATTTAAACTTCAATTAAATGAAATATCATGAACATTTATTGAATAGCATATGATATGTAATCATACTCATGCAATTAATAATAACTATGTTACAAAATATTAATGTTTAAGCATATCATATCATATATCTCTGATGTTATGTGTTAATATAAAATAATATAAATATAATAATTCGAATATGATAACATATATCAAACTATACATGTTTATTAATACTATTATTACTATAAATAATGATATTTAACTATTACATAAAGTAATCTAATATTACTGCACAAGTCATCCCAGCTTACTTTGTGATCGTCATCTATATAAAATAAAATACACATTATATTCACATTTGCCGATCTAATAAATTAAAAGTTAATAATATTAATATATTGATAAATACTAAGAGTATATCTATCTACACATTTAATAATAATATTATTGTTTAAAATAATATTATTAATTAATACTTAAAGTCATCTCAAAATACTTCACAACATACTTGGCTATATGTCCTCATCCAATAGTACCCCTAATACTTTATTATATTTTGATAAATATTTTATATTATAAATTAATATTATTCTTATGAAACTAAAATATTTCCTATTTAAATGTTAATAAACCATTGATTTTTTACATTAATTAATTTACTAACTTGTTTAAAATACTTTATAAAATATTTGTTTATTTAATTATATTTTTATTTTGTTAATAATTATATATATTTTGATAGTGTATTTGATAAAATACAGCAAATATGGCAATAAAATACATCTCTGAATATTCATACAAATACGTATTTGACCCCATCCCTGATATATCCCACACTACATAATTATATATAACAATACATTACATAATACTATACCATACAGACACATGGACTACAGAGGAGGAAACAGACGATCAGAGAGATATCTTTGTGTTGGTGGCAATGTTCCTCGGAGAGTTATGCTGTTCCTTCAGCAATGGTATCGCTTTCAGAGATAAACCTTTCCTCAAGAGGTTATTACACGCGTGTGTGTTTGTAATGAACTGAAGCGTTTTATGGCAATTGAAACTCATATTTACCGGGGTCCCAAATTTGAGTTCCATTTATATTAAAGGAATTTGATTGTTTTATTTTATAAATTTTGTATCCAAGTTTACGATTTTAATTTTCAATATGTGAAATATCTCCTTTTTTCGATTATTATTAGTTTTTTTACAATCTCAAACCAAATAATTATTATGTGAAATTTATTAAAATATTTAATTTTTAAATACATACATGTCATTTTAGAATTTAGAATACTTTATGTTATAAAACTATAAAATAAACCTATTTATACTCGTATTTTCTATATTATACTCATATATATATATATATATATATATATATCAGGGATGGGGTCAAATACATTTATCAGATACAAATATAAATACCAATATTTATGTAATATTTTATTCAAATACAAATATACTTTATCAAATACAAAATAAAAGTAAAATGAAATGATTATGAAAAATATGAATATAGATAATATGGGATTAAATATTATGAGACAATTGAATTAGGGATTATTAGATACATTATTTAGGAGACTTTAAAGTTATAGAATTATAAATAAATGTGTATAGTTTGATATACTATTAGTATTTATCAATATAATAACTTTAATAACTATTTCTTATTGATTATATCTGTAAATATCAAAATAATACATATGTATTTTATTTTATATGAGATGAATAGAGAAGTAATTAAATACAAATACAAATACTTATTTGATCCCATCCTTGATATATTTATATATATTCACTATTATTATTATTTATTTATGATCTCTATTATTAATTCCTTGTTATATATTTTTACATTACATCATATCTTATCAAGTTTTCTATGATTATTTATTAGAAAACTTTGAATGTGATTTTCTCAATTTTGTACTTTTCACTGAGGTGTTGCGAATATTTCCTCTTGTCCTTAAATGTTATTGTTTTTGTTTATATTTTGTAATATAATGAATAACATATAATACTATAAGAATACTAGAATAGAATTCTATTATTATATATATTTATTAAATAAAATAACACTGTGATATTATGATACCCGTATTACAGTGTGAAACATTGCAGTTTAAGAATGGTGACTTAACAAGGTGGACAATGTGATCAGACTTCATTATCAACAACACAACATATTAAGAGTTAGGGAATGTTAGTATTTTAATCACACATAATATATACCTTAATTAATAATAATTATATATCTTACTTAATTAAATGCATTACGCATTCATAGATAAATAATATAAAATTATGTAATTAATACAAATATATTTACATTTTAGAAATTATAACATTTAAATACACAACTTATATAATACTTAACTTATTAAAATACATACATTCATATTATATGTAAATTATAATAAATATTAAATGAATAGCAATCTATGTATGATGAAGTTTAGTGTAGGCAAAAAAAATGTAGGTTAAAGTACTTATTAACCTAATATGTAGCTAATGGCATAACACCTACTAATATAATATGTACTAATATAATATGTACTATTATATAGCTAATGTTCTAATGTATCTATATTTTACAGATACCAATGTGAACATGAATAGAGATGAATACATATGCTATATTTTAATAAATATGCCCAAACCATTCTCTAATTTGTTGACTCAATTATACAATAATGCCGAGAGTTTTATAACTATCTTTATTTTATTAAATAGATTATCATACATAATAGGGTTGTACACATTTGCTTATTCGAGTGAAATCTGGAGTCCTATTAATGAAATGTGGAGTTGAGTCCGGAATATTCTTGTTTAAAAATTGATGAAATCTAGTTCCTATAGTTGATTTTCAAGTCGAGTCGAGTATTTAAAATATAACTAAACAAATGTTAAACTACATAATACATATAAGTACAATTTAATTAGGTATATATTCCTATATTACCCTATATGGAATATTGCGTAGTTGAAGTAAGCTTTATTTACATAAATACTATATTTTGTATATGGATTTATTTATTTTTAATTTAAATATTAGTCACATCATCTTTTGATGTTAACTTTGAACTTTGGAATTACAATTTTTCTATAATTTTAAAGTTTTGACTTGGACGTGAAGGTTTGAAGCCTTATATGGGGATTAGAAGTATTCGAAAGCGAATATTTTATTGTATTTGAGGCTATGATTTCTAAATATTAATTGATTCAAAGACTTGCAAATATTTAAAATTGTACAACCCCAGTAGAGACCTACACAAGTTTAAAACGTGTATTGATCAGAATTAACCGTATTTAATATTTATTTATAAACTAATAATCAAATTTAT
Source organism: Osedax fenrisi (assembly GCA_964019155.1). NCBI lineage: Eukaryota > Metazoa > Annelida > Polychaeta > Sabellida > Siboglinidae > Osedax > Osedax fenrisi. The sequence continues at coordinate 75,463,450 of OZ025242.1, forward strand.
TTAAATAATCAACTTACATAATAGTGTATACTATATATACATAGTAGGAGTCCTAAACCTCATGTATACATACTTTTATTTGTTATTAAAAAATACTTCACTAACATAATTAAATAGTAATCTATACTACAATATTACATTTAGTATATTAACTTTAGTTATACCACCACCACCCTATAGTGTATTAACTTCTATAGCTACAATGGCGATATATTGAGGTCAACATCGTAACAGGTCAAAGGTAATAGGTATGTAATAAATGTTATTAGGTGGAATTTACCTTTCAATTTTAATAATTATGTTTACTATCATAATATATTTACATATAGCGAAGATATATATATTCAAGTATATATTAGTATGTGAATATATATATCTCCTTAAAGCGGTTTGTATGCGAAGTAGCAACAGACAAGTATATCATTGAGAAATTGTAGCAGGCGCCTCGTGACTATTACATTTCAGTGCAAGAACTTATATGTGTGAATACTAATGCATTTACATTCACAATAGCCACCACATATATTACCATTATTCGATGCAATTTCATAACATCATAAAGTATCTGTATAATAATGTATTTGTAAGGACGAGTTATTATATTTATAAATAATTATATATTATATATATATATATATAATATGAATAAAGTAACAAGAAGGTAGAGTGATGTCCTATTTATATATATATATATATATATATATAATTTATATATTATTTTAAAAAACTATGAAATGTTATTGATAGTTGTTAACACCGTACCGCCATATGTGTTGTTCTTATCAACTATAATTACAATACAAATAGTATATATATATATATATATATATATATATATATATATAAATTATGCATCTAAGGTATAAATCACCTTCAATAATAATCTTTATTCAAATAAGTAAAAATAATTTGTATTACTTTTAACAAAATAATGTAATGAAGAAAATCGAAAAATCAATTTATTTTAAAAAAAATTTGAAATATGCTTTTAGTATAACATATAATAACATCACTTAAATTATAAATTAAAAGTGGATATTAAAGAATTATTTAATTATAATTATAATAATAACAAAGTAGAATAATATATTTGTTTTAGTGAATAATATTAATTATTATATAGTGTATAAAGCATGACGCCTAGATTAATATATAGTTAATCTATAGCTATAATTTCATTAAAATGATTGAGCATTTTACAAGAACAGTCTCAACTTTAGTTCTAAAGAAGTTTATTTTGAGTTTTTTTGACAGGTTAGATTTCAAAATTCTGTTCAAGGCTGTCCTCGTACTTCCAGTTCGTACGGTTACGTCGTGTTGAGTTTAACCAGTATAACTACCTATATACTTGCATTCTTCTACACGTTTATATCATGGCTTGATAGGATTCGCATGTTTATCCGATTTACACATGTATTCCGTTTCGTCCGAGTTTATACGTGAACCGCGATATCTTTAGCCGTACCTTCTTGTGGTTTAGTAGTGTATTTCCATTTACCATCTGACTATCCGTTATTACAGTTATATCATCGTAATAATCAACAGCATTAGCTGCGTACTTGAGTCTTCCCTTGCTCGTCTGTTCCTTTTAGTAAGAGGTCAACAAAGATATGAGTATCAATGATTTTTTCAATATATAGTCATGACATATGTATATATATATACTGAATAAAAATTATTCAATCATATCTACTTGTAGTAGTCAACCTACTCGAGCAATTATACAGAATGAGGGAGTGTCAGCCTCGTGTGATATTAGCATAGAACGAGTGTTCTTGTAGAGCATCAATGTGGTATTTATGATACCAGTGGGTATATTATATATGATTCAGATATCTTTCATATTTTCACGATTTATTTTATCAAAAGTTTTAGAAAAGTTTATAGGAAGTAGGAGAGTAGTATGTAGGTTTTTATACTTTATATCTTCTAGTATACGTCGAATGGTTAAAATATGTCCTGGTGTTGATCTATATCAGCGGAAACCATTTTGAATTCTCAACAGTATAGGATATATCTCTGTTATTATCCTATTTAATAGCATCAGCTAACAACCTAGGTTATATATATTAACTGCAATTGAATTAAGTATAATTCTCCGATGTTTATTTATGATAGAAATATCTCCTCTTTTAGGAAAAGGAAGTAAGCATATGCATTCCATCTGTCTCTTGATTCTTGAGAGTATACACTATTACTAGTTTAGTGAGATTTCTTCAAATTCTTCTGGTTATTATACTTCTATTGGTATTTCATCTAAGCCCTCAGATGTTCCGTTGTGTGTGCTTTTAGTAGCTTACCTTTATTATTCATATATTGTAAACAATACATTTTTGATAGCTAATTCATTTTTTATAATTACTGTACTCTCGTCATTTGATTAGGGATTTGTTGATTTACCAAGTAGTTATTTGAAATACTCGGTCCATAGTTAAATTACTATTTTCCACTATTATCTTTAAGTTTCGATCTGTTAGATTTCTTTTTACATTAACTTTATTTACTATTTTCCAGTCTATTTTCCAGTCTATAATTTTAATCTTCGTTTAAATTTCTGATATTTGTTGGTGTCGGTTGATTTTCATTATATCGTGCTGCCTGGTGTTGTGTTATCATTTAAAAATAAAACCACGCGACTAAATAATCTCCCAATACAGCAGAATTAGCGAACTAAGAACGACGTTTAAACAGCTGTTACATACTAGTATATAGTATATACGGAATACGGAATATTCTGTTCTAAACACAAATGATTCACAAGAAAAACTATTTAAAGATAAACAAGTCCTATTAGAAGAATACGACACGATTGAGGCTGAAATTCTAAACTCCAACATTAAACATATTGAACAATCCAATGAACAAAGTATACTTTATTACGTCTATAGACATGCAGAGAACTGGAAGTTAATTAATAAAATGACTAGACGAAGAAACCCCAAAAAAGGGAAATTCAAGGCCAGTAGCAAGGAGGAAAATGGTACGAACACTTTAAGAAACTGTTAGGTGAGAAACAGGAACATGAAACAAGTTCCATACATATCAAGACTATCAGTGAAAGTACCATAGCTATACAAACTGTAACCTTCACAAACGAAGAATATAGCAAGATAAAGGAACATCAAATAGAAGGTATACCTTTATAAAGCTGCAGTACTAGACGGAATTGCTCCAGAAATCTTAAAATATGGCAAAATCGATGAAATCATGCTCGAGTTCTCTAACAAAATACTCACTCGACACGAAATACCATAGAAATGGCAAAAATGCAACATTGTTCCATTTCCCAAATCCTGTAATCTGATGAATCAGGGAAAAACAGGGAACTACTGGGTCATAGCACTATCAGTAATAACAGCTAAGATGACGAATAAAATGATACTAAATATAATTCAACCATACATAAACCCTATACTACGTCCCAATAAAAACGGATTCAGACCTGGAATATCTACGACCTAACACATATTAGCTCTCAGACGCTTAATCGAATAAGTGAAAAGACACAATCTTAAGGCTATTATAATTTGTGTTGATTTTAAGAAGGCATTCGACAGTATCAACAGAGAAATGATGCTCCGTATATTAAAATCATACTGTATACCCCACATCATTATACAAGTGGTCGCCCTAACGTATACAGATATTTACGCAAATGTTATAACACCTGACGGAAAGACCGAAAACTTTCAAATAACAAAGGGAACCTTACAAGGTGATACTCTAGCGACTTTTTTCTTTGTAATCACACTGGATTACGCTATGCGACAAGCCATTGACTGACGAGAAACAGAATTCGGACTTGAAATAATACAATGACAAGGGAGACAACAATACAGCTAACATACCTCAGTTACTCAGATGATATAGAAATTGTATCACAAGAAGTCTAACAAGCTCAAAAAATACTAATATCCATTGAAACATAAGTCGTAAACATTGGTCTTCAACTGAACTCAAAGAAAACTGAAGTCATGATGTTTAATCATACAATTCTGGTCAACATTAGACTAGAAAACCGCGGCACGCTGATTAACAATGTTACAAATTTTAAATATCTGGGGGTATTGATGGCTAGCCCACAAAAGGATTTTTAAATTTGCAAAACTTTATCATGGTCAGTAATACATAAGATGAAATCAATCTGGAACTCCAAAATAGAAAATAGTCTGAAAATAAGAACTTTCAAAGCTACAATTTAGCATATATTATTATATGGTACCGAATGCTGGACAATCGACTCCACAATGCGTAAGAAAATTGATGGTTATCATACCAGGTTACTTAGAATGGTCACAAATATATCATGGAAAGATAATGTCACCAATACACAACTATACAGGGGAATACCAAATATATCCGAGGTGATAAACCAAAGAAGATTGCGACTAGGAGGTCACTGCATAAGGCACACCTATGAACTAGCGATTAACTTAATTTTATGGAAGCCAAAAAAAGGCATACGAAACAGGGGGAGACAAACGAAGACATTCATAGATATCTTAAAGAACGACTGCGACTGGGAAGAAAACGAATTAAGAAAACTGATGATGGACATAGAAGGATGGTAAGAAAATGCAAGATCTGGTCGAGTGAGAACTAGAGTTAAGTAAGTAAAGTATGTACTTATAAGTACATTTCTGATAATTTCTGGTGTCGGTTTATTTTGATTATGTCGTGCTGTCTATCATATATTGACTGACATTAGTTATTTCCAAGGATATACGTTTCTTAATATTTGGTTTCAATTATATTAATTGTGCAGCATGTTCCTTACAAGCAGTCTCAAATTCAGTATATATATAAATATGTTATGCTAGCAGATAACTATGCTGTAGTGTTGAAGATATTCGAATTTTTGTTCACTTTAGTAATAAATGTACTTCGGATTTCTGTATCGATTTTAATATTATCCAATGGCATGGTTTGATTGTAATAACTTTCTTATTATTCGCTCTAATAATCAGTTGTATATTTGCTGAGATGATACGATGATCAGTTGCGACATTGATAAATTACTTATTAGCTCAACAGTTTTTGGAACTATTCTTCCACTTTCTATTTATATTAATATAATCAAGTGAGACATATAGGAATTTGGAGATTTATGCATCCAGGATTAGGCTTGCCTTTTCTGGAAGTGCGTGTTTATACATACTATTTTATTTTCAATGAGATAATCTATTAGCATATTACTATTTCTGTTTGTTAGTTTATGAAAATTATATTTGAAGATATTATTTTAACTGATGTGTTTATTAAAGTCTCCTCATATTATCAATACATTATTATTTGGTATCTGCCTTGTTAATGACGTGAGATCTGAATAAAATCTGTCGGTTTCATGTTCATCACTTACATTTTCTGGACTGTAACATAATATAACAGTTGTGTGTATTTCCATAAACATTCATAATCATTATTCGAGAACACTTATATATTTATAAACGGATGTGAAAGTAAATCATTTCATAGAATATGTTAGTTTTTTAAAAATAATGTATGTTCTTATTAATGTTCTTATTAATAAAAAATAAAATATTAAAGGAAATGATTCATGTTCTTACTTTCACATCCGTTTATTAATATATAATAGTGATAATAGTAATTATTTTTTATGATTGGAATACATTTCTTATTCCGATATTACGATGAATTATCCAGTCAGGAATCATGTTATAGATGTATATACTCGGATGGTCGTAGAAGCTATAGCAGCACTGAACAGACGACGAGGATCATCTCGTCGTTCTATACTACATTATATAAAAAAGAACTATGAACATGCGCATAATGACGAGAACGTTAAAGACAATTTAAATATAGGATTATTTCATGCATTATCTAATGAATGTATAATAATAAATATTGGCCCTGGACATATTCATAAATATATGCTAAGTAGGATAAGTAGACAACATTAATATACAAATCGGCCCTTTTTAGGGCCACCCATTTTTAACAAGCTTATAATTACCATTTATAGACATGCATTGTATACTATTATTACTACTACTACTACTACTACTACTACTACTACTACTACTACTACTACTACTACTACTACTACTTCTACTACTACTACTACTTATTTAAATTAAATTATATAATGTTTTCTATGAACTACAATATTATTTATTTCCAGTTCTCTATTATCTCTTGACTTGTGGCTATAGACATTATATGAGACTATACAAATACTTTTATAAGTTTTCTAATATATGAAAATTTGCTTGCATATTGTTAAGTCTATAAAGAAATTTTCATTTTCCATGGCGTATATATATACGTAACCAATAACTCTGCCTTTATTAGCCGTATACGTAATAGTGATTAAAATGAAACCAACTTGTGTGGTTTCGAAACATCCGAAACCTTCTTTATGTTGGTTTCGAAACAAATGAAACCGGATAAAGTTGGTTTCGAAACAAATTAAACCGGATAAAGTTGGTTTCGTAACATAAAATATGGTCGTTATAAAATCAATATTACAATAAAATGATATACAGATAATAGGTAACAGTACGATATGATGGAACTTGACTAGTGATTTAAATTTTGCCCACTTTTCATTATCTCGAGACACTCAAATCCTAAAATTCATTATCTCGAGACAATCAAATCCTAAATTTCAATATCTCGAGACTCAAGATAATGAAATTTATAATAAATTTTGTAATTCCCGAAAAATTTACTTTTTCCATTAAAATGATTTTTGTCATGTAAAATCTTCAGCGATGCTTTTTTGTAATATTTTTTTTTACATTTTTTGGAAATATGTTGGAAATTTTTAAACAAAATTTTAAAATTTGTATGAAATATTTTTTACATTTCGTATTACATAGCCTATATATTATATGTTGTAGATATTGGTGAACGTATAACTCGATTTAGGGGAAATAGAAGTTAAGAGAATATTGACGAGGTTTAAGTCTATAGTATTATATAGGTAGTAAACTTGATAGTATAAGAGAATTAACTAGAGTTTAGTTTACTAAACTCTAGTTAATTCTCTTATACTATAAAGTATATATTACTATTTAAGAGATACAGTAATTTATTTTGTTATTTTGAAAATTTTGAAAAATTGCAGATTTAGTTATGGCAGCAACATGAGGAATAAAGGAAAAGGTAGAATCAAAAAGTATACCTAATTCGGATGCACTATCCTATAGGATAATTATAGATTACAATGTTATCTATTAGTAAAGGAGGGAATTAAGTAGGGAATGGAGAATGTGTAACAATGTAATTTTGGAGCCATTAAGGAGAAGATTATTATAAATAAGCCATTCTTTAATATCATTAGCACAATTGGAGAGTTTATTATTGAGACCTGGTGATGAATTAGTGGGAAGAAACATATATAGTTATATGTAGTCCGCATATAGGATGATAATATATATTAGGATATATTTATATATAGAAGGTAGAGGATATCAATAAATAGAGAAAAGTGAAGGACCAAATACTGATCGCTTGAGAACACAATATATCATAGTGAAGGGGAAGATAAATAATTATATATATTAACACTGCTGCCACGATCGGATAGTTATGAACTAAACCAGGAAAGAGCAAGGTCTTTAATTCCAAACAGGTATATATATATATATATGTGTGTGTGTGTATGTATGTGTGTGTGTATCACACTGTGTATGCATATATATTTATGGTGTAGGTTATACATGTATCGTGTAAATATATAGATAATATATGATGATTCATTTAGAGGCGTGGCTAAAGCTATACGCTGATATAAACCTTACCTCGATTATTTTAAATCTCAGAACGCATCAATATAAAAATAACAAACACCCCATGCTACCGTCAAATATATACCCTGACCCAAAAGTAGTTTATATATATTTTATATACATTTTATTTAATATATCAAGTCGGCTTATTATAATATTTATATATGTTAATCAGTGTTTTAGAAATATCAAACATTAATATAACACCCCTATAAAATAAATAGTGACTTGGATTATTTCAATTTTATTATGATTACAATTTTAGAAAGGTGTAATATCAATAAAACTGTTTCTTCGCCAAGTGTAATATAATTTAAACACTAAATAATTGTTTATGGAATAAATGTCTTGAATTATCTAAGTTTACACATATTTAATGATAAATTATAGGATTTACTAATAGATTAAATATATTTTAAAAAGTTATAAATATTTTAAATATATACTACGAAATTAAATACAATATAAAAACGTGTATGTTTATATCCCGTATTTTACCCATGGGTGAGAATTTCTCAACAAACATTGAATTGTTCATAGCTGACATACCACGTGTAAAGGAGAGTAAAGGGTCAAGGACGGGATCATTTAAGGACGGGATCATTTAAGGACGGGATCATTTAAGGACGGGATCATTTAAGGACGGGATCATTTAAGGACGGGATCATTTAAGGACGGGATCATTTAAGGACGGGATCATTTAAGGACGGGATCATTTAAGGACGGGATCATTTAAGGAAGGGATCATTTAAGGACGGGATCATTTAAGGACGGGATCATTTAAGGACGGGATCATTTAAGGAAGGGATCAAGGAATCAAACAAATACACATTTAAAACGTAATGATAATAATGACTTGGTAATACAAACCTAGATAATCGGTTTTGATCGTATTAAATGTGTACGAATGTATCTACTATAGATGGTGTGTTAATTATCCTACATTCATATACATCTTACTTTCTATATATATGTTATCGTTAAGTAATATATGTTGATCAGTAGGTTTGATAATACAGCAACAATTGTTACACGTTATCTATGCGAATATAAATAAATCGTATTATTTAACTTGTTTAATTTATTATTATTTTGATCACACGTATAAACTGTTCCTACTAATCGCGCACATATTTATTGTAAAACATGATCGCGGTGATGTGTACACGGTATACAGTATACTAGAGCTTTAAGTTTCCTAAATAATTGTCCATGTTAAATGCGCTATAGCTTATTGTATACAATCATCCAGGCATTCGTAGCTCTCCGTGTGTGTGTATGTATGCGCGCGCGCGTGTGTGTATGTGTGTGTGTGTGTGTGTGTGTGTGTGTGTGTAATACATTGTATGTGAATATCGTAAACGGCAAACGATTTTTTTAATTTTTTTACATTTTAACAAATATATATTTAGCATAATTATTATATTGTTTGCTTATTCTGGCCATATTACAATTCCCATCGTAACATGTAAAATGCTGATAAATTATCGGGTGGATTATATTCGTCTGATGTACCATTGTATTTTTTTATTGAAAATGATCTTCTTTTTTTTATAGATTTTTCAATTCCCAAATCTATCATTTCCGTATATATTTCGTTTTTCCTTTTATCAAAATGTAATCTATAATCTTTAATTTCATCTTTACATATATCAATCGATACATTAACATTATCTAAAGTAGATGTCGAACACATAAAACATTTTACTAATATATCAAGCAGGTTGTATATTGAAAAACCAATTTTTAGCATAAAATATGTTGTATCTTTTTTCATCATTTTTGAATATGACAATAAAGGCTTGAAAGCTTTATTATACTCCATATTTATTGTAAATCCTTTGTTATAAGTTACTACACCCTTAGATGTATGTGTATACATATTTTATAATAAAAATGTTATATATATGCATATAATAAATATTTAAATTTTTTATTAAAATTTTATTTAATTTTTGTCAATATTATTGAGGGGGTTCAACCCCCCCATCCAAATTATTGGGGGGGGGGTTCCGAACCCCCCCGACCCCCCCCCCCTATTGCTGCGCCACTACTGATAATGATCTCTTTATAAAATGTCGTATATATACGCATATAGTATTATAATACTATACGACCTAGATATAACATGAATATCATACATTCAGTAGCTTTATATAAATCATTATGTTGTAAGAAACGGGTCTTGAAAATAAATTTCTAGGCAATTTATTAGCTTATAATCTTTCAGAAATCAATATATTTCTTATTGTAGTGTCTTTATAGATATATCTCCATCAAACCATCAAATGATATACTCAATATTTAGATAATTCTGAATCCGTATAATTAATACTTATTTATATTTCGTCTGCATTTGAGGGTTTAGACCAAAGTATTCTTATTGATATAATTAAATCTATTAGGTTTACTGGTTAATGTTTAGGCTGGATTATTTCTTATTTTTCTAATAGAACTTATTCTATAAACATAAAAGGATTATATTCAACTATTAGAAAGTTACCGTATGGTGTACCAAAAAGCTCTATGCTAAGACCCCTTTTATTATAATTATATATATATATATATATATATATATGTATATTGTTATTGTTATTGTTATTTTTATTTGGTGGAGTATTTTCATCCTATCCAGGAACTTAGATGAAGTTTTCACTTATAACCATATATGGCTCTAAAGTCTCTTCGAAGCCGATATCATGTTAATGTATCCATGGTTTTAACGAGAGCCGATCATTTATTTATACACAATTATATAAGATCACTTCTAAATATTATGTTAAGACCTATTTAATGGTCCGGATGACGCTCGAACCCGTGTACTACTGCTTGTGTGTCTGACGCCTTAGCCACTGAGCCACATAGGCAGTATAATATGTATTATATATATAATAAAAATGTTTTTCTGTAATTATTGATTCTATCACAATTGTTCCTTGCAATAATATTAAAAACCTTGGTTTTATGTTTGATGATAACCTACATTTTTCGATCAGATAACTAATGTATGTAAATCAACTAATTACACTGGTCTGCATCATTTTTGTTATCAAGGGTTTCTTAAGGGGACGAGATACCATTGATTTTTTCGGAAAAAAATTGAATTTCAAATTTTTTTTTAATGTAAAATTATAATATTTCAAATATTATCTTTAAAATGGTGTTTAAATTATGTTCATTACATTATTCATTTTGTTTATATTATATTATTTGTACCTATATAATCATATTGTTTATATTCATATATTATATTTGAAACTTGATTTACTCAGAATAATTATTTTGCATTTTGTATATCTCCAATTAATGTCTCTTCTTATTCAATATTGAATATTTTTTCTTCAAATTTTCACAATATTATATATAATATATAAATGAACAGTATGATTAATTATTCTATATATATAATATATGTAAATTTATATAAATTGTAAATTTAGTGATAATTTGTGATAAATATCTTAATTAATTATTTTTTTTATAATTAATCATTTTTATATTATTTATGTTAATAATTATTAAAATATATTCAACCATATGATAAAGCTATATGTTTATAATAAGATTGTTAAAAAATTATTACAAAAACTTTAATATTATAAGAGTTTATACATTTTTAAAACATGCTATTTTCCCTATCTTTTACATGTATACTGTTTATAAGTAGCTGGTCCCCTTAACTGATTATAAGCTACTTTTTGACACTGAATTCAAATCTGAAAACGATTTTACTCAATCAGCTCTAGTTCTTTTTTTATTCAACTTTTTATTTTTTTGGAAATATCAGAAATTTCCTAAGGAAAATATAGGATTTCACATAAATTATACAGTATTTTAATCCGGTCATACCTATATATTTAGTTATTTTATTATATAAATGTGTTAGTAATATATAAATAGTGTACCAATGGTACGGGAGTTGATTAGGGATTAGTGATTCCCTTAATAAGTTAATTAATATATTAATTACATATATGTAGGATAATTACTAAATATTACTAAACCTAATTACTAAATATTCAGAAATATATTGTATATTAATTTACAATAATTTTCTGACTCTTGAAATTAACATATAAAAATCATTATTTTAAATAAGTCAATAATATCATTACATCATACAACTTTAAATAAGTATAACGTATTTTAAACTACATTAACCATGAATAGAAGAACTTGTATTAACAATCCGAATAAGTTTTGTTACATTTGTTGTAAGTTAACATTGTTGAATCAGAAGTCAAATATAATGCCATTATTAAAAAAAACCTACAAGGATTATTTCGGAATGCATTTAGGAGACCAAGACACATTATTTGCACAGCATATTTGTTGTAAAACCTGTACTGTTAACGTACATCGTTGGAACAATACAAATTAAAATATTTAAATTTCGGAATATCAATGATATGGAGATAAGGTCAGAATTATTTATCGGATTGTTATTTTTGCTTGTTTAACATATATTAAATATATTAAATATTAATGGTTCATATATAGAATACATATGTATACCTTTATACTATTTATATAATTATATATGTAGAAATACATATGAAGAATAAAGCACGTGTTATATATCCTGATATACATTCAGCTATACGGTATGTACCTCATAATGATGATATTCCGATATCAATACCACTAGACAATCTTGATTCATCATCAGAATCAGATGATTAAAATGAAATTAATGATGATTTATCAAAGGAATACATTCCCCTTGAAAATAAAGAAATCTTGAACCATTTAATCAACATGATCTAAATGAGTTAACAAGAGACAATAATCTGCTCAATTATTTGGGTCTAGATTAGTAGAACGTCAAATTTTATCAAAAGAAACAACATACTCTTGGTATCGAAGTCGTGACATTGAGTTTAGGAAGTATTTACTACCAATGGAGAACATGTATATTGTAACAATATTATTGGATTTGTAGAAGGTATGGGTATTACGTATGCAGATTCAGACTGGAGATTATTTATCGATTCATCAAATAAAAGTCTTAAGGCAGTTTTATTATACAATGGTAATAGAGTCTATTCAATTCCTGTCGGTTATTCAATTAATTTCAATTCAATTTTCCTATATCAGAAAATTACAATAATATGATTGTACTTCTTGATTCATTAAATTATAATTTTCACAATTGGATGATTTTCGGGGACTTGAAGTTAATATATTATAATATATTATAATAATTATTATTATTTAAAATTTTTATTATTGTAATATATACATTTGTAGATCGTCACCATACTTTTGGGTATGCAATCTGGGTATACTAAATACCCATGCTTTCTCTGCAAATGGGATACTAGAGCTGACCGAGAACATTATTCAAGAAGCATATGGCCAGAATGTAATAATTTACATCCTGGTTCACACAATATAATCTATAATTATCTTGTTAATCCCAATAGAATACTAATCCTTTATTCCTCCATTATACATTATTTAAGATCCCATCTTGATTATATTCCAAGCAGTTGTGGTAATTTTAGCGAAGAACTAATTTATTCAAGGAAAGTGCTTTCTCCAGGATATTACTATAATGAAAGATAGATATCAAGGAAAATGGGATATAAATATGCTTTCGGACTACAGTTGTTGTTTAAAAAGAGACGATATTAATGCAAAACACAAGAGAAAAGCTATCAAACAGTCATTTATATAGTATTTAAATAATATTCTATAATATTAATACATATTATTGTTATTTTATATTCCTAATAAATTATATATATCACTTAAATATATTTTTCTTGATAATTTATTTGAAATATTTCTCATATTTGTTGACAAAATTAAAAGTTGAATAAAAAAAGAACTAGAGCTGATTGAGCAAAACGGTTTTCAGATTTGAATTCAGTGTCAAAAAGTAACTTATAATCAGTTAAGAAACCATTGATAACAAACAAAAAAATTCAAATGCAGACCAGTGTTATCAATTATATAAAATACGATCAATAAGACAATTCTTACATTTTAGAATTTCTAAAATGTTAATAGAATCATTAGTTATGTCTCGTATCAATTATTGTTGTTCTCTATATTATGGCCTTCCTGCTACTTCTACTAAATCCTTAGATATACTAATTATATTATCGATAAGAGTGTTAAATCGTGTAACATTAAATGACCATGAATAAGTCAATTATAACTTAGTTAATTCTAAATGGTTAAATATTTATCAGAGATATTTACAGAGCCTTCCCAGTAAACCAAAATCAGATAATTGCCAGCTAATATCTACTTTTTATCCAGTAAATTGCTGGCTAAAATTACGACACTTCGCCAGCTATTAGCTGTCTATTTTGAGATAAATTTTTCACCATATGGGATAATTTATCTAAAAATTGCCAGCTATTATCTGTAGAATTTGAGATAATTTATCTGAAAATTGTCAGATATTATCTGTAGAATTTGAGATAAATTATCTATAAGCTAGATAATTTATCTAACAATTGTCAGATATTATCTGTAGAATTTGAGATAATTTATCTGAAAATTGTCAAATATTATCTGTAGAATTTGAGATAAATTATCTATAAGCTAGATAATTTATCTAACAATTGTCAGATATTATCTGTATAAATTGAGATACATTATCTATAAGCTAGATAATTTATCTAAAAATTGCCAGATATTATCTGTAGAATTTGAGATAATTTATCTGAAAATTGTCAAATATTATCTGTAGAATTTGAGATAAATTATCTATAAGCTAGATAATTTATCTAATAATTATCAGATATTATCTGTATAAATTGAGATACATTATCTATAAGCTAGATAATTTATCTAATAATTGTCAGATATTATCTGTATAAATAGAGATACATTTTCTACTATATAAGATAATTTGAGATAAATTATCTAAAATTTTATAAAACTCATATACATTTTAGTAGCCCTAAAAAGGGCTGTTTTTTATAAAAAAATGTTTAATATTTTAATTGTAATAATAATAATTTATAATAATAATATTTATAATAATAATTTCATTTCCATAATTTCCGTAATTTCCATTTCCATTGCATAATTTCATTTCTACAAACAAAACATAAAAATCAATGTAATAAAAATAATATATATAATGTATTACTTACCTTAATTTTAATACTTAATTTATAATTATAATATTTATAATTTCATTTCCATAATTTCATAATTTCATTTCTACAAACAAAATATAACAATAAATGTAATAAAATAATTAATATAATGTATATTACTTACCTTAAATACATATTGCACTGCCTTTAAGGCACTAGACATGATTTTATCTATGCTAAGATCCTGGCCATATTTTTTTTCTATGGCACCTGTGAATATATTTTATTATAATATTATATTAAATATATATTTAATTTATGGTTAATATAGTAATATTTCTATAAAACATTCAATAATTAAACTAACCGATAATAATTCCACATATTTGACTACCTTTAAACTTTTTCCTCTTATCTTTTCCCATTCCACAATTTTTCCATTCCATTATAATCTTTCCATTTAAGATCAATATGACGAAGAATAGATCTGGCATATTCTTCAGGTCCGGAAGAATAGATCAAGAATAATATATAATATGTGATATATTACATATATATAGAGTGGGATACAAAAACTTACTAAATAATGTTCTATTATATTTTATCTAAATGCTATACAAATATCATCGACAAATATTTTTGTAAAATATGATTATATCATATAATATAAAATATTAACATGTAAACTTTCGCTGAATATATAATATGGTCTCTTGACTATTTTGATTACTAATGACATGGTCAAATCTATAATACGCGTTGCGGGCGTTGACATGCTCGAGCGCAAACGATAAAATAATTCGAGAAGGATGCATGTATATTATTAAAAATATTAAATACGCTATTATTACTAAATGACATTAGAATATATATAAATAGATATAAATACAAATTTGTCTATATATATATATTATATATACAGTTTATACACACATACACATACACACACACACTCTCACACACACACACACACATATATATATATATATATATATATATATGTTTATGTGATAAACAAAATAAGAGTGCACGAACATGTTCTAATATTTATAAAAAAATACATAAGATATATAATAACAAATATATAAATTAAGTTACTCACTAGCACTATCAAATAGATGCAGTTTTATTTGTATTGACAACACCAGAACGCTATATTTATATATTTTGCATGTATATTATAATGTGTTATTATAATTTCACTGAATAATACCTATGTATTTATCTAATGCAACACAGTCAATTACGTAATTAGTACGTGTGGCACATGTCGTGTGCAGTAGAGCGTTACAACTACGGCTTCCTTATGCAAACATAGGTGTGTTCTTTTATAAATGTATGCATATCAATACACTGTTTTATATAATATATACAAAAGTTATTCAATGGCCAAATACATACCTGTCATTTTATTGTATTTATTTTAAGATAGATTATGTTATATATATAGATTTGTACATACTACCCTACTACTACTACTACTACTACTACTACTACTACTACTACTACTACTACTACTACTACTACTACTACTACTACTACTACTACTACTACTACTACTACTACTACTACTACTACTACTACTACTACTACTACTACTACTACTACTACTACTACTACTACTACTACTACTACTACTACTACTACTACTACTACTACTACTACTACTACTACTACTACTACTACTACTACTACTACTACTACTACTACTACTACTACTACTACTACTACTACTACTACCACTACTACTACTACCACATCTACTACTACAATGCTTACATACATGTATTTATTTTATTTTAAAATATTTTATTGACTACAAAATCACGTGGTGGTTATGGGCGTCATGAGAAGGAAACAAAAATAAAATAAATAAAGTACAATAAAAATAAAGGAAAAGGGAGGGTAGGTTACAATGTTAATAGGTGCGTGGAGAGTTTACATTTAAATAGTGACAAGGATTTCAAACACCTAATGTCATATGGAAGAGGATTCCATGTATATAACATTTGTGTATATATATATGTTTATTATTACCTAATATTATCATAACAAGAGAATTTTTCTCACAATTATCGCCGTGTAAATAGTATGCATATTTATCTAACTTTATAGATAATTTTTCTCAAAATATCTCAATATTATCTGTATTTATTGAGTTAGAAAAATGTTCTCAAATTATCTAACTTTATAGATCATTTTTCTCAAAATATCTTAATATTATCTGTATTTATTGAGTTAGATAAATTTTCTCAAATTATCTAACTTTATAGATAATTTTTCTCAAAATATCTCAATATTATCTGTATTTATTGAGTTAGAAAAATTTTCTCAAATTATCTAACTTTATAGATAATTGTTCTCAAAATATCTCACTATTATCTGTATTTATTGAGTTGGAAAAATTTTCTCAAATTATCTAACTTTATAGAAAATTTTTCTCAAAATATCTCACTATTATCTGTATTTATTGAGTTAGAAAATTTTTCTCAAATTATCTAACTTTATAGATAATTTTTCTCAAAATATCTCACTATTATCTGTATTTATTGAGTTGGACAATTTTTCTCAAATTATCTAACTTTATAGATAATTTTTCTCAAAATATCTCAATATTATCTGTATTTATTGAGTTAGAAAATTTTTCTCAAATTATCTAACTTTATAGATAATTTTTCTCAAAATATCTCACTATTATCTGTATTTATTGAGTTAGAAAATTTTTCTCAAATTATCTAACTTTATAGATAATTTTTCTCAAAATATCTCACTATTATCTGTATTTATTGAGTTAGAAAATTTTTCTCAAATTATCTAACTTTATAGATAATTTTTCTCAAAATATCTCACTATTATCTGTATTTATTGAGTTGGACACATTTTCTCAAATTATCTGTGATTTATCTGACATTATCCAACATTATCTGATTTTGGTTTACTGGGTTACCTTAGCTATTTAAAACTAATTGTTAAGGTACTGAAGAATCATCTTCCGAGTTATTTGAATTACATCCTTCAATTCAGAGTTTACAAGAGAGATCTATGAAAATATCCTACTCGGCTATTACCATAGATTTATAGTTTGCACTTAGTGTAAACTATAAATATATGGCTATTACTAAAGATGAAATATAAGCTATTAATATATGGTAAACGATCTTTCAGTGTAGCTGCAGCCGATCTATGGAATTCGTTACCTGTACCATTAATAACTAATGTAAATTCTTCGTATTTTAAATATAATGTATTGTTATTAATTCGTAAAAATGTATTTTATTATTTTCAACTGATTTATGTTTGTGTGTATATTTTGTTATTTTTATATTTTGTTTACACAATAGAAAACCTGTAACGTTATTTTTGTGTCTAATAAACATTCATTTATTCTTTCATTCATACATTCATATATATATATATATATATATATATATATATATATATATATATATATTGTTCATATTTCTTTAGTTATCAAGCAGTTATCCAATATGAATTATGTATTATATACAGGTGATATGCAATAACACTGGAATGTAAATGATAATAGCGAGTTAAATAATTGTGTTGAACAAGTAAGAAGATAACTCATTTCTAATAATTTACTCCCGATGTCATTCACAACTAAACTTATCAATACTACCACTAAACCATTAATATCCCTTTATTATCCGTGTATTTATTATAATGTTTGACTCTACTATTATATAACCTAATAAGTATGTTACATCACTTGGCGTTACATTAGGTTCTTTCTCACGTTTCATCTCGTCTACAAATATATTTGTAAATCTGCAAATTACAATCTATTTAATATTCGTAAAATAAGTAAATATTTAAATGTATATTCTACAATGACTTTAGTACACTTACTAGTTATATCTAGGTTGTGTTACTATATTATCATTACTATTAATTCAAAAAGAATAGATATGATAGAGTTGATCGGGTAATAAAATCATCAATTAGATTAATATATAATCTACAAAAGAATGCAAATATTATTGTTAAGAATATTTTAAATGGCCCAAAATGGTTCAACCACGATAACTAGATATATAAGGTGATTTGTATAATTCGTAAAGCATAATTATTTGGCACATCACACTAGGTGAAAGTAACCTAATTAGAATTATTATTATTAAGGACACTTTAACAATAAATCGTTTTAACATGTTATGACTCAATATTTGTATTCAAAAATTATAATATATTTATATTATAAGATTATAGATATTATTGTTATTTTATCATTTTATTTAATCTTTTTATTCAATAAATAACGGGGGTGTCCGTATTCGGTACCCATGTTAGAATACGGACAGTGTCCGTATACGTATATTATAATATATTATAATATACGTATACGTATACGGACATCATACATACCACTAAATAAACTATATATTATTGATGAACCAATCAGATAAATTAAAATTACAATACTAAACATTACAATACTATGAATATTTTAATATAATTTACTTAGTAATTATTTTATTAATTTGTATTATTTTATTAATTAATAATTACAATGAAGTATCTAAAATTTAGATTCTAAATAGTACAATTATTAGATGTAACTTCATTGGTGGTATTAATATTATAACGAACGCGACTTTTACAAAAATCAGAATAGTTCATATGCTGCGCGCTGATTGGTTATAGGGTGTCCGTATTAATATATAAAGAATGTC